>CM065692.1:2312020-2317020 GCA_017654935.2 Phymorhynchus buccinoides
TGACTATGTAGGCCTGTCCATGTATGACTATGTAGGCCTGTCCATGTATGACTATGTAGGCCTGTCTATGTATGACTATGTAGGCCTGTCCATGTATGACTATGTAGGCCTGTCTATGTATGACTATGTAGGCCTGTCTATGTATGACTATGTAGGCCTGTCCATGTATGACTATGTAGGCCTGTCTATGTATGACTATGTAGGCCTGTCCATGTATGACTATGTAGGCCTGTCCATGTATGACTATGTAGGCCTGTCTATGTATGACTATGTAGGCCTGTCCATGTATGACTATGTAGGCCTGTCTATGTATGACTATGTAGGCCTGTCCATGTATGACTATGTAGGCCTGTCCATGTATGACTATGTAGGCCTGTCTATGTATGACTATGTAGGCCTGTCCTGATGCACCCCACCCCACCCCTATCTACCTCTCACCCCACAGACTCTTATTACCAGCCGCGTACCACGAAGCTGCTTAATATTTCCCCGCTGATTGTTCCTAGCTGACTGTGTAGGCCTGTCCATGTATGACTATGTACGCCTGTCCATGTATGACTATGTAGGCCTGTCCATGTATGACTATGTAGGCCTGTCCATGTATGACTATGTAGGCCTGTCTATGTATGACTATGTAGGCCTGTCCATGTATGACTATGTAGGCCTGTCTATGTATGACTATGTAGGCCTGTCCATGTATGACTATGTAGGCCTGTCTATGTATGACTATGTAGGCCTGTCCATGTATGACTATGTAGGCCTGTCCATGTATGACTATGTAGGCCTGTCCATGTATGACTATGTAGGCCTGTCTGTGCATGTTCATACCATAGCGTTTGAAAGGAGGGACATAGGACCCTCAAATTTGCCCGCCAATATGTAGTTAGAATATCTAGGCCAAGTTCGAAAATGAAAGTCGTTGGTCAAATGTGAAGGTCAAAGGAGCCGAAATATGCTGCCGCGCGGCTGGTGATCGCTAGTTTTCTTTTTCCTTCTGACCCTTTCTGCATTGCTTTTTTTTAAATTTGTACCCCCCCCCCCCCCCCCCCCAACCACCACACACACTTTCCAATACTTCTGCTCCGTTCAAAGCGAGCTCTCGTGGCTTCAGCTGGGGATATCCACACGGACTAAACAGATTTCCGCAAATAGCAAGCTCCGGAAGGTGTTCTGTGTTGATAAACCTATGTGTTGTGTCACTGCCTGCATGCTGAAACGCACGCGCACTGCACTCGCACGTACGTGCGTGTGTTGTTGTGTTCGAATGAACGTAAACACAAAAACACATTGACTCACGCGCGTGTCCATGTGTTCATTTTCCAATATTGTGAATTTCAATTTGATTAAAAAAACAAAAAGCAAAATAGAGTATGCGCGTCTCTCTCTCTCTGTCTCTCTCTCTCTCTCTCTCTCTCTCTCTCTCTCTCTCTCTCTCTCTCTCTCTCTCTCTCTCTCTCTCTCTCTCTCTCTCTCTCTCTCTCTCTCTCTCTCTCTCTCTCTCTCTCTCTCTCTCTCTCTCTCGCTCGCTCTCCCCACACAGGTAATGTAGCTGTTGTGCACTCTATGTTGAGTTCATGAGGTCACTGTCGATGGAAAAAACATTTTATCAGGTGAACAGGCCGGAAAGAAATACCACACACACGCGCGCGCGCGCACACTCTCTCTCTCTCTCTCTCTCTCTCTCTCTCTCTCTCTCTCTCTCTCTCTCTCTCTCTCTCTCTCTCTCTCTCTCTCTCTCTCTCTCTCACGCACACACACATAGACTTACACTTACACACAAAGCACACACGCACGCACGCACACGCGCGCGCACGCATACACAAGCATACACACACATACGCATGCACACACGCACAGAGAGAGGGGGGAGAGAGGGAGAGACAGAGAGAGAGAAAACACTGAACACTGACAAACTTTATTTAACAAGAGGAGAGAGAGAGAGAGAGAGAGAGAGAGAGAGAGAGAGAGAGAGAGAGAGAGAGAGAGAGAGAGAGAGAGAGAGAGAGAGAGAGAGAGAGAGAGAGAGAGAGAGAGAGAGAGAGAGAGACGCAGACATGACAGACAGAGACATAGAGAAGGACAGAGAGTCAGTCTGGAATTGAAATCAAGCCATCTTTTACCGTTTACCTTTTAAGATAAACAAACCACACAACTTCTAGAACTGTAAAGCTACATCCAGCCTTTCCAAGTTTCTCTTGCTCACCCCCTTTCCCTTCACCCCTCCTCGCCCCCCCCCCTCTTCTACCACTCCTCTTCCGGCATTATTTTGGTACAGGTGCTTTATCAATAGATTTGTCGGTGGATATGAGCCTGAAGTCGGGGCTACTAGTAAAGTGAAATAGAGAGCTATGTCAAAGAGTGAATAATACCAGGTGTTCAATAACTGTATGCCCGTTGAATGTCAATCAATCAATCAGTCAATTAGTCAGTCAATCAATCAAACAATCAATCAATCAATCGAACAATCAATCAAACAATCAATCAATAAATGGGTCAATCAAACAATCAATCAATCAATCGGTCAATCAAACAATCAATCAAACAATCAATCAATCAATCGGTCAATCAAACAATCAATCAATATGTTTGTTGTCCTTAGAAGGAAATATTTTACGCAGCGATAACATTACGAATAAACTAAGACAATAGACATGTGTACGATGGAAGGTAAAACAATTAATATCAACCCTTAGCGATAATTATCACGCGCACGTGAAGCATTCCTACATGTATACTGCTCAACCAAAAAATTTTCTTGTTCAGTTTAATTAGTATGTTGTCTTCACATTTTGATACAAAATAAGGTCTGAGAGAGATTTTATTGGCTTACCTCAAGGAACGTTTTATGTGTGTGTGATACCCCTTCTCTGAGAGAGAGAGAGAGAGAGAGAGAGAGAGAGAGAGAGAGAGAGAGAGAGAGAGAGAGAGAGAGAGAGAGAGAGAGAGAGAGAGAGAGAGAGAGAGAGAGAGAGAGAGAGAGAGAGAGAGAGAGAGAGAGAGAGAGAGAGAGAGAGAGAGAGAGAGAGAGAGAGAGAGAGAGAGAGAGAGAGAGAGAGAGAGAGAGAGAGAAACTTGAAAACTTGAAAACTTGAACTTTATTTTGCAAGGATAAAGATTTTAGGCAACGCCTAGTCTTCCAATCTGTCCTTATACACGAACATAGAATACAAACATGGCAAGGCATGATATTACACATACAGATTTGAACATAAAGGTAGCACCTTTGTACATATACGAACATAGAATACAAACATGGCAAGGCATAAAATTACACATACATAATTGAACATAAAGGTAGCAAAGCAGATATTATGATACAGACAGGTTGAAATACGAATTAATAGAATTACGTACGCACAGGTATAATTGTTAATACTTGTGCGGGCATACATGCGTGTAACCATACACGCACACACCTGCACGTGCGCGCGGCACACGCAAGAATACATGCATATACGCACAGATATATGTCGAAGCACGTATAAAAGAACTATACATTTTAGAACAGGGCAAACTAATGCAGCCTATGGTATGAAACCGGTAGCAATAGCAATAAAGTGCGGACAATTTAAACATTGATTTTAGCACATTGTTGGAGAATAGTAAACAAACAGAGTGATGTGAATACATGACATCGTAATTAGCAATATAGCGTATCGGGATATATGAAAAAAGAAAGAAAAAAAAAAAAAAAAAAAAATCATGGAGGGTCGAATGTAAGTGTCTCTCGGAGACTCGTTTTGAAGGTTGAGATAGAGGAGCATAATCTAATGTCGGACTGAAGGGAATTCCATATGAAGGAACCCGAGAAAGTAAAACTTGACTTGAATTTATCTATTCTTGTGTGTGGTAGAATATAGTTACTTGAACCATAGCGATGTGAGGCTTGTGTAAGTAGATTTTTCAGGTATTGTGGAGCTAAGTCATAGTGTACTTTGTACATGAGAATGGCTTTATTATAGCTAAGCTGTGATTGCAGTGGAAGTATGTTTAACTGGGCTTGTTTTTCTGCTGTACTGAGTTCAGGATCAGGAAGGATTATTTTAGCTCCCCTTTTGTGCATAGAATTGAGTTTTAATAGGTGACAATTAGCAGCAGAGTCCCAGACTACAGATGCGTAATTAATGTGGGAGAGACAGTGGGCATGAAAAAACATCGTGCGTGCGTCTATATCTATGAAGGGTGTAAGTTTTTTTAGTAGGAATAAGCTGCGAGCAAGTTTATGTGTCATCTTTTCAATATGGAGTTGCCATTTTAGTTCGTCATCTATTATCACTCCTAGGACTCGGTGCTCGCGTACTTGGTCTATGGCATTGTCATTAATATGAACATTTAAAATTAGAGGTTCTATTTGATGTTTTTGTCTTGAGGTAATTAACATGCTTTTGGTTTTTTTTAGGATTGAGGACCATAAGGTTTTGGTAACACCAATCAGAAACATCATGCAAAGCTGACTGAAGAGAGGTTTGAATCGAAGACAGGTTTGATGCACTAGAATGGAGAGAGGTGTCATCAGCAAAAAGATCACACGAGACAGAGTCAGCCGATATTGATAAAGGTAGATCATTAATGAATAGGCAGAATAGAAGAGGCCCTAAGACTGATCCTTGGGGTACACCAGCCTTTATGATCTCAGTGCACGAGTTTGTGCCATTACTAAAGACAAACTGTGTTCTATTAGTAAGATAAGATGCAAAGAAAGAGATCGTGTTTTCGTCTCGTAAATATAGCGCCAGTTTTTTAAGTAGTATTTCATGATTCACAAAATCAAACGCTTTCTTAAAGTCTAGGAATACAGAGCCTGTCATTTTGCCTTGGTTGATTGCTGAAAGCCATGTGTCACATAAATGGACTAGGGCAGTTTGACAGGAATGGTGATGTCGAAAGCCAGATTGTAAGGGGTGAAACAAATTATTATCTTCTAAATATTGCATTAGATGTTTGTGAATATGTTTTTCTAGTGGTTTAGACAGAACTGAAAGAAGAGAGATTGGCCTAAA
>CM065692.1:2324520-2329520 GCA_017654935.2 Phymorhynchus buccinoides
ACCAACCAACCAACCACCCATCCATCCAGCCAGCCAGCCATCGAACGAACGAACCAACCAACCAACCAACCAGCCAACCAACCAACCAACCAACCAGCCAACCAACCAAAACATAGAAACCATATTCAGAATCCATGTTCATACAGCTCACAGAAATGTACTTACTTTGTTCTAGACGATGTCTCAGTGTTTTCCCAGATCTCTCACTTCTTTTCTTCATCGCCTCGTCTTCTGTCGTCGTCTTCTTCGTCTTCATCGTTTCCTCCTTGCTTTCGACATCAACGTTTTCGTCACCATCTTTCTTAATCTTCTCGTTATTGGCTGCACCATCATCGTCAGTTTCACAGACACCTTCATTTTTAACAGGAGTGTTTTCTGTCTCAATCTTCTGAGGTTCGTTGTCGGTTTTTGAACCGTTTGTGTTATTGTCATGTTTGGAGGTGTTGGGTTTGGCACGGGTTGTGTCTCTGGTGAGGTGTCCGGCTTTCTTACGTTCCTTCTTTTTCAAGGTTCGGGCTTCTTCCTCACTGACGCCATCGGCGTATTGATCTGAATGCATGTAAAGAAATAGTGCTAGCGTAAAGGAACAATACTTTTCGCATATTAAACAATAGTGCATACGAATACAAAACTAAGGAAGCTTTAACCTATATTGTGGGTAAAACAAGATGCAATCGCAAAAAAGGTTTCTACTATGTTGGAAACACTTTCATGAAATGCTGAATGCAGAGAAGTTAATTTTCAATATGTCGTTTCTGACCATGGCGTGCAGATAGCAGAGGAGGCATATGCTGTTTCGGAGGGCTGGGATGAAATGCGCTTACAGGGGAGATGCATTGCCCAGGGTACATCCCCACACATTCGGCCAATAGAACTTTAGGACAGCTGGCATTGGGGAAGGTCCCCAAAGGCCAGCCTATCACTGTGGCTGCAGAACTAAAGGGGCAGACACACTGCACACGATGCGATCCGACATTTGTGAGGCACGATTCTCGTGAAAATCCCCCGCAGGCCTCCACGACTCTGTTGAAAGCCCACTATGGCTTTGTTCACTGTTATCTGAAAGTCCCCCACAGGCCTACACGACTCTGTTGAACCCCTACTGAGGCTTTGTTCACTGTTATCTGAAAGTCCCCCACAGGCCTACACGACTCTGTTGAACCCCACTATGGCGACTTGCCCTTTGTTATCTGAAAGTCCCCCACAGGCCTACACGACTCTGTTGAACCCCCACTATGGCTTTGTTCACTGTTATCTGAAAGTCCCCCTGTTATCTGGATGCAGGCCTACACGACTCTGTTGAACCCCCACTGTGGCTTTACGCAGGTTCCCACTGTTATCTGAAAGTCAGGCCTACACGACTCTGTTGAACCCCACTATGGCTTTGTTCACTGTTATCTGAAAGTCCCCCACAGGCCTACACGACTCTGTTGAACCCCACTATAGCTTTGTTCACTGTTATCTGAAAGTCCCCCACAGGCCTACACGACTCTGTTGAACCCCACTATGGCTTTGTTCACTGTTATCTGAAAGTCCCCCACAGGCCTACACGACTCTGTTGAACCCCACTATGGCTTTGTTCACTGTTATCTGAAAGTCCCCCACAGGCCTACACGACTCTGTTGACTCTGAAAGTCCCCCACACTACACGACTCTGCTATGGCCCACTGTTATCTGAAAGTCCCCCACAGGCCTACACGACTCTGTTGAACCCCACTATGGCTTTGTTCACTGTTATCTGAAAGTCCCCCACAGGCCTACACGACTCTGTTGAACCCCACTATGGCTTTGTTCACTGTTATCTGAAAGTCCCCCACAGGCCTACACGACTCTGTTGAACCCCACTATGGCTTTGTTCACTGGCTATCTGAAAGTCCCAAAGGCCTACACGACTCTGTTGAACCCCACTATGGCTTTGTTCACTGTTATCTGAAAGATAGGCCTACACGAGTTGAACCCCACTATGGCTTTGTTCACTGTTATCTGAAAGTCCCCCGCAGGCCTACACGACTCTGTTGAATCCCCACTATGGTTTTGCTTCACTGTTATCTGAAAGTCCCCCACAGGCCTACACGACTCTGTTGAACCCCACTATGGCTTTGTTCACTGTTATCTGAAAGTCCCCCACAGGAAGAGACACGCTTGTGTTTCTTCTCCCACTTTAGCTTTGTTCACTGTTATCTGAAAGTCCCCCACAGGCCTACACGACTCTGTTGAACCCCACTATGGCTTTGTTATCTTCTCTACTTTATCGCATGTATCTGAAAGTCCCCCACAGGCCTACACGACTCTGTTGAACCCCACTACAGCTTGTGTTCTTCTTCTCCTACTTTATGCATGTATCTGAAAGTCCCCCACAGGCCTACACGACTCTGTTGAACCCCACTATGGCTTGTTCACTGTTATCTGAAAGTCCCCCACAGGCCTACACGACTCTGTTGAACCCCACTTTAGCTTTGTTCACTGTTATCTGAAAGTCCCCCACAGGCCTACACGACTCTGTTGAACCCCACTATAGCTTTGTCTCGACTTTATGTTATCTGAAAGTCCCCCACAGTGAAGACACAGCTTGTGTTCTTGAACCTCCTACTTTATCTTTGTTCACTGTTATCTGAAAGTCCCCCACAGGCCTACACGACTCTGTTGAACCCCACTATAGCTTTGTTCACTGTTACTTTATCGCATGTTCTGACTAACACGGACAGTGAAGAGACCCCAATAGCTTTGTGTTCTTCTTCTCCTACTTTATCGCATGTTCTGAAAACACGGACAGTGAAGAGACAGCTTGTGTTCTTCTTCTCGAACTGAACTTTATCGCATGTTCTTACTTTGTGGAATTTCGGTTTAGAGCAGGGAAATATGCACATATGCAATACATTTCCCAAATAAACCCTGACAGACATCACAACCCTTATCAGAAAAATTTGATGATAAGCCCCAGTTTGCAGTGTGTCTCAGAATATGCACCAAATCTCAAAATACCTTTTTCTCATTCATCTGGCTAATGAAAGCTTTATAACAAATCAAAAACATGGAATTAACATGAGATAAATGTCACGGGGGGTGGCAATATAAAATCTTGGGGTTGCGGTGGCATTCATCGTTTGACGGACTTTACAGCTTGTGTTCTTCTTCTCCTACTTTAATGTTCTTACTTTGTTGACCTTTACCAACAAATGTAAAAATGTAACACTTTTAGGATAACAGGGCCGGACCTACAGGGCGGGGAGGTGTGTGGGGGGGGTGGGGGGGGTGTGTGGTTGTAGGGGGGGGGGGGCTACCTTTTTCCTAAAAAAACCAAAACAAAAACAATTGATGTCGCCGAGTGGCAGCTAAATTTCCTCGCGGGCTATGCCTAGCAGTGTGGAAGCAGCATGATGTGTACTTAATGGTTCAAAACATGTTTCAATAGGGGTATGAACAGTAATGGCATTAGTCCTTTATTTCATGCCCAGATGCACCAGATTGCACTATTTTGCTTCTTGGATTTAAACATTTTGCGGGGGAGAATGCCCCCGGACCCCCATAGAGGTCTTGGTGCTTCGCACCTTCGATTAGAAGAAATTGTAGTGTTTTACGTCCTCTCGACCCGGGTAGGCACATATGGGACATGTGTATTTGTTAGATGTGAAAAATAAGGAAGAAACATTACAGGACAAACGTAGACGATACATGGACAACATATTTAACGAAGAAGGGGTACTGATGCTCTGCAATAGACAGCAAGTTAAAATATTCTTGAAACGATTTGGAACCGATGTTCGTGTTAAGAAGAGTATAATGTTATAAATTCTTTATTAAAATTTAAGGGCTACAGATTTAAAATTCAAAACTGAATTTTATTATTAAAAGCCAATGATGGCCCTAAAATATTTTAAAAGTAGTATATACAAATATTTGTTCTATTTATTTACAAAGTTTTTTTATTAATCAGCCTCCACCCTTTACAAACTTAGGCCCGGCCCTGCATAACGAACTAGGGGAAGACGGGGTAAAAAGCGCATGGGCGGGTAAGAAGCCCACCCCAATTATCTCATGAAATGAAGCAAATTTAAGTCTCATTTTGCCCATGAGACGAGCGTTAATGTCTAGCATTCGTCTCATGGGCAAATTTGACTGAAATTTGCTTCATTTCATGAGATAATTGGGGTGGGCTTCTTACCCGCCCATGCGCTTTTTACCCCGTCTTCCCCTATTATTGAACGGGCCTCTGATTATTATTTCTTTAAGATTTCTTGTTTCCAAATCATTATGGGCGACTTGGTATGGGTAGTTTTCTTATGCGTATTTAGGGCTTGTATGCATTGCATCCGCAAGTTCCGTACGGAAACCCCATGCACTTATATCAGAAATTAATAAGCGGATGTGATTGCAACATGAGTTTCCGCGTGTATTGTACACAATCCTTCATATTTCTTACTTCGATTTTTTTTCGGATTGTGCATGGGTTTCCGCACGGAACTTCCGCGAATATGTGTCTATCCTTAACCCACCTATGACATCTTCAAAACTCAAATGGCGTCGCAGTTTTGAAAATGCGCACTGCAAAGTAGTACCTCCTTTTGCAGACACAGCTGCCGCCGCGGAAGAATTTTTGTCGTTGTCGATGTTAACGTTGGCTTCGACGATGTCGTCAATGTTGTCGTCGCTGTACTCGTTGATGACGATTTCGTCCATTGACGTGGATTCTGGGGTGTCATCGTCCAACTCATCGTCATCGTTGTCGTCATCGTGAGAATGACGTGTTGGTGTTTGGCGTTTGTGACGTAATACCACTGACTGAGTGTCGGTCACAGTTGAGGCCATGGTTGATGATGCGGAGTCTGCGGAGATTATGCGAATACGAATGTGTTAGAGACGCTTCAGAATCGTATTTATTGACATTGGCAAGTACAGGCCTTATGTCAAGAAGGATTACCACATTTGCAACGTCAGGAATTCATGCAAAAACGACAATGAGTAAATGTATTATAAATAAAGGCAAATTGAGTCAACGTTGG
>CM065692.1:2332020-2337020 GCA_017654935.2 Phymorhynchus buccinoides
CGTGTGTGCGTGCGCGCGCGTACAGTGCATGCGTATGTGTGTGTATGTGCGCGCACGCTCGCATATCAGTATGTACACTCGCGCGCACGCGTGCATGTGTGATCAAGGTGTGGGCCTATAATTTTATGTGCAAGCTTATGCATGCTCACGCGCTGGAGGATAAATATGGCGTGCGTATACGTATGCGCATGCACGCGTGTGTGTGTATGTGTGTGTACGTGCGCGCGCGCGCGCGTGTGTGCGTTTGTGTGTGTGTGTTCGTGTGTCTGTGTGTGTATGCGTCTGATGTGAGCACATGTGCCCCTGGACTGCAAGCGCACGTGTGTATAGCCTATTATTATATTGCCGCGCATGCGCGAGAGCTTGACTTGAAGAGTGTTGAAGGAGGGACGGGGTAGGCCCACCTACATAAAGAACCTTTTTGGGTAGGCCCTACCTTTTTTCTAGTGCATTTTGTAAAACCTACCTTTCTCCCTGACACGAGCGGTAGTTTCTAGGCTGATAACAGAGAAACCATGAGAGAATACGAATGTTTGAATACGAATGTTTAATGAGGGTAAACGGATCAGCTCAAGCTTCTTTACACCATGCCCTCGAGGGGAAAAAGAAAAGCCAAATAACAAGAAAAGGAAAACAAAAAGAAAGTACAAAATGCATTAAAAAGAAAGAAAATAACAACAGGCATGTTCACAGTAAATAACAACAGGCATGTTCACAGTAAATTGAAGAACATGCGAAAACAATTCAAGCTCAAACGAACAGCTCGTTCACGTACTCGCACACACACAAAAACATACAGTATATATCCTATAACTATACCAAATCATGCATACCTAGTCTCTTGTGGTGTGTTCGAACACACAGGTGCAAATACGCTCATGGTCAATGATAGAATACAATACACTAATAAACGTTATAGAGAAACATTATATTTACGTAAAGTCATTATTATTTCTAACAAACAGCGAATATTTCTAGGAAGTTAATAACTTAAAACTTTTCTAAGAGGTGTTTGTGATATGTTCTTTTAAAGGATGAGACACTTATTAGGTTTTTATTGCAATTTTCCAATTCATTCCATAGTTTGCTACCGGAGTATGTAAGGGAGGTCATAAACAGGTTTGTTCTAGGGCGAGGAATATAAATTATATTTTTGTTACGAATGTTAGTAATAGGAAATCGTTTGCATAGATAGGCCGGTGTCAGTTTATTCACAATTTTGTACAAATGTAAAATAGCTTTGTTGAGGTAAAACTTGTAGTCTCTGGAAGAATGCCTAGTTCTTATAATCACTATTTTGAAGTGAAGAAGCAAACGTTTGTAGAGTCTTTTCAGTGGCTTTAAGCAATCGCTAGAATCCCAACATGTAGAAGCATAATCTATTTCAGCTGAATGTATGCATTAAAAAAGAGTTTTCGAGTATGGATCAATGAAGTGCTTTATTCTATTTAGTTGGAATACTTTCTTCGCTATTATTTTTACAGATGGCAGAAATGTGCGACCATGATAAATTATTGGATAGTTACACCTAGTAATCTAAGGAATCTATTTCTTCCAGAAAAGTATTATAAATGTTGAGTTTGGGAAGGGTATCTTTTAAGTTTTGGCGTTTTTGTCGAGTAGTTATTAACATAAATTTAGATTTAATTGGATGAATTGCCATATTATTTGGCGTTTTTTTGTCGAGTAGTTATTAACATGAATTTAGATTTACTTGGATGAATTTTTATTTTTCTGTCCATGCTGTAAGATTATCTATGTCATTTTGAAGGGAAGTCACAAACCTTATTTGGATTTTTGTCCTTAGTCTGAAGGGTTGTGTCGTCTGCAAAGAGTTCACATTGAGATTTTAAGTGAAGGGGTAAATCATTAATATAAATTGAGAATAAGATAGGCCCTAAGACAGATCCTTGGGGGACTCCATTATAACATCTTGGGAAACAGTCTGTGTTCTATTGTTAAGGAAGGATTTCATGTTCACGGAGTTGGAATGTAGGCCATACAAAGTAGTTTTCTTAAAAGAAGGGTGTGATCAATTTGTCAAAGGCTTTCGCGAAATCGACAAAAAGTGAACCAGTGCCGAATAGTCATTGTTAATGCTAAGATGCCATTCTTCTATAATGTTTGTGAGCATTGTGTGACAAGAATGCTTTTCCCTGAAACCATTTTGATTAGTGTAAAATAAGTCATACTTAGTGAAATGAGACTGAATGTGTTGTTTGAGATGTCTTTCAAGGGGTTTTGACAGTATCGATAATATTGATATGGGCCAGTAATTTGAGGGATCAGATGGATCTCCAGATTTTAAAACGTTTGTAGAACTTTGGCTTCTTTAAAGGCTTGTCTCTAATCTTTCATTCCTTTCTAAGACGGAAAAGGTGGTTCTTAAACAGCTGTCTGACCATCTTCAGGTAAATGATCTCTACTATCCAAACCAGTCTGCTTATCGAGCAGGTCACAGTACTGAGACAGCCCTCTTAAAGATAACGAACGAGCTCACTGCCTTGGATGAAAACAAGGTTTCTCTTCTCTCTTCCTTGATCTTTCTGCAGCGTTTGACACTATCGACCACTATCCTCATTTCTAGACTTCACACCTCCTTTGGTCTATCTGGGGCTGTTCTTTCCTGGTTTTCTTTACCTCTCAGATCGCACACAGAAGTTGTGTCAATGGATCTCTTCCAAAAATTCAGTTCGGTGTCAAGGTTCAGTCTTAGGCCCTATCCTTTTTGTTCTTTATACCCAACCTCTCGTTATCATCAACCAGCATTCTATTCTACATCATAGCTTTTCTGATGACAATCAACTGTACATTTCTGCCCACCTAAGTCAATTAGATCAAATATTTCTTCTTCTAAGTTGTGCATCTCTGCTGTTAAAACATGGATGTTTTACAACAAACTGCAACTGAATGCTGAAAAGACAGAGATGATTCTTGTAGCCTCTAACCGTTTTAAAACTCAGGTTCTCCCAGGTTCTGTAGACATTATGGCACTGAATCAAGCTATCAGCATGCGTCCGCAATTAGGTGTTACTTTGGACCAAACCCTTTCTTTCAAACAGCATGTTTCCAATGTTTGCAAGTCTTGCTATTAGAACTTCGAAGAATTAGTTCCATCCGCCGTTTCCTCTGTCAAGATGCCCTGAAGACTCTAGTATGTCATTTTGTCCTGTCTCGCCTTGACTACTGTAACTCACTTCTTGCTGGCTGTCCATCAATTCTCATCTCTAAGCTCCAACGGGGTCCAGAATAATGCTGCTCGTCTCATTTGTCGCTCCCCTAGGTACGATCACATCACTCCGGTTCTTCGTTCCCTACATTGGCTCCCAGTTCAATCACGTATTGACTACAAAATTCTCCTCCTTGCCTTCAAGTCACTGAATGAAAGCTCCCATTATCTCTCTGATCTTCTTCATCTCTATGTCCCAGCTCGCCAACTAATAAGTCTCCTTTATTCCCTCCATCCGTCTCAAATCTGCTGGCCAACGTTCATTTTCTTGTCAAGCACCATCTCATGGAATTCTTGATAGGACAGTCCAACTCAGTCTCCTCACAAAACATTCTCTTAAAATCTTTTTTGCTGCGCCCTAAATAAGATCAGTTGTCTATCGTTGTGTAAGGGAAGATTGAATAAGAGGTTTGTGCTGTGTTTTGTGGTGCGTGTATGTGCGTGTGCGTGGGCCATGTGTGTGTGTGTAAGTTTTGTGTTGTGTGTGTGTGTTGGTGTGTGTGTGTGGTGTGATCAATCGTGTCAAAGTGCTTATGTGTGGTGAAATGTGTGACAAAAAGTGTGTGTGTGTGTGTGTGTGTGTGTTGTAAGTCATTGTTGTGTGTGTTAAGCATGAATGTGTTCTTGTGTATATTTTGTTTTTGTGGAGCACGCATGTGTGTGTGTGTGTTTGAATGCTGTTTCCCTGAAACCGTATTTGTGTATGTGTGTTGGTTATGTGGTCAGTCCATGCGGCTCAGTTGCTGTGGCTTACCGAATGGGGTATGAATGTGTGGGCGTCAATAATTGTGTGTTTGTGTGTGTGTGTGTGTGTGTGTGTGTGTGTGTGTGTGTGTGTGTGTGTGTGTGTGTGTGTGCGTGTGCGTGCGTGTGCGTGCGTGCGCGTGTGCGTGCGTGTGCGTGCGCGTGCGTGCGTGTGCGTGTGTGTGCGTGCGTGTGTGTGTGTGCGTGTGTGTGTGTGTCCACAGTGTGTGTGGTGTTTGCGTCGTGTGTGCTTTGGTGCGTGCGTGTGTATCTTTGCATAATATTGATATGGGCCGGTAATTTGTTTTTGTTGATCAGATGGATTCTAAAGCCAGATTTGAGGTAAAGCGAATAAACTTTGGCTTATTTTAAAGGCTTGTGGAAAGCAATTTTTATCTATACAGAGGTTATATATGTAGGTGATGTGTTCTGTGCAGACAGCATCACAATTTTGCTGTCTAGATCATCAAGACCATAAGAACGGGACTGTTTTAGTTTACATAGTTCCTTGTAAACATCATGCACACTAATAAAATGGAAAGTTTGCTTAGATTGGACAACTTTATCATTGCAAAACTGTTTTAACAGATGCATATCGTGATACTGTGTTTTATCTATTTTAATGGTTCTTTCTACAACTGATTGAGGTAAAATGTTCATTTAGTAGCTGAGCAGTTAGGTCATTACATACAGTAGCGGAAGACTTTGATGTCTTGCATGAAAGTTCGTTGATCGCTTTCCATATAGACTTAGAATCTTTATTTGATTTAATAAGTTCACTGAAATAATTATTTTGGGCAGTCCGTTTCATAGTTGTAACCTTATTACGCTGTTTCCTAAATGTTTCGTCTTTCCCAGTTGTTGCTAATAAGTTCTTATGGATTAAGAGAGAGAGAGAGAGAGAGAGAGAGAGAGAGAGAGAGAGAGAGAGAGAGAGGAGAGAGAGAGAGAGAGAGAGAGAGAGAGAGAGAGAGAGAGAGAGAGAAGTCGGAAGTCGGAAGTTTACTGAATATAAGGCCAACAGCCC
>CM065692.1:2344520-2352020 GCA_017654935.2 Phymorhynchus buccinoides
TGCCAACAAGCGGGGATGGTTTACATCGATCACTTCCCCTCTTTCCTAGCCAAGTCTGGAAAACCCCAAAAGGTGATGTACCAGGACCGGATTCACCCCAGTGCACACGGCTCCAGGGCCATAGCACTGAATATCCGGTTTCCTGGTCATCACCAAAGCGTCGCCCCAGGCAACAGACAGCAGCAACAAATGTGGATGGAACAACAGCAGCGACCACAGCAGCGACAGCAAATCAGCAACGCCGGTGCTGTCAGTCAGGCCATGCAGAATGAACAGCAATCCAAATCCCTCACCCCCACACCCGACCCGTCCACCATGGCTGACTACAACACCGCACATACTGTCTACAAAGACTCTGACTACGATGTTAACTTCCCCCCTTTGATACCCAACCTTCAGCACCCCAATCCCCAACAGCCGCCAGTGCTGCCATCATCCGTAACCCAACTGTCTTTCCTCCCCAACATCAATACCAACCAGTCCCACAACCAGTCACTTATTCCCTCGCCCCTCAATACCCAGCCATTCCCCACTGCCCTGCCTCTGGGACTATTGGCTGAACTACTGCACCCCTACCTGAGACGATAGACACTGATGTGAAAATGTTACTCTCTCTCTCTCTCTCTCTCTCTCTCTCTCTCTCTCTCTCTCTCTCTCTCTCTCTCTCTCTCTCTCTCTCTCTCTCTCTCTCTCTCTCTCTCTCTCTCTCTCCTCCAATATGGAAACCAAATTAGTGGACACACCTACTTCTTCCCTTCCCAGGGCTGACGCTGCTGACGGCTCCTTCACTCCACTCCCCTCCCATTCCACCCCCCCTCCACCAGTGGACACACCTACTTCTTCCCCTTCCAGGGCTGACTCTGCTGACGGCTCCTTCACTCCACTCCCCTCCCATTCCACCCCCCCTCCACCAGTGGACACACCTACTTCTTCCCTTTCCAGGGCTGACGCTGCTGACGGCTCCTTCACTCCACTCCACTCCCATTCCACCCCCCCTCCTCCAGTGGACACACCTACTTCTTCCCTTTCCAGGGCTGACTTCACCTGCTGACGGCTCCTTCACTCCACTCCCCTCCCATTCCACCCCCCCTCCTCCAGTGGACACACCTACTTCTTCCCTTTCCAGGGCTGACTCTTCACCTGCTGACGGCTCCTTCCCTCCACTCCACTCCCATTCCACCTTCTCTCCCCCAGGCTCCACCTCTCTTTCTGTCTCTCCCCCCACAGGAAGCGTTTCTCTTCCCTCCTGTACTGTCACTACTATCGCTTCATCCAGCCACGACTCCTCCCTTTCCCCTCCCCCCACCTCCACTCCTACCGCAAATATACTGTCCACCACCACCACCCCTGTTCCAGCAGCCTTGACATCACTCAACAACGCCAAAAACCCCCTTCCCCTTCCTGTGCCCTCTCTCTACAACCTCACCTGTGTCCCTATGATTTCACAACTGCAAAAACAGCTGTGCACCGCTGTCAACACCATCCACAAGCTACAGACACAGGTACACACCCTGCAGTCCCAGGTGGCCACCCTCCAACAGCAGACCACAGCCAACACCACAGACATACATGACAACGCAACAAAAGCAAAAAACAACGACAAAATCATTGAACAAAATCTTAAATCCGCCATTCAAGACATGAAAAGTGAACACAAAGCCTTGACAAAAAACATAGAAACACAAAGCAAGAACATTTCTGCACTCAAAGACAGACAACACCTAAACACACAACTGAAACAGCAGCAACATGCTTCAACCACTAGTACAAGCGCACCAACCACCACTCATACCTCCACCCCCAAACCTCCCCACTCTTCCACTGCTCCCTCTGCCTCCAACCCTTCCCGTCCTGTTGATCCTCCCCCTCATCTCACCCCTGCACTGGACGATGACCTCTCCATCATTTCTGACTCCCCCTTGAAGGACGATTCCCTCCCTGACCCAAACAACATTAAGAAGAATGAGTCCCTCTCTGCCCCCAAAAGCAAGTCCAACAACCCTCAATTCTCCAGATCCCGCCACAGTTCCCCCGGCCCACTGGAAGTCCTGATGAGCAGCACCATCCCCCAGCACTGTGACCACTTGCTTCTTGGCGACTCCGTCATGAAAAGGGTGAGTGCCAAGACAGCTCCCCGAAACGGTGCAGTGCACACCATTGCTGTTCCAGGGCTGACAGTGGACCACGTCCACCAGTGGCTCTCTTCACTCCCCCCGGCCCCCAAAGTCCGACAGGTGACGTTCCACTTTGGAATCAACACCTGTCTGGGCTCTGGCCCCATTGATGTCCCCACGTGGCAGAGAATCTTCCACCAGCTGCGACGTGTCTTCCCCAACTCCAAACTCCTCTGCTCCTCCATTCTCCCTCCCTTCGGTAAACACCCTTCCCGTGATGCTGTGGCCATGTCCAACCAGCACCTGTCCCAGACGTGTGCCAGGGAGGGAGTTGCCTATGTCGACCACACCGCCTCCTTCACATCCAAGAAAGGAGCTCCAAAGAAGTTCATGTACAAACACATGGACTTCTTCCACCCCAGTGATGACGGTGTGGCCGGTATGATCGACAACTTCAGGAGATCCTGCAGACCTCTCCTCACTACATCGCGCCCCTTCATCCAGCCCAACTACACCGGAGCTAGACCGGGGCCTCAACAATCACCACACTCATACAGCAGTACTGCAGCCTGGGGCCTTAAGGGCGGATCCAGGCCTGGTGTCCGTGACAGCCCCGACACCAGACATCTCCTGCAGTCCCTGCTTGTCACCCTCCAACAGGCCCTTCATTGATAATGCTTGTCTCTGTGTGTGTGTGTGTGTGTGTGTGTGTGTGTGTGTGTGTGTGTGTGTGTGTGTGCGTGTGCGTGCGTGCGTGCGTGCGTGCGTGCGTGCGCGTGTGCGTGCGTGTGTGCGTGCGTGCGTGTGCGTGCGTATACGAGCGCATGCATGTATGTATGTGTGCGCGTGCGCACATGTGAGTATGTGCGTGTGAGTGTGTGTGTGTGTGTGCAAGTGTGTGCGTCTGTGTGTGTGTGTGTGTGTGTGTGTGTGTGTGTGTGTGTGTGTGTGTGTGTGTGTGTGTGTGTGTGTGCGTGCGTGCGTGTGCGTGCGTGTACGAGCGCATGCTTGTATGTATGTGTGCGCGTGCGCGCACATGTGAGTGTGTGTGTGTGTGTGTGTGTGTGTGTGTGTGTGTGTGTGTGTGTGTGTGTGAGAGAGAAATATTTATGTACTGATAATATAATTTTATAAGTATCAATAATGGTTCCGTCGCGGTGGACTCTTGTATGCTGACCCAATCGACAATCCTATAAACACTGCCGGTCTGCTTTATTTCCCGTACCAGCCTTCCATCTAATTGATGAGCGTGTGAGCATTTTACAAAAAATTGTTTTATTTGACTCGACGATTTCAAGCTTATGATTGTGACATGTTTTTTTTTTTTTATGATTGTTTTTTTTTTTTCTTCTTTTTTTTCTCTCCAGTATTTGGTAAAAGGCCTGGGCCTTTTATTTATTCTTTTTTTTCCCCAACGCACAGTTGAACACTGGCCAATGGCCTATACGTGAATTTAGATTGTGCGTTGAACTTTTAACTTGTGAACTCAGCACGATGGTGATTCAGTAACTCTTGAATGACGCTTTTCCTGTCCGTGTACTGTGAGTGACGCTTGCTGATTTTCCACAGGCTCTGCCGTGAAGAAACACTGACTCACTGTGAACCTGTAGCGCTAAACACGCCCCTTCATCCCTCGTTTTTCGTCCCCTTCTCTTTATGACGACCCGCTATCTGGGACCGTCGGGATTTACTAGTATAGTTGTATATCCCCCCCCCCCCCCCCCCCCACCCCCCTCTTCGGTAATTGCGATCAGTAACGGGACTAATCCTTCTGCAGCTTCACTCTGTGACGCTATTATTGCTGTGTCAGAATTGTTTTCTCCTTTTTGCTTTGTTTTTTTATTATTATTTTCATTTTTTTGTTCTTGCTTCCATATTGTTGTTTCATTTGTTATTGACTATATGTTTTGAAATTTTGATTTATTGCAATGTGCACCCCTAGTAATTTTAATCGAGTCAAAGGGACTCAAATCAGTCACCTAAATGTTTATCACCTTTACAATAAGCTTGCTGATGTTTCCTTGCTACTCAATGAACCCCCAAACACCCACATTCTCGGACTCACAGAAACACGCCTGCACTCAGCCATATCTGATGAACTCCTTCACATCCCCCACTACACCATTCTCCGCCGTGATGCCCAACGCAAAGGTGAAACCGGCATAGCTACATACATACATGACAGTTTAGCTAATTTTACTAAAAGGAGAGTAGATCTAGAATCGTTAATAGAATGTATTTGGCTAGAGGTTAAATTTCCAAGATCCCCATCTTTTTTAATTGGTTTTGTTTACAGGAATCCCTCCGCAACGTTCATCTGGCTAGACGATTTTGTCGCCATGATGGACAAGGTGACCCGCCTCAATAATAATGTTATTCTGCTTGGGGATTTCAATTTCGACCTCATGAAATCACAGCCATCATGGCAATCCACCACTTCTCTATTCGGTTTGCACCAACTTGTAACCTCCCCCACCCGAGTCACCCCCAACTCTTCCACCCTTCTTGACCATATTCTTACAAATAATACACGCTTGGTATCAAACGTTAGAACTTTAAATAAAAGTATTAGCGACCATTTCCCCATTTGTTGCACTTATCTATTCAAGCCTCCAAAACAGCAAAATAAGGGACACACTACCATTCATTACAGATCGTTTAAACATTTTAGTCAAAATGACTACTTTTATGACCTTAATATAACCAATTTTACTGAAGTTTTTAATTATACTGACCCTGAGAGTGCTCTAGATGCTTTTTATAATATGCTTCTCCCAATAGTGAACAAGCACGCACCGCTTCGCAGGAAAAGAGTTAAAGAACCTTCTCTCCCTGGTTGGCTCACACCTGACATACAGGAAGCCATGAAAGAGAGGGACAATCTAAACAAGGAGAGAGAACAGTTACAAAAACTAATAATACCTAAAAAGAACGAAGATAATGCGCAACTCTCCGATTCTGCCAAAGAGAAACATAAGCTTGACAGAGAAAAGAAGGAGACTGAATACAAGAAACAACGCAATAAAGTAGTTGATCTTATTGAAAAGTCAAAGCGAAACTACTTTAATAAAATGTTAGCCACAAACAAAGATACGGCTTCATTATGGCGAGCAATAAATACTTTCAGTAACAAGAATTGCACTAAGCAAAATCACAGCTACACTTGGTCTCCAAACTCATTTAACGAGCACTTCCTCAACTTAGCTAGTTCAACAATGCAGTCTGACACCTTATGCCCTGATAAATACACGGTCCCCTCATTGCTCCAAACCTTTTGCGAGGAGAAACTATGCCAACACTCCTCCTTTCAGATACCTTTACTAGCAGTTCACGAAGTAGGAGCTCTTATTACTAGTTTAAAGAATAAAAAATCAATGGGACCTGACACGTTAAGCGCATCTCTCTTAAAACTTTCTCTTCCATACATTGTCGAACCCCTTACATATATATATAATTTATGCATAGATCAAGGAACGATACCCTCTGCCCTAAAAACGGCTAAAGTTATCCCAATACCCAAAACAAACGATCATTCTGACCTAAACAACTTTAGGCCTATCTCACTTCTGCCAGTGCTATCAAAACCCCTAGAAAAGCACGTCCACAATCACCTATCTAAATATTTAGAAAACTTCAACCTCCTTCATCCCCTTCAGTCTGGCTTTCGTAATAATCATTCTTGTCACACAGCTCTTGTCCGTTTGTGTGATTCTTGGCTATCAGCAATAAACAAGCATCAGTTAACTGGTTCTGTCTTTCTTGATCTAAGAAAAGCCTTTGACCTTGTCGACCACACAATACTTATCGACAAATTATCACACTATATCAGAAACCAGCACTCCCTGACATTCCTTTCATCATACCTCGATAATAGAACACAATACGTTTTTTGTAATGGCGAGTCCTCCTCTACAGGCAAGGTGAAATGTGGTGTACCCCAGGGATCTGTCCTCGGTCCATTACTTTTCTGTATTTTCATTAACGATCTTCCATTGTCTATATCCAACCCAACTGTTTCATGTGATCTTTTTGCAGACGACTCCTCCCTTCATTCCAGTTCGGAAGATGTAACTGTCATCCAAAACTCTCTTCAGTCAGGCTTAAATGATGTATCTAAATGGTGCAAAGATAATTCTATGTTAATTCATCCCAAAAAAACTAAGTGCATGGTTGTAACCTCTCGCCAAAAGCATCAACTAACACAACATTCCCTTAACCTAACTATTGATAGCAACGATATTGAACAAGTTCATGAACATCGAGTTCTAGGCGTCATACTTGATGACAAACTCAACTGGAAACCATATATAAATCACATTAAAAATAAATTAGCACGCAACCTATTCCTTCTCAAACGACTTCAACCCTATCTGGACCTAGACGCACGTAAAATGTTTTTCTATGGCCACTGCCTCTCGCACATCAACTATGCATCCACTGTATGGTCCTATGCTGCTAAAAAACACCTAAAAAAACTAGCATCGCTCCACAGAAGAGCGATCAACCTAATCCTGCCAGATCCGTCTCTGTCAACTTCAGAAAAGTTTCATAATCTTGAAATGTTACCACTTGAACACCAGTTACAGTACAACACAGCTGTCTTAATGTATAAAGTTCACACTAATTTGACACCACAATACCTAAAACATATCCTCACTCCTTCCACATGTAGTTATCGTTCTGATAAATATGTTCTTCCACGCACCCGCATTGACCTTTACAAAACAAGCTTTTCTTTTTCAGGGCCATATGTTTGGAACTCACTGCCTTCAAATGTAAAAGCAATTTCGTCAGTATCAAATTTTAAATCTAACTTGAGGGGGTATCTCCTTAATCCCATCCAATAAAACAACAGAAATCTTTGTTTGTTTAGACTAATGCTGGAATTGTGCTTTTCTGACTGTGTTTGCTTCTTTTCTTTTTTCTTTTTTTCTTTGATTGACATTAGGCTATTTGTGTCATTATGCCATTTATGATTACTTTTGCTTTTTATTTGGTGCGTGTGTGTTATATATATATAACACATATATATAATGGCAATAATAGATATTATCACAATATATGTGTGTGTGTGTGTGTGTGTGTGTGTGTGTGTGTGTGTGTGTGTGTGTGTGTGTGTGTGTGTGTGTGTGTGTGTGTGTGTGTGTGTGTGTGTGTGTGTGTGTGTTGAATAATTATGTGTTGCATGCATTATTGTATTGTGTGATTATGTTAATGTAACGTAATTCTTTTAATCATGTTTTTCACTTAATGAAATCATGCTTGTCTTTGCTTGCATATTTGCTTGTGTGTGTGTGTGTGTGTGTGTGTGTGTGTGTGTGTGTGTGTGTGTGTGTGTGTGTGTGTGTGTGTGTGTGTGTGTGTGTGTGTGTGTGTGAAGTGTGTG
>CM065692.1:2356308-2358808 GCA_017654935.2 Phymorhynchus buccinoides
CATACTTATACCCTGCCAGACTGGCCAGTGTGTCGTTGACCTGCACCCCCCTTCAATCTAGACCCCCCAATTGGCCTCAGTGTCCAGCCTGCTTAGAAGGAGATGTACCAGCTCACCTCAGGACGTCGTTGGTTTTCAGGGACTGTCCACAGTACCCCAATTGCAGCTGCCTGCGCAGAACCCGACTTCCACGAGATGTCCAGTGTACGCAGGCCTCCGTTGTACCTGAGAGCAGAAACATGAACATAGTCTGATCAGGAATAAGGAATGAACTGCTCCACCACAACCATCCTCATACTCCATCAGTCATCCATCATAAAAAGTGTCATCATTCCTTTTCCCGTCTTGTATAGACCCCCGTTCTCAGGGTGACCTTCATATCGCATGCCAATCCCAGTCTAATGATATTACAGAGCCAGCGATTCGCGAGATGTCAACAGCCTGAGACCCCCGTTGTACTGTACAAAGAAAGAATATATCCGGATAATCGTGATGTTCCAGACAGAAAGAGAATATAAAATAGCGGGGGCTTTATAACAGGTTCCACCCACAACTATCCTCAACAACAAACAACAGCCATACATAACACCTTGTTCAATAGTCTAGCACCTTCAAACCATTCGTCGAAAAGGGAAAAGGGGAAGATCATGAAAAGACAGGACATAAGCGACTGAGGATAAGTAGATGTTTTTTTACTAGACACGTCGACAAAACAACACAAAATCACAAACTGTCCAACAACACAAAGATCAAAAACAAACATGTTACAAACAAACACAAAGATCACAAACAAACATGTCACAAACACAAAGAACACAAAAAACCTGTCACATTATGCCCAGATTAGATAGAAGCCCGTCAGGCTAGTGGGAAGAAAAACATTATCAATAAAGAAATAAAAAATATCGATCTGATTATGGAAGTAGCCTACGTCATTTTATATGTTTAACAACAAAAACAAACAATAGTATACAGGGGAAAAACCCAAAACCAATCAGTCAAGAAAAGGGAAAAGATGACGATACCAAATGAATGAAGGCTACATGGACTTTTCCCCCCCAACATATTATGCCCACAGCCATAGCCCCCTTCCTCTGAGGTGATCCAGGACAGCGTCCAGCAACCTCCAGAGTGTCGGTTGTTAGCTGCACACAGCAATAGACAGGCACACAGCAATCAGACAGTGCCACATGAAACGACGCAGCCACTAGACACACAAGCACACACACCAACACACACGCAGCCCCGTACACATTCAAAAACACGAGCGCACACTACGCTTGCATACATGGACACACATAAAATTATACATGCGCTAAGGTAACGCCGATCGAGAGGATCACGAGGGAAGTACACAGCGCGCACCCGTGTGCCACCACACACACACTATACACACACGCGCACACACACACACACACACACACACGCACACGCACACGCACACGCACACGCCACGCACAGCCCAACACACACACACACACACACACAACACAAACACGCCCCTAGCACACGCATAGCACGACATAGTATGCATTGCCCCAAACACAAATCACACCAACACACACACAATACCTATTACAAAATTCAGACACACAAGCGGCATGTAGGTCTATCAGCGCGCACACGACATAGACAATTAACACACTCTATACAAACAGCGCTAGCTGCTGTGCATGGACACACGCACGCACGTACACACATAACCCCCCTCCCCCCCGCACGCGTTACACATTCAAACACGCAAACTCGTATGTACGCTTACGCCCTGCCACACTACACACACACACACACACACACACACACACACGCGCACAAATACATACACATACATACACACACACACACACACACACACAACACACACTACACACACACACTACACACACACACACACACACACACACACACACGACACACACACACACACACACACACACAGACTCACCTATGCCAGGTCCTCAAATACCAGAACCCCCTAGTTCCCCGGAATTGTTGTGGCGAACTTTCAGCTCCTTAACTGCAAGATGTTCTGAACCACGACCGTTACATGTCATAGTAATGTCATCAGAGAAATGATCATCAATGTGGAGTGTGGGCCTAAGTTAAAGTATAACCGATAAGGTGGGAACGAAAATTTTTCCCCAGAAGCAATGCAGAGGCCAGTGCAACACAGGAAAGCTCCCGCATGTCCGATAACAATACAGATGTAATGCCTAGAGGAACCAAAAAGATGAAGTTATGTGCCTAGCCAATTTCCTCTAATCTCCTCTTATTAGACTCTTGCCTTTTCCTATTTTTTTTTCTATGCCTAATCATTTACTGCCTTCACTCCCACCCCCCCCCCCTCAACAAATCCACCCAATACTTACTCTTGAACTCCTACCCGAAATGTGAAATGTTAGTCCGGATGAATAGCCGGCTCAGGGAGAACCAGTGACAAACTGAAAACCGGCACAACCACCGATACTAATTATGAGCCCATTATGGCACTGGGAACGCA
>CM065692.1:2366308-2368808 GCA_017654935.2 Phymorhynchus buccinoides
GGCGCTTGTTGCAGGTTTCAGTGCTGGGTTGAGGCTGTGAGCTCAGCTGACGCTGGCTCTCCTCCAGGGTCTGGGATGTTGGTCCAGTTCAGGTGGCGTTGAAGCCTGGAGTCAAAGAGTGCCAGGGATGGTGCAGTGGCTACGCTTTCTGGGAGGCGGTTCCATTCAGGGATCGTGCGGGAGAAGAAGGTTCCCTGTCGGTACTGAGTTCGACATGATTTGATGTACGCCTGGGAGTTGGTTTGGCGTCCACTTTTCTTCTGGCAGCTTGATGTTGGGGCGTGCCTTGTTTCGAATTTGAGGAGGCCGTTTCTGTGCTTGTACATGGTGGTTAACCGGGCCTTCATTCTTCTTTGCTGCAGTGCGGGCCAGGAGAGTTCTTCCAGCATGCTGTCGACACTGGAGGTTGCCTTGTACTTGTAGTCCTGCATGGTCCACCTTGCCGCACGCCTCTGGACCTTCTCAATGGAGTCGATGCAGGTCTTTGTGGTGGGATCCCATACAGGACTAGCGTACTCTAGAACAGGTCTAACAAGGGCTTTGTATGCCGCTTCCTTTGCCCTGCGACTGCAGATCTTTAGATTCCTCCTAACAAAGCCCAGGACCTTATTTGCCTTGTTGGTGATGTTGCTCACATGAGGGTCCCACTTCAGATCATTGGTCAGTGTCACACCGAGGTATATTGCGCTGCAGACACTCTGCAGCTTGTGTCCATGGAGGGTGTTATCTGCAACCAGGGTCTTCCTGCGCCGTGTCATGTGCAGTGTCATACACTTCTCCGGGTGGAACGACATTTTCCAACGTCCCTCTCCCCATTGCGCGCAAGAGTGTCGAGATCCTGCTGGGACTATGCGCTGGTCCTCACTGCTGGAGACATATTTGTGGCAGGCTGTCGTCAGCAAAGAGGCGTGCTGTGGAAACCAGGTTTGTGGGCAAATCGTTGATGTAGAGAAGGAAAAGACTGAGTTCAAGGACTGAGCCTTGTGGGACGCCAGATTCCACTGGGGCAGATCTTGTTCCTCCTACTACGACTGACTGCTGCCTACTTGTCATGGTTGAATATTTATTCATTGTAAAGAAGTAGTTTTTGCACCTGATCTTTCGTACAAATCTTTGTATTATATAGTTATATCTTTATCGTTTAAAAACTCGGGATTTTCCTGGTATTGCAGTACCTCCAGGATCGTCCCACCATCTTTATAGCTATTAATGTCCCACCTGTGCCTGTTCCAGACATTAATCGGATTTTTGTTTGTTTCTTCTTTCGTACAAATAGTTCCCCCACTTCTGTAAGTTATGTGATTGTAACTTCCTTTAATCTAGCACTCTCTTTGACTCTGCCTTTTCCCTTTGCATTCAGTCACCTATTATTATTTATCTGCCTTTAAAAAAAATCTAAAACATCTTCCAACTAATGTTCTTCCTTGAGCTCCTCCAAGAAAAATCCATATTTTCGCCCGTAAGGGAAGATAATCTGATGACAGAAAGAGTCAGCTGTTTTGCTCTTTTCTGTCACCAAATGATCTCCCTTGCGGTCGAAAATGTGGATAGCCCTTACTGATTATGGCCTGGGGTCACAGAAGAAGAAGAAGAATCCCCAAGGCTGCAGCACTAAGAGTTAAACACAGGCATCCTACCTTGAGAGCCACAATCCACAAAAAGCATCCCCCGAAGTCGGAGTGTGGCTGCTCACGTGGCGGGGTAATCAGAAACGGTCACACGCAATGTTCTCATTCCGAGCTGATACATTTGTACCATCATAGTACCCATGGTGTTTAAGTGCTTCGAATCGGCTGTTGGGATGATCCCTGGAGTCTTTTAGCCAGGGTACGTCAACAACAACAAACTACACCACGAACATCCAGCCTTGATTAGAACACGGGCGCCAATTTTCCAACAAAGATGATGTCCCAATCCAAACAATGAACAATGTCCCAATCCAAACAATGAACAATGTCCCAATCCAAACAATGAACAATGTCCCAATCCAAACAATGAACAATGTCCCAATCCAAACAATGAACAATGTCCCAATCCAAACAATGAACAATGTCCCAATCCAAACAATGAACAATGTCCCAATCCAAACAATGAACAATGTCCCAATCCAAACAATGAACAATGTCCCAATCCAAACAATGAACAATGTCCCAATCCAAACAATGAACAATGTCCCAATCCAAACAATGAACAATGTCCCAATCCAAACAATGAACAATGTCCCAATCCAAACAATGAACAATGTCCCAATCCAAACAATGAACAATGTCCCAATCCAAACAATGAACAATGTCCCAATCCAAACAATGAACAATGTCCCAATCCAAACAATGAACAATGTCCCAATCCAAACAATGAACAATGTCCCAATCCAAACAATGAACAATGTCCCAATCCAAACAATGAACAATGTCCCAATCCAAACAATGAACAATGTCCCAATCCAAACAATGAACAATGTCCCAATCCAAACAATGAACAATGTCCCAATCCAAACAAT
>CM065692.1:2371308-2388184 GCA_017654935.2 Phymorhynchus buccinoides
ATTGCATTGTATTATAGGTCTTCACGTAGGTCCGCTTCTGACGTTCAAGGTTGTCCAGGCCCTCTGGGGTGGGGTCCTCTTTAGGTGCTGGGGCAAAGAGAAATATTGTATTGCATTGTATTATAGGTCTTCACGTAGGTCCGCTTCTGACGTTCAAGGTTGTCCAGGCCCTCTGGGGTGGGGTCCTCTTTAGATGCTGGGGCAAAGAGAAATATTGTATTGCATTGTATTATAGGTCTTCACGTAGGTCCTATTCTGACATTCAAGGTTGTCGAGGCCCTCTATTGTATTGCACTATATTGCATTGTATCGTATTGCGTTGTATTGTTTTGCATTGTATAAACGCAACCGCAAAATTAAAAAAAAAGCACGAGTCATTAAAACCTCCAACCATACCGTTATCCTGCATGATGTCATATCCGGTGAAGGTGAACTCCCGCGTCACGTTGTCCAACCCCACGGCCTCCAGCACTTCCTCCTCCACCGGAAGTTGCGTGGGCTGCCGGGAAGCGCCCCCTGTGTCCACGGGAGGTAACCGCGAAGCCACCGAGGAGTTGCGTCCCCTCATCATGTTGGTGTGCGTTCGGCTGAGGTAGAGGGTGGCCGTGCGCCGCCCCATGCCCAACGTCTGCACCTCCGTCTTGGTGTTTTCTCTCGTGACCTTCCCCTTGGTGTTCTCCCGGGTCACCTTGCCCCTTGGGGTCAAGGACGGTTCTTTCTGGGTCAAGGCCATGGTCAAGGTCTTGTTGTTTTTGTTGGCTGTGTTGTCAGCTCTAGGGCTGCGTGGTTCTGATTGTGGGTCCATTGTGACTGGTCGGGAAACGAATGAGACAATAGAGATTAGCGATTCAGTGATGAGGTCAAACGAGCTGGCCAATTACTCATGCATGCCCCACGCATGTACTTTCACACAGACACACACGTAGCACTATTTGACACGCACACGCGTTCGCATACATCTACAAAAACATACATGCATGCACACGTCTACAGACTCATATACAAAAGCATAAATCAACAGAAAAGGTTCAGAACACTAAATCTTACATGTTGTGGATTAATTTTGGAAAGAAATAATTTCCCATTAAACAAAAACATCTTAAAAAGGATTTTTATAATTGCTTAAACTTCAAATACTAATGTAAATAAAAGAGAACAAGAGTCCCCCCCCCCCCACACACACACACACGCGCGCACGCACACGCACGCACGCACGCACGCACACACACACACACACACACACACACACACACACACACACACACACACACACACACACACACACACACACACACACATCTCCTTTCAAATTGTTTACATTGAAAGTTTTCAGTGAGAAGATATACTTTCTTTCATTTTGTTTTGAAAGGGAAAGGATAATCAGCCTAGGATTATTCCACAACACTGAAAAAAACAGACTTTGAGATTGAGGTTCGTAAACACGAGGGGATGACTAAGGTACCAGGTTGTGGACTGTTAACCAGCTAGTGCACCAAACAGAGGTCCAGGGAAATGGGTTCTGGAGACATGAGGGGGTGACTAAGGTACCAGGTTGTGGACTGTTAACAGCTAGTGCACCAAACAGAGGTCCAGAGAAATGGGTTCTGGAGACATGAGGGGGTGACTAAGGTACCAGGTTGTGGACTGTTAACAGCTAGTGCACCAAACAGAGGTCCAGGGAAATGGGTTCTGGAGACATGAGGGGGTGACTAAGGTACCAGGTTGTGGACTGTTAACAGCTAGTGCACCAAACAGAGGTCCAGGGAAATGGGTTCTGGAGACATGAGGGGATGACTAAGGTACCAGGTTGTGGACTGTTAACAGCTAGTGCACCAAACAGAGGTCCAGGGAAATATGTTCCGGAGACAGATCAAAGAACATAACGCCTTTTTTATTTGCTGAAATACATTGCTTCTTCTATATCGTACAATCGATTCCTACCGATTTCATGAGAGAGAGAGAGAGAGAGAGAGAGAGAGAGAGAGAGAGAGAGAGAGAGAGAGAGAGAGAGAGAGAGAGAGAGAGAGAGAGAGAGAGAGAGAGAGAGAGAGAGAGAGAGAGAGAGAGAGAGAGAGAGAGAGGAGAGAGAGAGAGAGAGAGAGAGAGAGAGAGAGAGAGAGAGAGAGAGAGAGAGAGAGAGAGAGAGAGAGAGAGAGAGAGAGAGAGAGAGAGAGAGAGAGAGAGAGAGAGAGAGAGAGAGAGGAGGAGAGAGAGAGAGAGAGAGAGAGAGAGAGAGAGAGAGAGAGAGAGAGAGAGAGAGTTAAGTATATTTTTTACGACAAATCGTAAACCAAAGAACGTATTACTCTCTCGTTTCGTCTCCTTTCTGGCAAAGAGACCCTCGTTCACACACTCGACATTCGCCATGCCTCTTAGTGATAAGAATATGGGTGACAAAAGGCAGTTTGTGTGCTGAGATGAAATGGTCATCGTAAATTGTACCTCAGGAAACACTTTCCATAACGCTCCGAAAGCGATCGAAAAAAGAAGAAAATCGATTTGTTTGTTAACTTCGCCAGGAAGGTTCTGTTTTTATAATTTTCTCAGTTGTGTGTCTGTTTTTTCTGTCTGTCTGTCTGCCAGCCTGTCTGTTTGTCTAGGGAAGAACAGTGTACATTTTGTGAATAGATGTTAACACATAGGCCAATTCTTAACTGTTTTTTGAACAGTTATTGTATCAAGACATGAAGTCTTATTTATATTGACAATCTATTGATTTAAACAATAATATTACTGCTATTACATTTGGCAAAAGTTTGGAATACATTTTTGTTCAAGCCAAAATAAATCTTGGTCGGCATTCCGATATAGCATACATTTCTTCTGTTTCTTTCTGGATGCTATCTAAACTTAGAACCTTTCGTTTATTCATTGATTATCAATTAATTCATTGATTAATTAACTTATTAATTAATTAGTTCATTTATTTATTTACTTATTTATGGCACCTCTCATTTACAGAAAAAACACCCACATTACGTTAATTAAAAAACTGTATACCTTCTTCTGTGTAATAGTAGAAAGTGCAACTCTCTGCTCTTACGGGCAATTTGCCCCGCGTCAGTACGTTCACGTTTTCTATTGAAAGTAAGAAACCGTATCGATAAACTTGTTATAAATGACTATTTTGCTTTCAGCACAAAAGCTTTAGCATTCAGTGCCCACGATATATATCTAATCGGGGTATTGTCAAACCCTTTAACAAGTAAGCGAAAGACTATTAGCTCACGTGCCACGAGTCGAGCTAGCGTTTATCGTGAATCGTTGGTGTTTCCTGCCAATGTTCTTAATTAATCTGAATCGGAATGATTCGCCACGACGGTTATAACGATAATGCTAACAATGTTGAGTGCAAGAACATGAACATTAATTGAACCAGTTCGACATTCAGGATTAGCCTAAAAAATAAAAAAGAGGACCATATCAGTTTGACAGTAAATTGACAGTTATAAATTATGAAGCAGACGAATAATATATTATACAATGTCAACGTGAAACGTGGATGAGACTACCTTTCTCTTTCTCAAACCTTTTTTTCTGCCTCATAAGACCAACTCATTAAGCCTATTGTTTATGCTATTTTCCTGAACATGCTTTTGGATTTGCTTACATTCGACGAAATACTACAAATGTTTGAAAAAAATTTACAACCACTTTTTATTGTCCCTTGAAATGGGTAAAGACACCCACAACAATAGTGACCACAAAGCACCAGGCTGATCTCAACCAGTAAAAACACCCACAATAATAGTGACCACAAAGTACCAGGCTGATCTCAACCAGTACAGACACCCACAATAATAGTGACCACAAAGCACCAGGCTGATCTCAACCAGTACAGACACCCACAACAATAGTGACCACAAAGCACCAGGCTGATCTCAACCAGTACAGACACCCACAATAATAGTGACCACAAAGCACCAGGCTGATCTCAACCAGTAAAGACACCCACAATAATAGTGACCACAAAGCACCAGGCTGATCTCAACCAGTAAAGACACCCACAACAATAGTGACCACAAAGCACCAGGCTGATCTCAACCAGTAAAGACACCCACAACAATAGTGACCACAAAGCACCAGGCTGATCTCAACCAGTAAAGACACCCACAATAATAGTGACCACAAAGCACCAGGCTGATCTCAACCAGTAAAGACACCCACAATAATAGTGACAACAAAGCACCAGGCTGATCTCAACCAGTAAAGACACCCACAATAATAGTGACAACAAAGCACCAGGCTGATCTCAACCAGTAAAGACACCCACAACAATAGTGACCACAAAGCACCAGGCTGATCTCAACCAGTAAACACACCCACAATAATAGTGACCACAAAGCACCAGGCTGATCTCAACCAGTAAAGACACCCACAACAATAGTGACCACAAAGCACCAGGCTGATCTCAACCAGTAAAGACACCCACAACAATAGTGACCACAAAGCACCAGGCTGATCTCAACCAGTAAACACACCCACAATAATAGTGACCACAAAGCACCAGGCTGATCTCAACCAGTAAAGACACCCACAACAATAGTGACCACAAAGCACCAGGCTGATCTCAACCAGTAAAGACACCCACAATAATAGTGACAACAAAGCACCAGGCTGATCTCAACCAGTAAAGACACCCACAACAATAGTGACCACAAAGCACCAGGCTGATCTCAACCAGTAAAGACACCCACAACAATAGTGACCACAAAGCACCAGGCTGATCTCAACCAGTAAAGACACCCACAATAATAGTGACCACAAAGCACCAGGCTGATCTCAACCAGTAAAGACACCCACAACAATAGTGACCACAAAGCACCAGGCTGATCTCAACCAGTACAGACACCCACAACAATAGTGACCACAAAGCACCAGGCTGATCTCAACCAGTAAAGACACCCACAATAATAGTGACCACAAAGCACCAGGCTGATCTCAACCAGTAAAGACACCCACAATAATAGTGACAACAAAGCACCAGGCTGATCTCAACCAGTAAAGACACCCACAATAATAGTGACCACAAAGCACCAGGCTGATCTCAACCAGTAAAGACACCCACAACAATAGTGACACAAAGCACCAGGCTGATCTCAACCAGTAAAGACACCCACAATAATAGTGACCACAAAGCACCAGGCTGATCTCAACCAGTAAAAACACCCACAATAATAGTGACCACAAAGCACCAGGCTGATCTCAACCAGTAAAGACACCCACAATAATAGTGACCACAAAGCACCAGGCTGATCTCAACCAGTAAAGACACCCACAATAATAGTGACCACAAAGCACCAGGCTGATCTCAACCAGTAAAGACACCCACAACAATAGTGACAACAAAGCACCAGGCTGATCTCAACCAGTAAAGACACCCACAATAATAATGACCACAAAGCACCAGGCTGATCTCAACCAGTAAAGACACCCACAACAATAGTGACCACAAAGCACCAGGCTGATCTCAACCAGTAAAGACACCCACAATAATAGTGACAACAAAGCACCAGGCTGATCTCAACCAGTAAAGACACCCACAATAATAGTGACAACAAAGCACCAGGCTGATCTCAACCAGTAAAGACACCCACAATAATAGTGACAACAAAGCACCAGGCTGATCTCAACCAGTAAAGACACCCACAATAATAGTGACCACAAAGCACCAGGCTGATCTCAACCAGTACAGACACCCACAATAATAATGACCACAAAGCACCAGGCTGATCTCAACCAGTACAGACACCCACAATAATAGTGACCACAAAGCACCAGGCTGATCTCAACCAGTAAAGACACCCACAATAATAGTGACCACAAAGCACCAGGCTGATCTCAACCAGTAAAGACACCCACAATAATAGTGACCACAAAGCACCAGGCTGATCTCAACCAGTAAAGACACCCACAATAATAGTGACCACAAAGCACCAGGCTGATCTCAACCAGTAAAGACACCCACAATAATAGTGACCACAAAGCACCAGGCTGATCTCAACCAGTAAAGACACCCACAATAATAATGACCACAAAGCACCAGGCTGATCTCAACCAGTAAAGACACCCACAATAATAATGACCACAAAGCACCAGGCTGATCTCAACCAGTAAAAACACCCACAATAATAATGACCACAAAGCACCAGGCTGATCTCAACCAGTAAAAACACCCACAATAATAGTGACCACAAAGCACCAGGCTGATCTCAACCAGTACAGACACCCACAATAATAATGACCACAAAGCACCAGGCTGATCTCAACCAGTACAGACACCCACAATAATAATGACCACAAAGCACCAGGCTGATCTCAACCAGTACAGACACCCACAATAATAATGACCACAAAGCACCAGGCTGATCTCAACCAGTAAAGACACCCACAACAATAGTGACCACAAAGCACCAGGCTGATCTCAACCAGTACAGACACCCACAATAATAATGACCACAAAGCACCAGGCTGATCTCAACCAGTACAGACACCCACAATAATAGTGACCACAAAGCACCAGGCTGATCTCAACCAGTACAGACACCCAAATAATAATGCCACACTAAAGCACTAGCAGGCTGCATCACTCAAACCCCCCCCAGTACAGTCACACCCACATAATAAGCTGGCACACCAATAGCACTCAAGGCTGACACTCAACACAGTACTAAAGACACCACATAAATACATGAACACAAAGCTACCAGGCTATCTCACCCAGCTACAGACACCACAATAAATGCCAGTGACACACACACGCACCCAGGACTGCATCTCAACAGTACAGGGATCACCACAATAATAAATACGAGCATAACGACACATACATGGCGACTCTCAAACAGTAAAGACAGCCCATACAATAATAAATGATCCAAAATAGCTCAAAACACACACAGCTAGATCTCAACCAGAGTACAGACCACCCACCAATATAGTACCACAAAAGCATCCAAGGCTCATAGACCCTGATCTCATACCAGTTACAAGACACTCCCCACATCGTGAATTAAGTGACCACAAGGAAGCACCAGGGATCGTATCTCTAAGCCCACCCCCAGACAGCGACACCTGCACAAATAATAATGACAACCAATGAGTCACTAGGCGCCTGATACTCAACAGGGAACAGACACCCCACATATAATCAATGGATCCTACAACAGCACCAGGCTGATCTCAAACAGTTACATGACACCCCCCACAAAATAGATGAACACATCATGAACCAGGCCTAGATATCATAGCCAGTAGCAGACAACCACAATGAGAGTACGGATGACCACAACAGCACCCAGGCTGATGACTCAACCGAGTACAGACACCCCACAATAAAAGGACCACAATAGCACCAGTGGGATCTCAAGCAGTACAGTACACCCACAATAAGAATGACCACAAAGCACCAGTCTGATACTCAACCATAAGTACAGACACCCACAATAATAAGGACCACAAACAGCACAGGCAGCGATGATAAATCTACTAGTTCAACTATGTATAAACGTGGAAGAGAAAGATAGGCGTGCCTAAAAGTCTATATCACTTGGAAAAACATAAAGTTTAAAGAACACTCACTTTCATGTGTTCTACACACTATCATCTCTCCTACTCTCTCTACTCCACCCTCCATCTTACTCTCTCTTCTCTCTCTCCTCTTCCTCCTCTCCCTCTCTTCTCTCTCAACTCTTTAATAAATCTTACTCAGCACACGGTGATAGCAACACACAAATCGCGTGGTGTGCGCAAATGCACGTGGTTGGTGGTTCCCCCTTGTTCTTTATATCACAGTAAAACAGGTCAGCCGAGTGACCCTTTGCAGTAGGCCTCTCTCTGTCATTGTTTAACACCGTAGACAGAGAATAATATATTCCACATGTAACACATTTTCAGAGCCTCTTACTTCATCGTACGTGATTCTCCCAGAAAGAAGCACTGATTGCAATCACCTGACTCTTAATTTGCACACACCAACACACACTTGATAAGATGCGATCCAAACTGAATCAACAACGAAACACTTCAATGGCGGAGAGAAAGTGACACGTTCATTTGAATAAAATTCCTTACGTAAAAACCCCCTCATAAAATAAACCGTCAACCAACACATATGTAAACTGTTGTCATGATGCTGTGATGATGAAACTTTTTTAGCCATTCGTTACACACGTGAGTGCAAGTCTCTGTGTTTTTTCCGGTTAACACTGTATAGAGACAAATGTTGAACATGTCAATAGGATAATGAGGAGGAAGTTTCAATTGGCAACATTAACAAATTCAATCTAGTAACATAACATTAGCCAACTGAGTCTGATAGTTTCACGTTGTCAGGGTGTCTTCAGGCTGGTTGTTGCCATAAATTAAAAACCTCGCCCTCGGCGTGCCTCGTGATGGTCCGTCCACCCGTAGAGGAAATGTCGACTGCGAGGGAGGCGAGAATGGAATAGCTAGAGCGCATTGATCTCATGGAGAGAGATAGAGAGATGGAGAGAGATAGAGAGATAGAGAGGAGAGAGAGAGAAAGAGAGAGATATGAGAGAGAGATGGGGGGGGGCGGTGGGGGGGGGGGGGGGGGGGGGGGGGGGGGGGGGGGGGGGGGGGGGGGGGGGGGGGGGGGGGGGGGGGGGGGGGGGGGGGGGGGGGGGGGGGGGGGGGGGGGGGGGGGGGGGGGGGGGGGGGGCGGGGTGGGGGGGGGGGGGGGGGGGGGGGGGGGGGGGGGGGGGGGGGGGGGGGGGGGGGGGGGGGGGGGGGGGGGGGGGGGGGGGGGGGGGGGGGGGGGGGGGGGGGGGGGGGGGGGGGGGGGGGGGGGGGGGGGGGGGGGGGGGGGGGGGGGGGGGGGGGGGGGGGGGGGGGGGGGGGGGGGGGGGGGGGGGGGGGGGGGGGGGGGGGGGGGGGGGGGGGGGGGGGGGGGGGGGGGGGGGGGGGGGGGGGGGGGGGGGGGGGGGGGGGGGGGGGGGGGGGGGGGGGGGGGGGGGGGGGGGGGGGGGGGGGGGGGGGGGGGGGGGGGGGGGGGGGGGGGGGGGGGGGGGGGGGGGGGGGGGGGGGGGGGGGGGGGGGGGGGGGGGGGGGGGGGGGGGGGGGGGGGGGGGGGGGGGGGGGGGGGGGGGGGGGGGGGGGGGGGGGGGGGGGGGGGGGGGGGGGGGGGGGGGGGGGGGGGGGGGGGGGGGGGGGGGGGGGGGGGGGGGGGGGGGGGGGGGGGGGGGGGGGGGGGGGGGGGGGGGGGGGGGGGGGGGGGGGGGGGGGGGGGGGGGGGGGGGGGGGGGGGGGGGGGGGGGGGGGGGGGGGGGGGGGGGGGGGGGGGGGGGGGGGGGGGGGGGGGGGGGGGGGGGGGGGGGGGGGGGGGGGGGGGGGGGGGGGGGGGGGGGGGGGGGGGGGGGGGGGGGGGGGGGGGGGGGGGGGGGGGGGGGGGGGGGGGGGGGGGGGGGGGGGGGGGGGGGGGGGGGGGGGGGGGGGGGGGGGGGGGGGGGGGGGGGGGGGGGGGGGGGGGGGGGGGGGGGGGGGGGGGGGGGGGGGGGGGGGGGGGGGGGGGGGGGGGGGGGGGGGGGGGGGGGGGGGGGGGGGGGGGGGGGGGGGGGGGGGGGGGGGGGGGGGGGGGGGGGGGGGGGGGGGGGGGGGGGGGGGGGGGGGGGGGGGGGGGGGGGGGGGGGGGGGGGGGGGGGGGGGGGGGGGGGGGGGGGGGGGGGGGGGGGGGGGGGGGGGGGGGGGGGGGGGGGGGGGGGGGGGGGGGGGGGGGGGGGGGGGGGGGGGGGGGGGGGGGGGGGGGGGGGGGGGGGGGGGGGGGGGGGGGGGGGGGGGGGGGGGGGGGGGGGGGGGGGGGGGGGGGGGGGGGGGGGGGGGGGGGGGGGGGGGGGGGGGGGGGGGGGGGGGGGGGGGGGGGGGGGGGGGGGGGGGGGGGGGGGGGGGGGGGGGGGGGGGGGGGGGGGGGGGGGGGGGGGGGGGGGGGGGGGGGGGGGGGGGGGGGGGGGGGGGGGGGGGGGGGGGGGGGGGGGGGGGGGGGGGGGGGGGGGGGGGGGGGGGGGGGGGGGGGGGGGGGGGGGGGGGGGGGGGGGGGGGGGGGGGGGGGGGGGGGGGGGGGGGGGGGGGGGGGGGGGGGGGGGGGGGGGGGGGGGGGGGGGGGGGGGGGGGGGGGGGGGGGGGGGGGGGGGGGGGGGGGGGGGGGGGGGGGGGGGGGGGGGGGGGGGGGGGGGGGGGGGGGGGGGGGGGGGGGGGGGGGGGGGGGGGGGGGGGGGGGGGGGGGGGGGGGGGGGGGGGGGGGGGGGGGGGGGGGGGGGGGGGGGGGGGGGGGGGGGGGGGGGGGGGGGGGGGGGGGGGGGGGGGGGGGGGGGGGGGGGGGGGGGGGGGGGGGGGGGGGGGGGGGGGGGGGGGGGGGGGGGGGGGGGGGGGGGGGGGGGGGGGGGGGGGGGGGGGGGGGGGGGGGGGGGGGGGGGGGGGGGGGGGGGGGGGGGGGGGGGGGGGGGGGGGGGGGGGGGGGGGGGGGGGGGGGGGGGGGGGGGGGGGGGGGGGGGGGGGGGGGGGGGGGGGGGGGGGGGGGGGGGGGGGGGGGGGGGGGGGGGGGGGGGGGGGGGGGGGGGGGGGGGGGGGGGGGGGGGGGGGGGGGGGGGGGGGGGGGGGGGGGGGGGGGGGGGGGGGGGGGGGGGGGGGGGGGGGGGGGGGGGGGGGGGGGGGGGGGGGGGGGGGGGGGGGGGGGGGGGGGGGGGGGGGGGGGGGGGGGGGGGGGGGGGGGGGGGGGGGGGGGGGGGGGGGGGGGGGGGGGGGGGGGGGGGGGGGGGGGGGGGGGGGGGGGGGGGGGGGGGGGGGGGGGGGGGGGGGGGGGGGGGGGGGGGGGGGGGGGGGGGGGGGGGGGGGGGGGGGGGGGGGGGGGGGGGGGGGGGGGGGGGGGGGGGGGGGGGGGGGGGGGGGGGGGGGGGGGGGGGGGGGGGGGGGGGGGGGGGGGGGGGGGGGGGGGGGGGGGGGGGGGGGGGGGGGGGGGGGGGGGGGGGGGGGGGGGGGGGGGGGGGGGGGGGGGGGGGGGGGGGGGGGGGGGGGGGGGGGGGGGGGGGGGGGGGGGGGGGGGGGGGGGGGGGGGGGGGGGGGGGGGGGGGGGGGGGGGGGGGGGGGGGGGGGGGGGGGGGGGGGGGGGGGGGGGGGGGGGGGGGGGGGGGGGGGGGGGGGGGGGGGGGGGGGGGGGGGGGGGGGGGGGGGGGGGGGGGGGGGGGGGGGGGGGGGGGGGGGGGGGGGGGGGGGGGGGGGGGGGGGGGGGGGGGGGGGGGGGGGGGGGGGGGGGGGGGGGGGGGGGGGGGGGGGGGGGGGGGGGGGGGGGGGGGGGGGGGGGGGGGGGGGGGGGGGGGGGGGGGGGGGGGGGGGGGGGGGGGGGGGGGGGGGGGGGGGGGGGGGGGGGGGGGGGGGGGGGGGGGGGGGGGGGGGGGGGGGGGGGGGGGGGGGGGGGGGGGGGGGGGGGGGGGGGGGGGGGGGGGGGGGGGGGGGGGGGGGGGGGGGGGGGGGGGGGGGGGGGGGGGGGGGGGGGGGGGGGGGGGGGGGGGGGGGGGGGGGGGGGGGGGGGGGGGGGGGGGGGGGGGGGGGGGGGGGGGGGGGGGGGGGGGGGGGGGGGGGGGGGGGGGGGGGGGGGGGGGGGGGGGGGGGGGGGGGGGGGGGGGGGGGGGGGGGGGGGGGGGGGGGGGGGGGGGGGGGGGGGGGGGGGGGGGGGGGGGGGGGGGGGGGGGGGGGGGGGGGGGGGGGGGGGGGGGGGGGGGGGGGGGGGGGGGGGGGGGGGGGGGGGGGGGGGGGGGGGGGGGGGGGGGGGGGGGGGGGGGGGGGGGGGGGGGGGGGGGGGGGGGGGGGGGGGGGGGGGGGGGGGGGGGGGGGGGGGGGGGGGGGGGGGGGGGGGGGGGGGGGGGGGGGGGGGGGGGGGGGGGGGGGGGGGGGGGGGGGGGGGGGGGGGGGGGGGGGGGGGGGGGGGGGGGGGGGGGGGGGGGGGGGGGGGGGGGGGGGGGGGGGGGGGGGGGGGGGGGGGGGGGGGGGGGGGGGGGGGGGGGGGGGGGGGGGGGGGGGGGGGGGGGGGGGGGGGGGGGGGGGGGGGGGGGGGGGGGGGGGGGGGGGGGGGGGGGGGGGGGGGGGGGGGGGGGGGGGGGGGGGGGGGGGGGGGGGGGGGGGGGGGGGGGGGGGGGGGGGGGGGGGGGGGGGGGGGGGGGGGGGGGGCGGTGGGGGGGGAACGATACGTCTCCATGGGCTAAAAGTTGTTACCGCACTACCAGGATAGTTGCTTCATGTTCATACATAGAGATAATTGGAGGGCACCCTTTTTACCCGCCAATGCGCTTTTTACCCCCGTCTTCCCCTACTACTAACCCCAGCTCTGGTTCCAGCGGAGGACCTCAACACACTAATCCTAGACCCATTTCCTTACATCTGATGACACTATTCTGTACTTTTTCTAATTTATCCATTTTTAGTATCCATGGTACGGTGAGATAAGTGTAATTTTTGAAGGAGTAGTAGGGAAGAACAGACGGAGGTTGGAGGTTCATAAGTAAACAATAGACCCATAGGGCTAGTCGTAGGGGTTGGAAGCTATTGAGTGAACGTGGCCACGTGGCCCTATAACAAAGCGCACCGTTTCTGGGACTCAGGTAGAAGCTCCCACTACCAATTTAATTTCTCAATGACACTGCCGAAGCCGGTCAATAATTTCACTCTCATTCATGCCCGGGATGAAAGACGATCCGTTAATGCGTCATGTCTATGCAGCTTGTACAGCTATGACTCATGGGCAAACCATTTGACTGACATTTCACTCTTGTAGTACTCCATACGAGAATATGCCTCCAGTAGTGTGGCCTTCTTATTTGTAGGCCCATGCAGCTTTTTAACCGCCCCACGTCTGTCTCTGCTCCCTACAATACGAAGCCCCTAGAAACACCATTTAATATCCTCACCTCTGGTCAGGCGTGAATCACATTTACAATCCGCTATTACTGTCTACATGAGACGAGTGTTGTATGTTGTAGCATGTGTCGATGTCCTCGATGCCCGAAATTGGATATACTGACAGGATTTTTTGAGGTCACTTCGACTCCATTTGGATGAATGTAATTTGGCATGGTCTCGGTCTTACACCTTATCGAGCCAAAAAAAGGAATTTTTTTACTATAAACAATAGTCTCACCATACCACACAATTTACGGACGCACATCGATTTATCCGGGAAAAAGGATAGAAGGCGAAAGAAACCAAAAATATATTACTGGGTTCTTTCTGCAGGCGGGTGGGGGAGGGGTCCTATGGGTATAGGGTGTGGATCATGGTGTGGTGGTTGGGGGGGTGTCCTGTTACCCCTCCCATCCAAGCCTCTCTACCCTCCTTGCCTTCTACTCTCTCTGTCCTGACTTCCCTGTCACCTTCCTCTGCTCCTTCCCCCTTGCTCCGCTGCCTCCCCCATCCTCCTCCTTCCCCCCCTGTCTGGAAAAAATACATCCCTAATTCTCTCCTTGCACATCTCCCCACCTTGGCCCCTCCCTTGTCAAGATACTTCCTTGCCTCCCTAACCTTCCCTCCTTCACTTCCTTCTCTCCCCTCTACCCTCCCTCCTCTTCCCATAATATCTCCCCCCGACCTGCTCTGGTCTGTTTCTCCTCACCCCCCTTCTTCCCTCTGTGGGTGTCGCTGCCCCCACTCCTTGACCGGTCGGCGGACACTCATAGGTCATTACATCATTAATGGTTCTATAGGATATGGGTGTTTATCATAGCCGGGTGCCCTGTTCGTTGTCCGCGGAAATTTTTCCTTCAGCCTGGTTCCTGAAGCGACCCGGGCGACAGGGAAGCCAATTGTGTTTGTTGTCCTCAGTCCCCAGTGTTGCTTCTTCTCTTCTTGATTGGATGCTGGCAAGTAGTGGGCCGTACTGTCACCGCTGTAGTAGGGGAAGTGCACGGGGTAAAAAAAGACGCATGGGCGGGTAAGAAGCCCACCCCATTTATCTCATGGCGCACATGAACGAAAATTTACATTTTCATTTTGCCCATGAGACGAGCGTTGGGCTTCTTACCCGCCCATGCTCTTTTTAACCCCGTTGTCTTCCCCTAGGGCCTATATTATATGCTGTCCTCTAGCTAGCTACACTGCTGCTAGCCGCACGATCACGGATCAGCGTTGGCAGAATTAGGTGCTGTTTGTTGCCAATCAGAGAAAGAGAGGAGGGGGGGGGGGGGGGGGGGGGGGGGGGAGAGGCATAGCAGAAGGGGAGAGAGATTAGAGTGAATAGGAGGCCCTTCATCAGAAGAGAGAGGAAGCGAGAGAGAGAGACAGACAGACAGTACAGAGACAGAGACTCGAAAGGCGAGATAAGCACAATTTTAGGGGAATGACGGTGTGTAAAAAGCGCATGGCGGGTAAGAATGCCCACCCCAATTTATCTCATGAAATAAAGAAAACATTCAGTCACAATGCACGCCACATGAGACGAATGCTAGAAAAATTAACGCTCGTCTCATGGGCAAAAATGCTGATGAGAAATAGCATTCTGGCTTCATTTCATGAGATAACCATAGTTGTGCTTCTTACCCGCATCATGGGCTGGATGAAACACAAATAAACTAATTACCCCGGTCTTCCCTGCTAGTGTGCTACATTTATATGCTGGGTTTCCCCCATGCCTCTAGACCCTAGTGTACGGTGCTGCTTAGCCCACGATCACGGGGTCAGCGTTACTGCAGAATTAGGTGCAATGTTTGGCATCGCCTACAGAGAGAGAAGCAAGAGAGAGAGAGGGGGGGTGGGGGGGTGAGTAGGCGAGAGAGTCACTGCAGAGGAGTGAAGGCATTTTCGAGACAGACCATGCACATAGACAGAGACCAGAAAGATAGTGTAAAAACACCCTTCATTATATCTATTAGAGAAAGATAATGTACGAACCTCCCCTCTCTCCTCTCCTCTCGTACTCTCATCTCTCGGTCTCTCTCTCTCTCTGTTTCTCTCCATCTCTAGTCTTGTTTAGATTTTGAGACAATTATTTAATTAAGTTGAGTCAGTACTCCTTAAGACGCAGTACTTGGTTAGTACTAACAGAGCCTCTCGGTCGAGTCAAAGGTAACGACATGCGACGTGTGACAAAGCAACTTGTTTTTTTTAACAAAGGCCTAACGTTTAAGCTCATCTTGATTCCCAAGTTCAGTGCATTCCTTACGATGCACCACAATCTGTTTGACTTTCTGATGCTTTCTGGTGCTGAAATTGATGAAATGAAGAAATCGATAGGCCGTTACACAATCCCAAGCCGGACGATTAAAATAGATCTGTGGTTGTTTTTACATCTGTGGACTAGAACCTTCATCAAACAGCACGTGCAGTGATGCGGAATGACGACAAAGCAAACACGTGCCCTCGTGCTCCTACACCGGGAGGAGCCAGCCGTTGAGCTACGAACGCGAGTAGTTATATGGGGCAGTGTCAGAGTTGCTGACACGCACAGTCATCAATACATGATTGAAAATGACAAGATACAAATTTGATGCAGGTGAAACAGAGAAGTGTTGACGAGCGCACACATTTACAGGCGGCGGCGTGCGCCGCGACGCTTCACAGTGCATTTTATGGGGTTGCACAAACAGATGACACACACACACACACACTGACACACACATACATGTCATACACACACACACTGACACACACCTAGTTCTGGACACAAACAACACGTTAAATGCAGAGCGCGGCGCGCGACGCTTATTGCACGGCACACTCAAACACCTTGGACACAACTCAACACACACTTCACCATAACACAGATACACTGCTACTAACATGCACACACCTCACACTTCAGGCGCGCAATCTCTCTCTAGAGTCTAGACTCTCTCTCTCGCTTCTCTACTAGAGAGAGAGAGCTCTCTCTGAGAGAGGGGGCGGGTGGGGCTAGGCATCAGACAGAGATGAGGACAGATGAACCACGTGCAGGACAGACAGAACAGAGAAAGAGAGATGGACTGACACGCGTGAGAGCGGAGAATGAGACGGAGTAGGGGTAGTGTCAATAATATAATAGCGACTAAGAGGTCATCGATGGCGTGTGGTAGGGCAACACATAGAGAAGGGCACGAGGGAAGGCATAAAGAAAGCGAACAGAAATTTGAGAGAAAAAACGATAGCAGAAAGACGTGGCGGGGGCCGCGAGTAAATGAGAGAGAAAGTGAGACGTGAGAGACGCTAGGCAGTTTAAGAATCGACTTATGCGGGTTTACTAAAAGGCAGTAGTCGCGACAAGAATGCTATGAACAGATATGGTAGGAAAGGAAGAGGAAAAGAGAGAGTTGTGTTAGGGGGTGAGGGGTGAGGCAGGGGACCCACAAGAACTACAAAAAGAATGGCCTTTGAAAAGGAAAAAGAAAAAGAAAAAGAAACAAAAGAAATAGCTGTAGGAAAAAGGTGCCCTTTGCAAAGAATTGTAACATAAACACATAGACACACCATACGCACGCACATAATACACAAGCACACACACCACGGCGCGCTGGCGCACGTGCAGTGTACGTGGGGTGATGAGGTGTGTTTCGGGTGTTTTATAGTTTACCTAGTGTGTGTGCACGCGCGCGTGCGAGTGAGTCAGTCAACAAGTCAAATTATTATTATTGAGCATAAAGAAAAATAAGCTTTGACAGCTTGTTTACATTCAGTCGCTCAACCTAAACGATAAAAGCAATTGCACACAGAAACAAATGAAACAAGTAAAACAAGATAAGAGAAAGACAGCAACATGAAAAATCAAGAAATCGAGAACAATTCCACAACTATCTACTAAGCTAACCATCACATTAACTACTCATGCATCCTAAGGCAATATGACGAAAATGAGCATAAAAATGGTATAGAAAAAAGACACATACAGGCATGCATAAGACAGAGT
>CM065692.1:2388684-2401184 GCA_017654935.2 Phymorhynchus buccinoides
ATCAAGGAACCCCTCTCCCCCCTCTGACCGCCGTCCCAGCGGCACTCTCCCTGACGCTCTTACACCCGCCCACTCTAGTAAATACATATCAGATGAAGCCACAGCAAAGCTTGTACTTCCCTCATCCTATTCGTATTGACTACTGTATGCTCTCCTTTCTGGCCTATCAGCTCTATTCTCTATCTGTCTCCAGCGTATTCAAAACAACAGACTAGCTCGATCTTTCCTTAGGAAGAAAGTTCGATCATGTTTAGCACTCTTCTGCGTTTCTTTGCACTGGCTTCCTGTCGCAAGACAGAAATTGTGAGTATTAAATTAAACACACTGGCATAAACTCTATTCATAAAGCTGCTCAATCTTACCTCTGTGACAATTTTCCATCGATACGCCAGCCGCAATTTCTACGTTTCAGTTCTGAACTTACTGTTTTTTCCTTTTTCTTCTCCAGATCCCTAGGTATAAGCTTTCAAACTGTTGGGTCAGCGTCTTTTGCTGTCTCAGGACCGACCTCTGGAAACAAACTTCCGCTCTCCCTCCTTCAGCGGACGACTCTCTTGCTTAAAAAGACTAACTCAAACCCACCTGTTCCCCCGTCTAAAGCTCCTCTCTCTTTCAATTCTCTCTATTGACATTAGGTCTGTTTCTACCTATATTCCATTATGTATCTGTGTAGTGCTCGAAGTTGTATGCGTTGGTTTGAATGCGCTTTGAATGCTAAAGTGTGTGTGGCGCTTTGATTTGATTTCTATTCAAGATTCAGCGCCGTTTAAAATAATGTAGTTGTTGTGTTGGTGTGTGTGTGTGTGTTGCGCGCGCCGCGCGCGTTTGCGTGCGCATGTTGTGTGTGTTATGTAATGCGCGCGTGTGTGTGTCTTTCATTTAAAGTCTATCCACTACACGTGAATTAGGACAGTGCGCGCGTGGTGTGTGCGTGTGTGTTGTATTAGGGGCGTTACAATAAACATGTGTATATCACAATGTGTGTATGTTCGCGACACGCTTGCGCGCAGTCGGCGCGTTCTCTGTGGTGAAAAGGTTTCATGCCAGCCACCCATCCTTGGGTAGGCCCAGAGAGTGTGTAAAGAATAACCGATGCCGCTTTGGTCGTTTCCCGCATTTGCTCCTGTCTTAGGTGTCATCTACAGTGTGCTAGCAGCGATGAACGGTTTAATATTTACATTATACTAGCGCAAACGCCCCCGTACCGGTAACGCTAGTACCGGTAATGCATAGTAACGGTAACGCTAGTACAGGTAACGCAAGTACCGGTAGCGCTGAGTACCGATGTTCGCCTGGTCCGTGAAATATTATATTTTTACTTTTGTGCCTGAAAACCCAATTTTTAGACCCCTACTACTCAAGGCCTACCGATCTCCATGACCTTGACCTTGATCTTGATCGGTATGCAACCATCAGAACAACCGTAAGCCAAAGTACCTACATGCCAAGTGTGAAGACTCTAAAACCAACGGTGTGGACGTTATAGCCCCTTAGATATTTTCGGTTTTCAAGGTCATACACCAAGATGAAGGTCACAACGGCAATAATTTATGCACGGATGCCTCCCTCTCATGGTGACACGCCACCCACACAAAATTGGAAACGATTCTGTGAAGCGGTTCTGGAGATATGCGTGGGGACAGAAAACCCCAATCATTAGACCCCTACCAATTTCAAGGCATACCGATCTCCCTGACATTTACCTTGACCTTCATTGGTACGCCATCATCAAAACGACCATAAGCGAAAGTACATCCATGCCAAGTTTCAGACTCTAGGACCTGCGGTGTGGAAGACACACGGTTGTGGAAGTTAGTTATGGCAACCCTTAACGGTTTTCGGTTTTTCAAGGTCATACGCCAAGGTCAAGGTCAGGACGGCAAAAAGTTTTGCGCGGATGCCTTCCTCTCATGGGGACACACAACCACACAAAATTTGAAGCGATTCGGTCAAGCGGTTCGGGGGTTATCCTTGGGACAGACAGAAAAAAGAAGAACAAACAAACAAACAAAAAAAGGACACAAAACCTGAACGAAAACTTACTCCTGTGCGATCGTAGATCGGCACAAAGGACTCCCGCAAAAGGAAAAACGAACCTGAAAGCCTACTTAGGTTAAACCAAGAGAGGTTCTTAATCTGTGGCGTCAACCCAATTGTAGGCTCCGTTGGAAGTAAAGCTGGGGAACAACAAACTAACACAAAGCAATTAAGCTCTCCTCCTATGAACACCCCCCAAAACACACACACCTCCAACCATCCCCCGTCCCCCCATTCCCCCCCCTTGAACATATCTTCACCAATCCCCTCCATCAAAATAAATCGTCCCCCACCAGGCACCCTCCCCCACCAGCCCCCCTCCCCCACCAGCCCCCTACCATCCTCCAGCCCCCACCCCCCCCCATCTCCGCCCAGAGCAGAAACCTTATTAGTTGAGACAGTTCTTCATGAGAGAGAGAGAGAGAGGTCGAAGTCGAATGAGTCGAAACCATTCGAGAGAGAGAGAGAGGCTGAGAGAGGAGAAGAGAGAGAGAGAGAGAAAGAGAGAGGGAGGACAGGGTACAGAGAGAGACAGACAGACAGAGAGAGACAGACAGAAAGGGAGAAACAGAGAGACAGACAGACAGAGACATGAGACACAGAGAGAGAGACAGACAGACAAATACGATAGACAGACAGAGAGAGAGAGAGAGATGAGAGAGAGAGAGAGAGAGAGAGAGAGAGAGAGAGAGGACAGTGAGAGAGAGAGAGAGAGAGAGAGAGAGTACGACAGACAGATAGACAGAGTAGAGAGGAGAGAGGAGGGGGAGGGACACGCGCAAGGACAGAGAGACCCAGTGACGAAATTTCAGACAGACTTCAGGGTACAACTTGACCTATCGCAGAAAGAGTGTTTCTCTCTCCTCTCTCACTCTGAGATAAGAGAGAGAGAGAGAGACAGAGAGCGAGAGAGAAGAGTCTCTCTCTCTTCCTCTCTCTCTTCTTCTCTCTCTCGGCTTCTCCCTCTCTCTCTTCTCCCTCTCTCTCTCCTCTCTCTCTATCCCCCTCTCTCTCCCCCTCTCTCTCAGTCTCTCTCTCTCTCTCCTCATCTCTCTCTCTCTCTCCTTCGGTCTGTCCCCTCCCCGTCCTCTTCGTCTATTTTTGTATTTTTCATGCGTCTCTCTACCTCTTTCTGCTGTCTCTGTGCATTCTGTCTGAAATCCGTTAGGCTTTCTCTCTGCTGTCTCTGTCTCTGTCTCTCCCCCCCCCTCTCTCCCTCTCTCATCTCTGTTTCTCTGAAAAAAAGCAGGAGAATGGACCGGAAAGGAAGAACAATAGTAGATAACAGCATGCAAAGGAAAAAGGCAGAATCAAAGAGACCTGACATATTACGATGTAGTTATAAGCACAGAGCTTCCAGAACGTGGTGGGGGAACTATTCTGTACTGAAGACCCCACCCCCTCCCAGTTATCCCTGGGGGGGAAGTTTGCTGCGTTCGATGCCCAACCCCACCCCCACCCCCCCACACCCACACCCCAGTCAATTTCTCTCTCTCTCTCTCTCTCTCTCTCCTCTCTACTCTCTCTCTCTACTCTTCTATGCGGGCAGCCAGAGGCATGTGCAAAGAGCAAAGACATGAAAAGAAAAGACTAACATCTGGTCCCTTTTCCCTATATGAGTGCATTGAGGACAGAAACACTGGTGGTTGTGTTTTTATCCCTTTTTAAACAATCTTTATGACTGTCTCTCAAACACACGTCGATATGCCAGTTTGAATTCTCCGTTCAAATTCCAGTCTGGAGTCTTTTGATAGCCGCCACTGTGAACTTACCCCACTAACTATAACTCTATCAGCCAGGCTCGCCGTAACTCTTTAGTAGTCCATCTTCCCCTTTTTAGAGTCTTGGGTTATGTGTGAAGTGTTGGTTGAAATTAGCGTCCTGCAAAATAAATCGTGTTATAGCGCGTGGTTATGAACGGATGCTGTTGAACTTTTGCACGACAATAGTCACTATCCCTGGTCACGCACGTTCCAAATCTCGAGTCAATATCGGGTGTGGTTACGCCGCGGTTTGTGAAAACGTTAAGTGGCCTGTCGGCGCCCTGTATCGCGCGCGTGTTTCTGAACCGATTCGCTTTCGGTTTGGCGCACGGATAGTCCCCGGCCCCGGTCATATCCACTGACATCTTCAGAAGCGTCCCTAAGGTCATATCAACTGACATCTTCAGATGCGTCATCTGCGGTCATATCAACTGACATCTTCAGAGGCGTCCATACGGTCATATCAACTAGACATCTTCAGAGGCGTCCCTACGGTCATATCCACTGACATCTTCAGAGGCGTCTCTTAAGGTCATATCAACTGACATCTTCAGAGCGCGTCCCCATGGTCATATCCACTGACATCTTCAGAAGGCGTCCCTACGGTCATATCCAACTGACATCTTCAGAAGCGTCCCTATGGTCATATCAACTGACATCTTCAGATGGCGTCACTACGGTCATATCAACTGACATCTTCAGAGGCGTCCCCACGGTCATATCAACTGACATCTTCAGAGGCGTCACTACGGTTATATCAACTGACATCTTCAGAGGCGTCCCTACGGTCATATAAACTGACATCTTCAGAGGCGTCCCTAAGGTCATATCCACTGACATCTTCAGAGGCGTCCCTATGGTCATATCCACTGACATCTTCAGAGGCGCCCCTACGGTCATATCCACTGACATCTTCAGAAGCGTCCCTATGGTCATATCACCTGACATCTTCAGATGCGTCACTACAGGTCATATCAACTGACAAAATCTTCAGAGGCGTCCCTACGGTCATATCTAACTGACATCTTCAGAGGCGTCCCTAACGGTCATATCAACTGACATCTTCAGAGGCGTCCCCACGGTCATATCAACTGACATCTTCAGATGCGTCCCTATGGTCATATCAACTGACAAAATCTTCAGAGGCGTCCCTACGGTCATATCAACTGACATCTTCAGAGGCGTTCCCTACGGTAATATAAACTGACATCCCAGATTTTTTTTTTTTTTTTTTTTGTGCGTCCCCATATGGGTTAGGGACTATGGGTCTATCCCACTGACATCTTCAGAGGGCGTCCCTATGGTCATATCAACTGACATCTTCAGAGGCGTCCCTACGGTCATATCCACTGACATCTTCAGAGGCGTCCGTTATGGGTTAGGGACATGGGTTATCAACTGACATCTTCAGAGGCGTCCCTACGGTCATACCCACTGACATCTTCAGACGGCGTCCCCATGGTCATATCAACTGACATCTTCAGAGGCGTCCCCAAATGGTCATACTCAACTGACATCTTCAGAGGCGTCCCCACGGTCATATCAACTGACATCTTCAGAGGCGTCCCCACGGTCATATCAACTGGACCGTGGGAATCGTGATCCAAGCTGCCAAAAACGCCTGGAGTCTTTCATACGCAATTAATTTTAAACAGATAAGAGAGATTGGAAAACTGAGACGGCTGCAAATTGAAACAGCTGCAAGCTTTAACGATGGAGAGAGAGAGAGAGTAAGAGAGAGAGAGATGAGAAGGAGAGTAGAGAAGAGAGAGAAAGAGAGAGAAGAGAGACAGAGAGAGGGGAGAGAGGTGGGGGGGGACAATTATAGACACCTTTGGACTTGAACGTGTTATGTAGAACTTTGTATATTAAAGACACAACACGTACTGAATAGAAGTTAGTAAATGACTAACATTAGTAGCTGCGTCGGCGTAGACATGGCGTAGGCATTGTGCCCTACTGACTGCACTAAACAGAGAGAGAAAACTGAGAGATCTTTTTCTTTTTGTTTAACGATGACATAGCCTCTATTGCATTTGTGACAAAGCCTGTCGGCGAAAGCTTCAAATAAAAAGAAGATTGGGTGACTGCCTGTGGCGCGGTGCCTTGCCTTCGAGAGGGGGCTGGAATCCTTTTTGTATAATTATATATTTTAGAGAGAGAGAGAGAGGGGGGGAAGAGAAAAGAGTGAGAGAGAGAGAGAGAGAGAGAGAGCATGACGAGAGAGAGAGAGAGAGAGAGAGAGAGATGAGACGTTGAACGTGTGTTGTGTGTGTGTGGTGGGTGTGTCGTGGGTGTCGTGTGTGTGTGTGTGTGTGTGTTAGTGTGTGGGGTGTGTGTATGTGTGTGGGTGCAAAACAAACAAACAAACAAAATAAGAAATGAACGGTAAACAATTAGGTAAACAAACAGCTCGTTCCCAACAGAAAAACACTCTAAACAAAGTGAATGAGCGAGAGGGGATATGATAACGCTAAACGAAATCTTACAGTCATGGCATGGAACCCAATTGTCTTTTCATCCCTGTACAAGTTTAATTCTTTTGAACACTCGAAAAACGACCACAAAAATATTACTATAACACTTAGCCTAATCTAGTGTAAACCACCCTCTCAGACCTACCCTAGTGATGTAGCACAGGTAGTTACCTTCAGCCCACAATGTAAACCACCCTCTCAGACCTCACCCTAGTGATGTAGCACAGTCTCTCTACAGAAAAAAATGTGCTCCTCTCTCTCTCTTTTCCGGGTTTTGGGGGAACTAACGGTTCGGGGTTGTGAGATAGTTAGGAGATATGAAGAACCCTTTCAGACCTAGAAGTGGGGTTAGAAAGAGATAGATTTTATAGGTTAGGAAGAAAGAGAAAGAGAAAAGGGATTTTAAGAAGAGAAGAAGGAATTGAAGAGGGTGAAGGAGTTCAGTAGACTTTCACAATGAGGGATGCACAATAAACCAAAGAAGACAATTTGGAATTTCCACTCTTTAATCACTCTACTAAACTGCAAAAAAAGAAAAGGATCAGTAAACGTAAAAGGACAAAAATAAAAGGACCAAAATAAAAAAGAAGGAAAATAAAAGGAAATAAAAAAGGACAAAATACTACATAAAAGGATACAGAACAACAACAGTAAAAGGACAACAAGAAAAAGGACTCTAGCAACAATGCGACCTGTAACAACAATGACATAACACAAGCATACAACAACAGGCTCACAATGAACGAGAATAATAAAAGAATGTCACAATCAACATCCTTAAAACAATAACATGAAAATCAACGATGAACATTATAGGGACATCTTCTCTGCAATCAACAACAAATTAATTATCATAAAGGGAGGTCATCCATGGACATAATCGAGAATCAATTAGGTTGTTTTTGTTTTGGATTTGTGCATAGGTTAGTTAGAAAAGAAAAACCTATGCAGATTAGTGACTAATAAGATACACAAGCTTAACTCCAATCAAGTTAAATTAAATTCTACACTCTTTATATCGATTCTCGTGTCCATTAGCCTCTCCTTTAGTCCTTCAACCAAGATCATCCCTAACAACATCGTCAATTGCATTCACTACATGAAACTACCAATAAAGACAAACTTACACCATGACTTTCTCACATTATACATGGGCAGCAGCACATGTCAGTCCTAAAGTGACCCATTCTCTACAACAGAAGAAACGCGAGTCTACGTACGACAAAGGGGAGCTGGTCACTCTACCAACAATAGAGGCGGTCACAAAAAGGCCCACCCTTGTTCAGACCCTCAGGCAACTGACCACTACAGCTTGCTTGGCTAGACTCTTTAAACTTATCAAGTGGCCAAGAACTCGTGGTTAATTCTAATATTCACTTAAACCGTTTCGTGTTTTCAAACCCAATAAACTCAATCAAATTATCTAGGCAACAAATCTGCCTAGAGCAACTAGCAATAAGGCTCTCTAACCTAACAAACGTAGGAATATATCAATTACAACATATGATTACTCACTTATGGGAATTATTAATGGAGATCTATGTTGGAAGAAAGTTGTCCATTTATTAACGACCTTGATGAACTTGGTTACGACTCACCTATCAACAAAGAAAAATGCAACGCCTTTTGGGCTGATGCATTCGAAGCATATAAAATGTTTAGCAAAAATGTTCACATTGAAGGCCCGTGTGATCTTTTGGCTGATAATATTTTTTACAATGAAAATATTAAATTAGGAGGCAAAACTATATACTCAAAGAATGGATGGGCAAAGGTGTTCTTCGCGCTGCTGATTTAATCAGCCAAACAGGATCGCTCTTTACATATGAGGAATTCAGAAGCACATATGCTGAGCAACTTAGCGGGCTCTTTTGCCCGCCAGGTGGCATAACGCTCGAGTGGGGCTAATCCTCTCTATATTCTTAGTTGGGGATAAAGAAAGAGAGAGAGAGAGATAGGGAGGAGTCCAACCCTCTCTCTCTCACTACGCCCAACTAAGAATATATCGTGATAAGCCCCACTCGAGCGTTATGCCCCCTGGCGGTCAAATAATCACCATAAGTCGACCATTAGAATCAATTTTGTGCTCTAGTTAGGCTGTGTGCAATCTATTAAAAAGTACATTAGTTCGCAGAATATTATTATAGACACGTTATACTATACACTCTCAACCAAAACCTCTTTTATTTTTTTTATTTTATGAAATGTTTTCTTCCACTTCAGACTTTCTAATGCTTCATTATTCAACTTTTCACAGCATTTTGGTTGAGAGTTATCCGTGTCGTAGTATAACCGAGTTCCCTTTTTAATCTTTAAAAGGGTATTTTGAGCTTTGGGAGACATTGTACACTTATTACTATCTATTGTACGTATGTTATTTCCATGCAATGTGATGACAGGTTTCTGGACTAATCTTCAACGATTTCTGCACGACAAGTGTGCCGATGCGCAAAATGTAGCTTTAGCAAAGGAATTGATAATTTTTGGTTCTGATTCTTTTCCAGAAACGGATGATGTGTTGGATTATATAGTCATTATTGCTGCTTATCTCTCTCTCTCTCTCTCTCTCTCTCTCTCTCTCTCTCTCTCTCTCTCTCTCTCTCTCTCTCTCTCTCTCTCTCTCTCTCTCTCTCTCTCTCTCTCTCTCTGTGTCTGTATTTGTGTCTATCTGTCCTCATGCTGAGAGTTTGTAAGTTACAGTTTAAGCTAACAGGTTTGCACGCGTTTCAGGCGAATATCAGTGGCAGGACCTAGAATCTGTTCCCACAAAATTCTTATTTATCCATGTTTTTTGTTTGTTTTTCTGTCTTATTAATTCCATTATTACCACATGGCATAGTCTTATTCATTTTTTCTTAGCTATGAAAGGTGTACATTTTTATTGGTATAACAGCATGCCTAAATATGATACATGTTTCGCTTTGTACATCTGTTTCTTCACACGCACTGTCCTGTTTTGAGAAATAGTAAACTCTCTTCTGGTTTCATTAAAATCGATTGAAAACCTGAAAATAAAAAAATTAAATGTGTGGTGCAGTGCTTGCGGCGACGCGCTCTCCGGGTGGGAGCAACCTGAACACCAATGCTAAATAGTAAATACCAAATACAATCCATTGCATCCATGCCTTAGATTGACTAAAGGAAAATCAAATAAAGATTATATAATAATATAAGATAATAGATCTATCTGTGGCATTATGTGTAGGGAGTATACATGAAACATGGGGTCTGTGTGTATTGCACGCTCTCCTTCAATCTACCAGAGAATGGAGTATGTAGCACTGATTGTTGAAGTCATATCTAACGATGACGTCATATTCAACAGCATTTGTGGATGACGCCACGCAACTGACACCAGCGATGACGTGATATCCAGCACAACAGACTGTCAATGGTGACGTTATAGTTAACGCATCGGATAAAAATATTCATCAAGTATGACGTCATATTTAACACCACTTATAACAACATTCAATGATGACATCATATTTAACACCTCTGATAAAGATATTCAAGTATCACGTCATATTTAACACCAGATAATGATACTAGCAACGACATGCAATGATGGCGTCATTATTTAACAACACGCATAAGATATTCAACACTGACATCATATTTTGACCCCATAGGCTATGGTATGACGTCACGCTCAATTGGGCAGATACCGTTGGCGTCATGTCTAACACCACAGACTGAGGTATTGGATGTCGACGTACAAATTGATTAGTACTTTGGTGGCCTCACTGACTGGTCTGGGTGTGTTGAAGGTGACGTAGTCCGTCCCGTCCACCTGTATCTGTCACATCATCATCATCATATCATCACTGTCGTCGTCACCATCATCATCATCGTCGTCATCATCATCATCATCATCATCATCGTCGTCGTCGTCCTCGTTCGTCGTCGTCGTCGTCATCATCATCATCATCATCATCGTCGTCGTCATCATCATCATCATCATCATCATCATCATCATCATCATCATCATCGTCGTCGTCGCTGTCGTCATCATCATCATCTTCATCGTCGTCGTCATCATCATCATCGTCGTCCTCGTTGTCGTCGCTGTCGTCATCATCATCATCATCATCGTCGTCGTCATCATCATCATCATCATCATCATCGTCGTCGTCATTGTCGTCGTCGTCGTCATCATCATCATCATCGTCGTCGTCGTCCTCGTTGTCGTCGTTGTCGTCATCATCATTATCTTCCTCGTCGTCCTCGTCGTCACCATCATCATCATTATTATCATTATCGACGTCGTCGTCCTCATCATCATCACTGCAGGCAAGCAGCCCACCCATGCTCTTACACAATACCCTCCTGATGATGAAATGCTTGTACATGGGTGCATCAATAAATAATGTCCTAAAAGGGGTACCATACGCTTGTTTTTGTCCACAAGCCCATAAAATGTTTATGATGATAAACTTCAACCATTCTGCTTTTAACATGCACAGTTTGAAGATGACGTCATCAGTGACGTCATTTTCTGAACGTCATTAATAAAGCCATGTTTGCAGCTGAGCCTGTAAAAAGTGCATCTGACAAAATAGCAAATTCATTACTACACCTTTACCAGACGAAAACTCAAAGACGTGTTGGCAAAAATCCATGCGAATTTGGAATCTGTTTATGGGTGACCTTACGTGTCCCGCTGCATAGTTTGTTAAGTTGATAGAGCTTTGTAAAACTGGGAACACTGGCTTTGAAGATTCTAGCTAGAGTAGGTCATTATTGACAGTCAAAAACGAAAAAAACACCTTTTCTTTAGGTGAAAGGACTGGAAACGAAATTCCATTTATTTTTGTTTAAGAAATAAGCCACAGATGTACTGTATTATATGGTAAATTGACAGGATTCTGCGACAAATCTTTGCCCTGAAAAATGAGACACAAGACACATGCCCTACTTCCGAAGTGGAGACATGAAAAAGTGGTGGGTAAAATGTTAACTAATGTTTTCCAATTTAATAGGCCAGATGGCCCCATCCTCTTGTGATGTGATTACAAAAGACGAAACTCGGGTATATGTTTGTGGTTTCCCAGTCAAGCCGTTAGATCAGATGTAGGTGTCTGCCGATCCAGACATCCAAGTCCTTCCCCACTCACTCTCTGGATCTAACTTTACCCCATGCTGTTTTGGGTTGTTCATGTTATTGAAGCAGAAGTTAGCAAAACAAGAATATTTTCTCGTCCAAGGCCTGCAAAAAGTAGCGATTTCACAGCTCACAACCTTCTTTCTGTCGGAGTACCAAAATGTACTTGAATCAAAGCCAAAACGCCTGCACATGTGTGTGGTTATCAAGGAAGGGTAGTTTACATAAGTGTAGAAGTTTCGTGTAAATCCACTGCATAGTTGCTGCTTTGCAAATGTAAGAACATTATTTATTGATGGGCCCATGTGATGGTCTATCAACCTCTAGTTCTCTCCCTCTGCCTCTCTGCCCCCCCCCCTCTCTCTCTCTCTCTCTCTCTCTCTCTCTCTCTCTCTCTCTCTCTCTCTCTCTCTCTCTGCGCGTGTGTGTGTACGCGCACGTTTGAATATTATTATGTTCCTTTTAATTTCTTCTTCTGCGTTCCCAGACCATATTGTTAGCCATATGGGTAAGGTACGTACGTGTCCGGTTTTCAGTTTTCACTAGTCTCCCTGCTGCATTCAGTCGACACATTACTATTTCGGAGGAGCTCAAATGAGAAATTTATTTGAGAAAAAATATTTACACAAAAAGGCCGGAGAAATAGCCAGTAAGTCAGAAAAAATAGCAGATGTTTGTAAAGCAGGGTCAAAGAGAGTGATCGATTAGAGAAAGTTACAGACAAACAACTTCCAGATGGTGGGGAAAGTATTTGTTCGAGAAACAAAACGGTATCCCCATGGGAATGACGGAGATGAATGGGCAAAGAATTCCAGACAGTTGGGGTACAAAAACTGAACCAGCGCTGGCCAAACTTGTTTTAGGTTCTGTTAACAGTTCCATCACTGAGGAACATCATTCATGCTAAGCCTCTCACTTTAGTATTGCCTTCCCACCTTGAACTGGCTGGAACCAGTGGCGGTTATGACCAGGTCAAAGGTCACGCCCAAGGAGAAGGGGAAGGGAGGGGAGGGGTTGTAGTATTTCAGTTCCGGCCCCCATCCTCCTTGCAGATAGTTGAGCACCGTGGTCCTATAGCCATTCCAGTTCAGCCTGGCGTTGGTGTGCATCAGGATCTTA
>CM065692.1:2406184-2418431 GCA_017654935.2 Phymorhynchus buccinoides
GAGATCTAGTTTACGCAATAATAGAGAATGGTTAATCACATCAAAGGCTTTTTCAAAGTCGACAAATAGAATGCCTGTAAATTTATTTTCGTTCATGTTATTTAGAAGGCTGTCGGTAAGCTGTATTAGGGCAGCATGGCAAGAATACTTTTTACGAAAACCAGACTGGTCTTCGTGAAGTAAGTTATTTTTTATTAAAATAGGAATATAATGACATTGGAAGGTGTTTTTCAATAGGTTTGGATAAGGCTGACAAAATGGATATGGGTCTATGATTTGAGGGATTAAATGTTTCACCAGATTTATACAGAGGGATAACATTTGCCTGTTTGAATTGAAGGGGAAAACATTGTTTATCAATGAATAAATTGTACAAATAGGTAAGTGTTTCAGAAATGACTGGGTACGCAAATTTTAGTATCTTCACATCAATATCATCTAAATCACGTGTTACTTTTACTTAACCTTAGCTTAACCTTTTACCTAACCCTAACCCTAACCCTTAACTTAAGACTTTTACTTACATCGAAGGCAGTCATTGGCTGAAGAATGAATGGATAACGAATGCTTTTAAAACTAAGGTATTGTTTTAAATTGCAAATATTATTTTCATTGGACCTGTCTTGTAATATTACTTTTTCTGTTATGTTCGCAAAGTGCTCGTTTAATTGGTCTGCAGATATGTCTTTAATAATTTGTTGACTTTTGGAAACTTTCTTGTTGGTTAATATATTGATGGCTTTCCATATTTGACTTGAATCTTTTTTAAAAAATATTAACATGTTTCTAAAATAGTTGCGTTTTGCTTTGCGTTTCATATTAGTGACCTTAATTTTTTGTCTATTAAATTCTTTCTTTGTGCCATGGTTGCTTAAGTTATTCCGTGTATTTATTTCCGCATCGATTTCGGTACTAATCCAGGGTGGTTCTGGTTCTTATCTGACTCGTTTCTTAACGAATGGAGCATGCTTGTCATAAACCGATATAAATATGTTCAACCAAAATTCGACTGCTGAATCAGGATCTCTAATTTGATATATGGCATCCAATTGTGCATTGGCAAGATCTGATTGAAATCTTGTTGGTGGAAGTTTTTGAAGCTTGTGTAATATATACTTTTGTGTCCTACCTTAGGGACTTTTATGTGGGTTTTGTACCAGGTAAGGCAGATGCCATGTGATCACTACAGCCAAATGCCAGAAGGGTGGAGCGCATACTCTATCATCGGTTTGTTCCCCCCTGTGGGGATACCGGGGTGGGGGTCTTTTGTACAAGTAGTTCCCCCAACCTCTGGAAGTTCTGTGCTTGTAACTTTTTCTAATCTGTCACTTCTCTTTGACTCTTCTCTGCCCTTTTCCCTTTGCTTACTGTCATCTGCTATATTCTTTCTATCTCACTGGTCCATTCTCCTGTCTTTTTTGTTTCTAAATTCCTTACAAAGATTTCTTCTAGCCGAAGTCGGACTTGCTGGCCCTAACTATTTCTTAGTTTAGGCGCATAACGGCAGTATGACGCATCTACGCTCATGTGACAGACCTCCTGTCTGAGCGAACGAAGAAGAAGAAGAAGAGCTGTTTGTATTTTATCATGTGGTCTGTTAAATAAAGGATTTAGTGGTTTTGGTTATCTGGTTTGTTGGGCTTATTAATTGCTCACGCCTATGATGCAAGCTATAATTGACACCATTTAGGTTTAGGGTTTCAGTAGATCAATGTTAAAACCCTAAATGTGTGTGTGTGTTGTGTGTGTGTGTGCGTGTGTGTGTGTCGTGCTGTGTGTGTGTGTGTGCGTGTGTGCGTGCGTGCGTGTGCGCGTGCGCGTTCGCGTGTCAGTGGTTGAAAGTGAAACACTAATATTATTATTTCCTTATTGTTGGTGCTACTATATTATTACAAAGGTTAAGGACCACCTAGCTTCAAATTGAACACACGTCATTTTGAGCGCTTTTAGTTTACATTGGATAACTTTGTGATGTACTATGATAAGCCCAAGTCCACCTCTTATGGCAATATACAATTCCTGCCAACATTAACATTCGCAGATGAGACTGTTTTGCTTTTGTCTCTCTGGTCTCTGGCCTTACTCGCTCTTCATTGTCTCCACTACCTCTCTCGCGATCTCTCTCAGTCCTTTCTCTCTCTCTCTCTCTTCTGCTCTCTCTCTCTCTCTCTCCTCTCGTCTCTCTCTCTCTCCTCTCCCTCTCTCTCTCTCACACGCACACACACACCAACACACTATCTCTCTCACTCTCTCACTCTCTCTCTCTCTCTCTCTTCTTCTCTCTCTCTCTCACTCTCTCTCTCTCCTCTCGCTCTCATCTCTCCTCTCTCTCGGGCACAACATTCAAGCGAGAATCAGTCTTATACGGTTTCGACTCGTGTGTCACAACTAATATCACACATTACGTTTCGAATCAATGTAGAGAGGAAGACTTAGCAATGCCCATTTTTTGGTGAGTCCCAAAGAGAAACAGAGGTCCATTTTGTGTTCGATGTCCCATGTACCATACCTAAGGCACACATATATCCCTGCAATAGTATAATACTCCTTCTCATCTTTATACTGACTCTTTTTTTTTATACATGTGAAACAATCTGTGGGTTTAGCGTTCAGCTTTGTATTTAGAATAAGGCCATTCAATGTACGTTATATGAATATGCTTGATTGAATCATGTATCCATTGTATCAAATGCGCGAGGCTGTTATTATTGTTTTGTACATATTTGTGCCTGTGCATGCACGTTCAAAATCAGTTATAATTACCCACTTTTGGTACCATCCCCAGTGACATGGGCCCAATGCCTATTCATTACAAACGTTCAGTGTTCATGTTCAATGTTCTCCTCTCTCTCTCTCCTCCTCTCTCTCTCTCTCTATCTCTAATCTCTCATCTCTCTCGCTCTCTCTCTCCTCCTCTCTCTCCCTCTCTGTGTGCCTTATCTCTCTCGCTGCTCTTAGTCTCCTCTCGCTCTCAGTTTCAGTTTTGCAACTCTATATTTACATGCATTTATTGCTTGTGTCTTTTCTATGTATCCCCTCTCCCCTTTTCGTTTTCCTCCCCCATATAACATGGGCAGATGGCCTGGTCATTTAAAACGTCGTTGATCGTTGTCTCTCTCTCATGTCTCCTCTGTCTTTGTCTCTCTTGTCTCTACTGTCTCCCTCTCTCTGCCTTTCTTATCTCTGGACATTCTCTTCTTCTTTCATTGTTCTCTCTCATTACTTCTCTCCGCCCTTTGCTGTCCTCTCTGTCTCTGTCTATCCCCCCCGCTCTCTCTCCTTTAATATTCGGTGTCTCTCACTGTCTCTGTCCTTGTCTCTCACATTGTCTCTTTACTGTCTGTCGTGACATATCCAGTGTCCTGTCCTCTGTCATTGTCTCTCACTGTCTCTGTCATTGTCTCTCACATTTGTCTCATTTACTGTCTGTCATGACATAGCTCAGTGTCTGTCTCTGTCCATGTGTGGTCTTCACTGTTTGTCGTTGTCCCTCTCACTGTTTTGTCCGTTGTCCCTCTCATTGTTTGTCGTTGTCCCTACTCAACTTTTTGTCTTGTCCCTCACTGTTTGTCGTTGCCCTCTCACTGTTTGTCGGTGTCCCTCTCACGTTTGTCGTTTCCCTCTCCACTGTTCTGTCGTTGTCCCTCTCACTGTTTGTCGTTGTCCCTCTCACTGTTTGTCGTGTCCCTCTCACTGTTTTGTCGTTGTCCCTCTCACGGTTGGGTTCGTTGTCCCTCTCACGTTTGTCGTTGTCCCTCTCCACTGTTGTTTGTCCCTCCTCACTGTTTTGTCGTTGTCCCTCTAACTGTTTGTCGTGTCCCTCTCACTGTTTGTCGTTGTCACCCCCTCTCACTGTTTTTTTCCGTTGTCCCTCTCACTGTTTTGTCGTTGTCCCTCTCCCGTTGTCGTTGTCCCTCTCACGTTTGTCGTTGTCCCTCGTCACGTTGTTGTCGTTTGTCCTCTCACTGTTTGTAGTTGTCCTCTTCACTGTTTATCGTTGTCCCTCTCTACTGTTTGGCGTTGTCCCCTCTCACTGTTTGTCGTTGTCCTCTCACTGTTTGTCGTTGTCCCTCTCACTGTTTGTCGTTGTCCCTCTCACTGTTTGTCGTGGTCCCTCTCACTGTTTGTCGTTGCCCTCCTCACTGGTTTGTCGTTGTCCCTCTCCTGTTTGTCGTTGTCCCTCTCATTGTTTGTCGTGTCCTCTCTACTGTTTTGTCCGTTGTCCCTCTCCTGTTTTGTCGTTGTCCCTCCTCACTGGTTTTGTCGTTGTCCCTCTCACTGGTTTGTCGTTGTCCTCTCACTGTTTGTCGTTGTCCCTCTCACTGTTTGTCCGTTGTCGCCTCTCACTGTTTGTCTGTCCTCTCACTGTTTGTCGTTGTCCCGCTCACTGTTTGTCGTTGTCCCTCTCACTTGTCGTTGTCCCTCTCACTGTTTGTCGTTGTCCCTCTCACTGTTTTGCGTTTCCCTTCATGTTTGTCGTTGTCTCTCAACTGTTTGTCTTCATAACACAATCAATTTTCTGTGCGTTTTGTTTTACCAAGTGGTTGGTGATATGAAATAAGACTTAATTTTAATACATAATTTCGTTTTCGTTTTGTTTTAAAGCATCATTTGCTATCGTTTACTGTCTGTGCCAGGATGTTATGTTATGTCTTTTTGGTCCCCTTCCTGTCTGTCTGTGCTTCTGTCTTTTAATTGCTGTCCGCTTGTTTTTTATTTATATCAGAACTGTCGTTTGTCTGCACTGTGTGTCTACGTCGAAAAAACAATATTTAAAGGTGGACCCTGACGATAGATTTTTTGCAGATCCGTCGAGATCACAAGAAAAACAGCGTTTTCAAGGATCGGAACACTCGCTTTGCTCTTGTTTCCTAGAAATTAATCCGTCAAAACGGCGATTCCCTCCTTGGTGGAGATGCCGAGGAGAGAGAAGCCATTTTGAATTGGGTGGGTGGAGGTCACTCATTTGTGGTTGAAGCGGTTTTTTTGTTTTGTTGTAGCGCAGGAAGAAAACAAATGGAGGTATTTCCTTTTGTTGTGAGCGACACTCATTTAGATAAACTATATAAAAAAACTCAAAAAAATCGCTTGCAACAATTTGCGGGGCCATTAGCATAAGATTGCACACGCCTTCCTCTTTGAGACGGCGCCAATGCCTTTGACGTTCGCAGCACCTCCGCCAAGGAGGAATCGGCCGATTTGGGAACGGTTTTGATTTTATATGAAACCAGAACAAAATGAGTGTTTCCAATCTCTGTAAATGGTGGTTTCCCTGATGATTTCGAAGTGGTTGTTACAAAAAGCTCGTCCGTCAGGTGCCTGCCGTGCAGGGTGCCCCTTTAACACAACTTTTTACGAAGGTGTGATAGTTCAGTGGATAGTGCGTTTTGCTTAGTGCGTTGAGTTCGCATGCAAGAGGTTGCGTGTTCGAATCTCCTCTGGATACACATTTTTTCTTCTCTTTTTCTTCTTTTTTGTGTGTTCTTGCATATTTTTGTGTGTGTGTTGTGGGGGGGGGGGGGGTGGGGGGCGCTTAGGTGGGACTTTCCTGCATCTTCGTTTGGGTATGGTTTAGGTCGCCTCCCTCGGTTACACACCCACTCGAAAGAAACTGGACCAACTACAGCCCGAGCGAAGCCAGGTTTACTTACAATTTTTTTTTTTTTTTTTTTTAAAGGTGACATACATAATATACATACATACACACATAAATAATGATGTTGATACTCAATTTTGAAAAACGCATTAAAGTATATACATAAGAAGAGTCCGTCCAGGATCTTTTGTTTACGAGGCCTAAGGATAGTGGTGTCTGTTCAGATATGTCTTCAACTACTACCGATGTTTCATTGACTCTGTTCTTACTGTGTCATTTATCGTTTGTATGGAAGCTTGAGTTAAAGAAGTAGGGTGTGTTGAGTGTAGGTGAATGTGTGTCAGTAAGTGTGGTGCACAGGCAGAGTGGTATGCAAGGTTGTATGCGACAAGTATTGAAGAAAGCCGACAATCCTTAATGATACATTCATGTTATGTCCAACATCGATGAGGTGTTACCATAGGGCCGTCGATATAGAAACTCTAAAACTGAATAGAGCCCAGGAAACTTTCTTACCAGATCACCTCTGTTGAACTCTTAATGCACTGCATCGGGTGATTGTTTTGGCGAGCAGTCCTGTCCGCTCCTTGGGATTGTAGTTGTGCAAGCCTGTTGTAGTCCTTTGGTCCGCAATAGATACTGCTGTGAATGTCTTGTCTAAATTGTCTGTCTAGAGATGGTGTAGGTTACTATTATTGCTGCTTTAAAGTCGTTATTCTTGATCGTTTTCAACTGATTATGGCCTTGATTTAAATGCACCCTCTCCACCACCACCCAACACCACGCACCAACCCCTGCGGATTGCTGCAGACCATATTATGGTTGATTAGTTGGACCCTAAGAAACGTCAATGAGAATGTTTGGCCTGAATCTTCAGCAGCCGGTGAACAGTCGGGGACGTCTTGAAGTCTTACCTGCCGATACTTGAACCCTGTCATCCAAGACACGATGAAAATTCAAATGAGGCAGGGATGTTTAGTGCATAATTAATGACCGCGCGTGGCGCATGCACGTCTTATGTGAATGTTCAATAAGGGGGGTCAGCTGGGCAAGGGGTCTGTAACAGCTGTGAATGTTAAGAAGGGCGGGTCACTGGGGCAAGGGCTACAGCTGGTGAATGTTTTGAAAGGTCGTCAGCTGGGGCAAGGGCTACAGCTGTGAATGTGTAAAAGCGGTCAGCTGGGGCTAGTGGCTACAGCTGTGAATGTTAAGAAATGGTCGTTCAGTTGGGGCAGGGGCTTACACTGTTCTCGCTGTAAAATGGTCTGTATGTAGCTTAGAGGGCGTGATCGAAGAGCCTTTCTCTGCATTTGGCTTATCTTCAGGGGCTCTGCGTATGTAAATGAATTCATACGATCAAGAGCGCTCGGCAGTGCTTAAGGCTGAGTCGCTCACAGAGGATCGCAGCACGATGTTACAGCTGTGAATTTATAAAGGCGGTTCCTGGCAGTGGGCTACAGATGTGATGTTTAAGAAAGGGCGGGTTCAGCTGGACAGGGTCTACGCTGTGATGTTACGAAGAAGCGGGTCACTGGGACAGGGGGCTACAGCTGTGTTTTAAGAAGGGCGGGTCAGCTGTAGACAGGGGGCTACAGCTTGATGATAAAGGGCGGTCCTCTGACAGGGGGCTCGCTGTGAATGTAATAAAGGGCGGGTCGCTGGGAACAGGGGTCTCAGCTGTGAATGTTCAAAAGTGCGGTCAGCTGGACAGGGGCTACAGCTGTGATGTAAGAAAGGAGGGTCAGCTGGGAAGGGCTACAGGCTGTGAATGTAGAAGGGCGGGTCAGCTGGGACAGGGGACTACAGCTGGATAATTGTACCACTGCGCGTGGCGCATGCACTCATTTTGTGAATGTTAAGAAAGGGCGGGTCAGCTGGGACAGGGGACTACAGCTGGATAATTGTACCACTGCGCGTGGCGCATGCACTCATTTTGTGAATGTTAAGAAAGGGCGGGTCAGCTGGGACAGCGGGCTACAGTTGGCCAATCGTACCACTGCAGCTGCACGTGCGAGTCGTCCCCTTAATCCAAGTCAAAGCCTCCCCTAATCCTAACCCTGATTATATATCCCTCCGCCTGAGGGACACTTAGAGACGGGGGCACAATGAGGGTGACATCATTATTGTGTTTTACTTCATGATTTTTTGCACGTATTAACAATTTGTCTCTCTCGTCAGTGTCTAGTGGACGTGCTGCTCTCTCTCTGTATACATCGTCGTGTACTGGTGGTCTAGATCCGGAATCATCTAACCACTCCGAGAGGCTCAATTCCTACTCGTGCTTATCCATCACACTAATCTTAGCTCTCCCCCCACACACACGCCACACACACGACACTCTCTCTCTCTCACCACACAACACCCAAACACACACACACACACACAAACACACACAAGGGACTGATAGGGGTTGCCATAATCTATAGAGACGGATGGGGTCATAAAACAGAAGAAAGGTAGGCATATAGATGAGCGGGGACACATAGAAACAGGGGGAACATACATTAAGGATGTTAGGGCACACCCGATTCGAGGACGCATGGAGACGGGGACACATGGAGATGGGGGGCACATAATAATAATAATAATACTAATTTCACTTACATAGCGCGATGAAAATCATGCTAAGCGCAAGCTCTCAGGGCTTTACAAACATTGATGAAACCATATAAAAAATATAAAAAATATAAAAAATAAAAATTAAAAAAAATTGAAAAAATGTAAAATAAAAAAATAATAGAAAATAATTAAGATTTTTTAAAAACAATAAATAATATTATAAAAAAAAAAAGATAAAAAAACAAAAAAAAAAAAAAAAAACATAAAAAAAAAAAAAATAAAAAAAAAAAAATATAAAAAAAAAATAAATTAAAAAAAAAAAAAAAAAAAAAAAAAAAAAAAAAAAAAGGAAAGGTAACAAATAAAAAAAAAACTGAAAAATTTTAAAATAAAAAAAAAACAAATTAGAATAAAAATAAACACAAAATAAATTATGGAAAAAAAACTAAAAAAAAATATAAAAAAATAAATATAAATAAAACAAAACAAAAAATCAACTTAGAGGAATTAATCTTTAGAAAAGACAAAAGAGGCTAACATAATTAAAGAAAAGACAATTAAGAGAAAACATCATAAAAAAAAAAACAAAAGGAAACAAAGAAAACATAATACAGAAATCTTAAACAATTAAAGCACTAAAACCTTAAGCAATATACATTCACATTTTTAAATGATAAAAGCACTAAAACCTTTTTAAGCAATAAATAATATTTCGCATTTCTAAGAAAAAAGTTCTAAGACTTTTAAGCAATACAAGTTAAATTCAGAACCCCCCCCCACCTCCTCTCTCCCCAATGTTTTCCACACTCTGTTAAAACAAGAAAAATTAACAACTAGAATAATAAAACAACAAAAAAATTATGCATACAAAGACACACAAACTCATGCGCTTGACTGACATCAGGGTAAAACTGTGTTTTACAAATGTTTGTTGAAGAGGTGTGTTTTCAGGTGTTTTTTTAAAGTTGGGTAGAGACTGGATTTGGCGGAGAGTTATTGGTAGAGCGTTCCAAGTGACAGGGTCATAAGACAGATAAACTTCTTTTGCCGAAGGAGTTGAGAGAGAAGCGGGGGTCAGAGAGAAGGTTGGCATCCTGAGATTGGAGAGCTCTTGAGGGCGTGTAAGGACAATACAAGATCAGATAAACAGGATGGCATATATTCAAGATTGACAATCTGAAAACAAATTATGGAAATTTTATACTCAATGCGGGTCTTAAACTTCACTGGGAGCCAGTGCAGGGTCTTCATTAGCTCAGTAACACTGGATCTTTTACTCTTTCTAAGAACAAGTCTGGCAGCGTGATTTTGAATGTGTTGGTAGTTTGGACATCAGCTTTTCTGGAAGATCAGCGAAGAGGGTTGCAATAGTCAAGTCTAGAAAGAATGGTAAAGAGACGCATAGTTTGTTTGCAGAATGTTACGCAGTGTTTTGGGCGTTTTTTGTGATGCCATATTTCTGGTTTGGGACCTCAGCGCAGTATGCTTATCACGTGACACGCAGATGTGTATTGACCGATTTCGTTCAGTTCGAGTTCAGTTGCAATGTTTGTCTTGAACTGGACACATCGTGTTTTTTTTGGTCCTCAGCTGTTAGCTTTGGGATGTGGACCGGGGCAACTCATTTTGTGTTTTTTCGTAAGCTGCTGTTGATGCAGCTTCTGTGGCTGGCTAGGAGAGTGGTGTGGCATGGGCCCCATCTCCTTTGACGTGCTGACTTTCCTTTCCGTGCGGCGGTTTGGAGCAAAGTGACAGAGTCGGCAACACTAGGATGCACGCGGGCAGACGTGACTTTGTTCTGCACCGGCGGGCCTGGTTGAAGAGAAAATGGCAGGAGTGCACTGGGAGCACCTGCGCTATTTACTGTCAGTTTGGTTTGTGGGATTGAGTAGTAGATAAAATTAGTTAGTTTTGGATAACTACGAAGGAACCTACTTTTTGTGTACTTGTAAATGGAGATGGGTTTGGAAAACTGGATTGGGAGACAATTTGAGGATTAATTAAGAGAATGTGTTGTTATTGAAATAGTTTCTCTTTTCTAGGAATATTAAGAAAAGGCAAATCACCCGAAGGAATTTTATGTTTAGTGTTGAGAGTGAACTGATGATGAATGATAATTGAATGTGAAACTTTCTTTTGGTTTAATATTTGACCAGGATTGAATTCTACCTGCTTTTGTGGACTGTTGTTGATTGTTCGTCTGTGTCGTGAGGTGTGGATAATTTGTAGAGAGAGAGAGAGACGCGAACATTCTCATGCGCTTGCATAGTCATACACTTTGATTGTTAATGTTGATTATTTCCCCTAACGCACGGGTGTAACAGCTCAGAGTCAACGTGAGAGATAAGAACGAGATTTTTGCCTATTCTTCTGAGCTGAAAGTAAAAAGACTTGGCAGAGGTGGTTCACGTGTACTGTCCATGGTAATGGGACTGATCTAGAAAAATCCCCAGGTTTTTGTTCACTAGAAGAAGAATAATGGAATCTCAGATTTAGTGCAGCAGCCATGGTTTATTCATTGTAATAATCGTTGCATTTTGTGATTTGCATCCTAGCGCCACATTGCTTCAGTCTTTTCATGCATATCATTTTAATTTTATTTTCCATACATCCACTCAGCCACGTCTCTTCTATAGCATGCCTGTAGGATAATCACAAGTGGAAGCAAGATTTTTCAAGCTGAGCTGAACGATGAGAGCTGAGAGTCGTCAGCAAAGAATTTTTTATTTTTTGTTTATTTTGTATTGTTTAACTTAGTGCTTAAACTGTGCATAAGAAAGCTGAGGGCCGCTGGTATACTTAGTAAAAAGAACTAGGCTCTGAGCCCAGAGCCCTTGGGCACCCGGAAGTTGAGCTCAGAATGTGCAGATCTAACACCGTTTATCAGGACACATTGTGTGCGGTTTTGAAGATAAGAGGTGAACCAGTTCAGGACCGTTCCTGAACAACCAAAGTGCTGGGATAATATAGCGAGTAAAATACCATGATCAATGGTGTCCACATAGAGACTGGACACATAGAGACGGGGACACATAGCGACGGAGACACATAGAGATGGGGGCACATAGAGACGGGGACACATATAGACGGTGCACATAGAGACGGGACACATAGAGATGGGGCTACATAGTACGGGTGGACTCATAGAGACGGTGCACATAGAGACGGAGACACATAGAGATGGGGCACATAAGACGGGGACACATGAGACGGGGCCATAGAGACTGGGACACATAGAGATGGTGGCACATATAGACGGGACACATAGAGACGGGCCACATAGAGCGCGACACATAGAATTGGTGGTACTAGAGACGGTGTCAGCATAGAGATTGGGGGCACAAGAGGACGGGGACACCATAGAAACGGGCCACATAGAGACGGGGACACATAGAGACGTGGGCACATAGGACGGGCCACATAGAGAACGGGGACACATCGAGATTGGGCATTTAGAGACGGGGACACATAGAGATGGGCATTAAACATAAGACGGGGACACATAGAGACGGTGGACACATAGAGACGGGGCACATAGAAACGGGGACACATAGAGATGGGGGCACTTAGAACGGGACACATAGAGGACTGGGACACATAGAGACGGGGACACTAGAGAAGGGGCTACATAGAAACGGGGACACATAAGACGGGGACACATAGAGATGGGGGCAACTTAGAGACGGGGACACCTAGAGATGGGGCACATAGAGACGGGGACACATAGAGATGGACATACAAAGACAGGGGCCAATGAGGTGGCCATAGAAACGGGCACACATATAGACGGGGGCACATAGAAACGGGCACACATAGATGACGGGGGTCACATAGAAACGGGGCCTTTAGAGACGGGGACACATAGAGATGGGGGCATAGAAGACGGGGACACATAGCGCCGGGGCATTAGAGATTGGGGACATACAGAGCAGGGGCACAATGGGGTGGCCATATAACGGGACACATAAATGGGGGACACTAGAGACGGGACCATAGAGATGGGGGACACATAGAGATTGGGGGCTATAGATACGGGGCACATGAAACTGCTCGGCCCTCTAACTCTGACCTGTTCTCCGTGTGGGCAAACCA
>CM065692.1:2423931-2438677 GCA_017654935.2 Phymorhynchus buccinoides
ATGTGGATGGGTTGGAAGTGGGATGGGCCCCTGCCTCATCCGTCTGCTCTGGTGTAGTGTGGGCATAAGTTCTTTTAGCCACACGGTGGGTAGGTTTGTGTATGACTGATTACAGGTTTACCTTACATTTGCAATACTGTAAGAATTTGTTTACACTGGTCACAGGTTTACAGTGGACGTTCACAACGGCGCTAAGATCCTGATGCACACCAGCGCCAGGCTGAACTGGAATGGCTATAGGACCACGGTGCTCAACTATCTGCAAGGAGGATGGGGGCCGGAACTGAAATACTACAACCCCTCCCCTCCCTTCCCCTTCTCCTTGGGCGTGACCTTTGACCTGGTCATAACCGCCACTGGTTCCAGCCAGTTCAAGGTGGGAAGGCAATACTAAAGTGAGAGGCTTAGCATGAATGATGTTCCTCAGTGATGGAACTGTTAACAGAACCTAAAACAAGTTTGGCCAGCGCTGGTTCAGTTTTTGTACCCCAACTGTCTGGAATTCTTTGCCCATTCATCTCCGTCATTCCCATGGGGATACCGGGTTTTTTCTTCGAACAAACACTTTTTCTGCCATCTGGAAGTTCTTTGTCGGTAGCTTTCTCTAATCGATCACTCTCTTTGACCCTGCTTTACAAACATCTGCTATTTTTTCTGACTTACTGGCTATTTCTCCGGCCTTTTTGTGTAAATATTTTTTCTCAAATAAATTTCTCATTTGAGCTCCTCCGAAATAGTAATGTGTCGACTGAATGCAGCAGGGAGACAAGTGAAAACTGAAAACCGGACACGTACGTACCTTACCCATTATGGCTAACAATATGGTCTGGGAACGCAGAAGAAGAAATTAAAAGGAACATAATAATATTCAAACGTGCGCGTACACACACAGGAAGAGATGAGAAAAGAGTGACGCGCAGAGAGAGAGAGAGAAGATGAGAGAGAGAGAGAGAGAGAGCGAGAGAGAGAGAGAGACAGAGAGAGAGAGAGAAGCAGAAGACCAGGGGAGCAGATAGAGAGAGAGCAGGGGGGGGAAGAGCAGGGGGGCCCAGAGGCAGAGGGAGAGAACTAGAGGTTGATAGACCATCACATGGGCCCATCAATAAATAATGTTCTTACATTTGCAAAGCAGCAACTATGCAGTGGATTTACACGAAACTTCTACACTTATGTAAACTACCCTTCCTTGATAACCACACACATGTGCAGGCGTTTTGGCTTTGATTCAAGTACATTTTGGTACTCCGACAGAAAGAAGGTGTGGAGCTGTGAAATCGCTACTTTTTGCAGGCCTTGGACGAGAAAATATTCTTGTTTTGCTAACTTCTGCTTCAATAACATGAACAACCCAAAACAGCATGGGGTAAAGTTAGATCCAGAGAGTGAGTGGGGAAGGACTTGGATGTCTGGATCGGCAGACACCTACATCTGATCTAACGGCTTGACTGGGAAACCACAAACATATACCCGAGTTTCGTCTTTTGTAATCACATCACAAGAGGATGGGGCCATCTGGCCTATTAAATTGGAAAACATTAGTTAACATTTTACCCACCACTTTTTCATGTCTCCACTTCTGAAGTCGGGCATTCATCTTGTGTCTCGTTTCTCAGGGCAAAGATTTGTCGCAGAATCCTGTCAATTTACCATATAATACAGTACATCTGTGGCTTATTTCTTAAACAAAAATAAATGGAATTTCGTTTCCAGTCCTTTCACCTAAAGAAAAGGTGTTTTTTTCGTTTTTGACTGTCAATAATGACCTACTCTAGCTAGAATCTTCAAAGCCAGTGTTCCCAGTTTTACAAAGCTCTATCAACTTACAAACTATGCAGCGGGACACGTAAGGTCACCCATAAACAGATTCCAAATTCGCATGGATTTTTGCCAACACGTCTTTGAGTTTTCGTCTGGTAAAGGTGTAGTAATGAATTTGCTATTTTGTCAGATGCACTTTTTACTGGCTCAGCTGCAAACATGGCTTTATTAATGACGTTCAGAAAATGACGTCACTGATGACGTCATCTTCAAAGTGTGCATGTTAAAAGCAGAATGGTTGAAGTTTATCATCATAAAAGTTTTATCCGCTTATGGACAAAAACAAGCGTATGGTGCCCCTTTTAGGACATTATTTATTGATGCACCCATGTACAAGCATTTCATCATCAGGAGGGTATTGTGTAAGAGCATGGGTGGGCTGCTTGCCTGCAGTGATGATGATGAGGACGACGACGTCGATAATGATAATAATGATGATGATGGTGACGACGAGGACGACGAGGAAGATAATGATGATGACGACAACGACGACAACGATGACGACGACGACGATGATGATGATGATGACGACAGCGACGACAACGAGGACGACGATGATGATGATGATTGATGATGACGATGACGACGACGACGACGATGATGATGATGATGACGACAGCGACGACAACGAGGACGACGATGATGATGATGACGACGACGACGATGATGATGATGATGATGACGACAGCGACGACTACGACGATGATGATGATGATGATGATGATGATGATGATGATGATGACGATGATGATGATGATGATGATGAAATGACGACAGCGACGACAACGAGGACGACGACGACGATGATGATGATGATGATGATGATGATGACGATGATGATGATGGTGACGACGACAGTGATGATATGATGATGATGATGTGACAGATACAGGTGGACGGGACGGACTACGTCACCTTCAACACACCCAGACCAGTCAGTGAGGCCACCAAAGTACTAATCAATTTGTACGTCGACATCCAATACCTCAGTCTGTGGTGTTAGACATGACGCCAACGGTATCTGCCCAATTGAGCGTGACGTCATACCATAGCCTATGGGGTCAAAATATGATGTCAGTGTTGAATATCTTATGCGTGTTGTTAAATAATGACGCCATCATTGCATGTCGTTGCTAGTATCATTATCTGGTGTTAAATATGACGTCATACTTGAATATCTTTATCAGAGGTGTTAAATATGATGTCATCATTGAATGTTGTTATAAGTGGTGTTAAATATGACGTCATACTTGATGAATATTTTTATCCGATGCGTTAACTATAACGTCACCATTGACAGTCTGTTGTGCTGGATATCACGTCATCGCTGGTGTCAGTTGCGTGGCGTCATCCACAAATGCTGTTGAATATGACGTCATCGTTAGATATGACTTCAACAATCAGTGCTACATACTCCATTCTCTGGTAGATTGAAGGAGAGCGTGCAATACACACAGACCCCATGTTTCATGTATACTCCCTACACATAATGCCACAGATAGATCTATTATCTTATATTATTATATAATCTTTATTTGATTTTCCTTTAGTCAATCTAAGGCATGGATGCAATGGATTGTATTTGGTATTTACTATTTTAGCATTGGTGTTTTGTTCAGGTTGCTCCCACCCGGAGAGCGCCCCCAGGCGACGCGAAGCGCGTCGCGCCGCACCTCGCGCAAAGCAAAAAGCACTACGCACCACACATTTAATTTTTTTATTTTCAGGTTTTCAATCGATTTTAATGAAACCAGAAGAGAGTTTACTATTTCTCAAAACAGGACAGTGCGTGTGAAGAAACAGATGTACAACGCGATAACATGTATCATATTTAGGCATGCTGTTATACCAATAAAAATGTACACCTTTCATAGCTAAGAAAAAATGAATAAGACTATGCCATGTGGTAATAATGGAATTAATAAGACAGAAAAACAAACAAAAAACATGGATAAATAAGAATTTTGTGGGAACAGATTCTAGGTCCTGCCACTGATATTCGCCTGAAACGCGTGCAAACCTGTTAGCTTAAACTGTAACTTACAAACTCTCAGCATGAGGACAGATAGACACAAAAAATACAGGACCCAGAGAGAGGAGGGAGAGAGCGAGAGGTGGGGGGAGAGAGAGGAGAGAGAGAGAGAGGACTGAGACAGGAGAGAGAGCGAGAGAGAGACAGAGGAGAGAGAGTGAGAGAGAGAGAGAGAGAGAACGAGAGAGAGAGAGAGGAGAGAGAGAGAGAGAGAGAGAGAGATAAGCAGCAATAATGACTATATAATCCAACACATCATCCGTTTCTGGAAAAGAATCAGAACCAAAAATTATCAATTCCTTTGCTAAAGCTACATTTTGCGCATCGGCACACTTGTCGTGCAGAAATCGTTGAAGATTAGTCCAGAAACCTGTCATCACATTGCATGGAAATAACATACGTACAATAGATAGTAATAAGTGTACAATGTACTCCCAAAGCTCAAAATACCCTTTTAAAGATTAAAAAGGGAACTCGGTTATACTACGACACGGATAACTCTCAACCAAAATGCTGTGAAAAGTTGAATAATGAAGCATTAGAAAGTCTGAAGTGGAAGAAAACATTTCATAAAATAAAAAAAATAAAAGAGGTTTTTTAATTGAGAGTTATCCTTTGGGAGACATTGTACACTTATTACTATCTATAATAATATTCTGCGAACTAATGTACTTTTTAATAGATTGCACACAGCCTAACTAGAGCACAAAATTGATTCTAATGGTCGACTTATGGTGATTATTTGACCGCCAGGGGGCATAACGCTCGAGTGGGGCTTATCACGCTATATTCTTAGTTGGGCGTAGTGAGAGAGAGAGGGAGGGTTGGACTCCTCCCTATCTCTCTCTCTCTCTCTTTATTCCCCAACTAAGAATATAGAGAGGATTAGCCCCACTCGAGCGTTATGCCACCTGGCGGGCAAAAGAGCCCGCTAAGTTGCTCAGCATATGTGCTTCTGAATTCCTCATATGTAAAGAGCGATCCTGTTTGGCTGATTAAATCAGCAGCGCGAAGAACACCTTTGCCCATCCATTCTTTGAGTATATAGTTTTGCCTCCTAATTTAATATTTTCATTGTAAAAAATATTATCAGCCAAAAGATCACACGGGCCTTCAATGTGAACATTTTTGCTAAACATTTTATATGCTTCGAAGGCATCAGCCCAAAAGGCGTTGCATTTTTCTTTGTTGATAGGTGAGTCGTAACCAAGTTCATCAAGGTCGTTAATAAATGGACAACTTTCTTCCAACATAGATCTCCATTAATAATTCCCATAAGTGAGTAATCATATGTTGTAATTGATATATTCCTACGTTTGTTAGGTTAGAGAGCCTTATTGCTAGTTGCTCTAGGCAGATTTGTTGCCTAGATAATTTGATCGAGTTTATTGGGTTTGAAAACACGAAACGGTTTAAGTGAATATTAGAATTAACCACGAGTTCTTGGCCACTTGATAAGTTTAAAGAGTCTAGCCAAGCAAGCTGTAGTGGTCAGTTGCCTGAGGGTCTGAACAAGGGTGGGCCTTTTTGTGACCGCCTCTATTGTTGGTAGAGTGACCAGCTCCCCTTTGTCGTACGTAGACTCGCGTTTCTTCTGTTGTAGAGAATGGGTCACTTTAGGACTGACATGTGCTGCTGCCCATGCATAACGTGAGAGAGTCATGGTGTAAGTTTGTCTTTATTGGTAGTTTCATGTAGTGAATGCAATTGACGATGTTGTTAGGGATGATCTTGGTTGAAGGACTAAAGGAGAGGCTAATGGACACGAGAATCGATATAAAGAGTGTAGAATTTAATTTAACTTGATTGGAGTTAAGCTTGTGTATCTTATTAGTCACTAATCTGCATAGGTTTTTCTTTTCTAACTAACCTATGCACAAATCCAAAACAAAAACAACCTAAGTGATTCTCGATTATGTCCATGGATGACCTCCCTTTATGATAATTAATTTGTTGTTGATTGCAGAGAAGATGTCCCTATAATGTTCATCGTTGATTTTCATGTTATTGTTTTAAGGATGTTGATTGTGACATTCTTTTATTATTCTCGTTCATTGTGAGCCTGTTGTTGTATGCTTGTGTTATGTCATTGTTGTTACAGGTCGCATTGTTGCTAGAGTCCTTTTTCGTGTTGTCCTTTTACTGTTGTGTTCCTTTTTGTAGTCCTTTTATTTTGTCCTTTTACGTTTACTGATCCTTTTCTTTTTTTGCAGTTTAGTAGAGTGATTAAAGAGTGGAAATTCCAAATTGTTTTCTTTGGTTTGTGGTGCATCCCTCATTGTGAAAGTCTGCTGAACTCCTTCAGCCTCCCCAATTCTTTCTTCTTCAAATCCTATTCTTATTCTATCTGTTCTATCAAATTCTAACCTATCTACCCCGAACCCGGCACATTTTCTGTAACTGTGCTACATCACTAGGGTAGGTCTGAGAGGGTGGCTTACACTAGATTAGGCTAAGTGTTATAGTAATATTTTTGTGGTCGTTTTTAGAGTGTTCAAAAGAATTAAACTTGCACAGGGATGAAAAGAGAACTGGGCTCCATGCCATGACTGTAAGATTTCGTTTAGCGTTATCATATCCCCTCTCGCTCATTGTTTTGTTTAAGTGTTTTATGTTGGGAAAGAGCTGTTTGCTCATAATTGTTTATTCATTTCTTATTTTGTTTGTTTGTTTGCACACACACACACACACACAACACACACACACACACACACACACACACACGTTCACTCTTCTCTCTCACTCTCTCTCTCTCTCTCATGTCTCTCTTCTCCTCTCTCTCTCTCTCTCTTCACTCTATTTCTCTTCCCCCCCTCTCTCTCTCTCTCTATATATATATATATAAATATAAATATATATATTATACAAAAAGGATTCACACCCCTCTCGAAGGCAAGGCACCGCGCCACAGGCAGTCACCCAATCTTCTTTTTATTTGAAGCTTTCGCCGACAGGCTTTGTCACAAATGCAATAGAGGCTATGTCATCGTTAAACAAAAAGAAAAAGATCTCTCAGTTTTCTCTCTCTGTTTAGTGCAGTCAGTAGGGCACAATGCCTACGCCATGTCTACGCCGACGCAGCTACTAATGTTAGTCATTTACTAACTTCTATTCAGTACGTGTTGTGTCTTTAATATACAAAGTTCTACATAACACGTTCAAGTCCAAAGGTGTTTACCCCCCCCCCCCCCCTCCCCTCTCTCTGTCTGTCTGTCTCTGTCTCTCTCTCTGTCTCTCTCTCTCTCTCTCTCTCTCTCTCTCTCTCTCTCTCTCTCATCTCTCTCTCTCTCTCTCTCTTCCATCGTTAAAGCTTGCAGCTGTTTCAATTTGCAGCCGTCTCAGTTTTCCAATCTCTCTTATCTGTTTAAAATTAATTGCGTATGAAAGACTCCAGGCGTTTTTGGCAGCTTGGATCACGATTCCCGCGGTCCAGTTGATATGACCGTGGGGACGCCTCTGAAGATGTCAGTTGATATGACCGTGGGGACGCCTCTGAAGATGTCAGTGGATATGACCATAGGGACGTCTCTGAAGATGTCAGTTGATATGACCATGGGGACGCCTCTGAAGATGTCAGTTGGTATGACCGTGGGGACGCCTCTGAAGATGTCAGGTGATATGACCATAGGGACGCTTCTGAAGATGTCAGTGGATATGACCGTGGGGACGCCTCTGAAGATGTCAGTTGATATGACCGTAGGGACGCCTCTGAAGATGTCAGTGGATAACCCATAGTCCCTAACCCATAGGTGACGCCTCTGAAGATGTCAGTTGATATGACCGTAGGGACGCCTCTGAAGATGTCAGTTGATATGACCGTAGGGACGCCTCTGAAGATGTCAGTTGATATGACCGTAGGGACGCCTCTGAAGATGTCAGTTGATATGACCGTAGGGACGCCTCTGAAGATGTCAGTTTATATGACCGTAGGGACGCCTCTGAAGATGTCAGTTGATATGACCATAGGGACGCCTCTGAAGATGTCAGTGGATATGACCGTAGGGACGCTTCTGACAGTTGATATGACCTAGTGACGCATCTGAAGATGTCAGTTGATATGACCGTAGGGACGCCTCTGAAGATGTCAGTTGATATGACCGTAGGGACGCCTCTGAAGATGTCAGTTGATATGACCGTAGGGACGCCTCTGAAGTTGTCAGTTGATATGACCGTAGGGACGCCTCTGAAGATGTCAGTTGATATGACCGTAGTGACGCCTCTGAAGATGTCAGTTGATATGACCATAGGGACGCCTCTGAAGATGTCAGTTGATATGACCGTAGGGACGCCTCTGAAGATGTCAGTGGATATGACCGTAGGGACGCCTCTGAAGATGTCAGTTGATATGACCGTAGGGACGCCTCTGAAGATGTCAGTGGATATGACCGTAGGGACGCCTCTGAAGATGTCAGTTGATATGACCGTAGGGACGCCTCTGAAGATGTCAGTTGATATGACCGTAGGGACGCCTCTGAAGATGTCAGTTGATATGACCATAGGGACGCCTCTGAAGATGTCAGTGGATATGACCGGGGCCGTGACTATCCGTGTGCCAAACCGGACGCGAATCGATTCTGAAGATGTCAGTGGATAAACCGCGGCGTAACCAGACCCGATATTGACTCGAGATTTGGAACATGCGTAACCAGGGGTAGTGACTATCGTCGTGCAAAAGTTTCAACAGCATCCGTTCATAAACACGCGCTATAACCCGATTTATTTTGCAGGACGCTAATTTCAACCAACACTTGACACATAACCAAAGACTCTAAAAGGGAAAGATGGACTACTTAAAGAGTTACGGCGAGCCTGGCTGATAGAGTTATAGTTAGTGGGGTAGTTCACAGTGGTGGCTATGCAAAGACTCAGACTGGAATTTGAACGGAGAATTCAACTGGCCTATCGACGTGTAAATTGTCATAAAGATGTTTAAAAGGGACATAACCAGTGTTTCTGTCCTCACTACTCATATAGGGAAAAGGGACCAGATGTTAGTCTTTTCTTTTCAATGTCTTTGGCTCTTTGCTTGCCTTGGCGCTCCCGCAGAGAGAGAGATGAGAGAGAGAGAGAGAGCGAGAGAGAGAGAGAGAGAGAAGAGAGAGAGAGAGAGAGAGAGGAAATTGACTGGGGTGTGGGTGGGTGTGGGGGGGGTGTGGGTGGGGGTGGGGGGGCATAGAACCAGCAAGCTTCCCCCCCCTAGGGATACTGGGAGGGGGGGGGGGGTCTTCAGTACAAATAGTTCCCCCACCTTCTGGAAGTTATGTGCTTATAACTACCTCTAATCTGTCAGTCTCTTTGATTCTGCCTTTTCCCTTTGCATAACTGTCATCTACTATCTTTCTGCCTTTCCGGTCCATTCTCCTGCCTTTTTTTTTTCAAGAAATACTTTCAAAAAGATTTCCTCTAGCCGAAGTCAGACATGCTGGGCCTAATTATTTCTTATTTAGGCGCATAACAGCAGCATGATGCATCTACGTTCGTAATTGACAGAAACATGCCTGGACGACCGAAGAAGAAGAACTTAGAAGAAGAAGAAGAAGAAGTACTACTCTCTCCTCTCTCTCTCTCTCTCTCTCTCTCTCTCTCTCCCCCTCTCTCTCTCCTCTCTCTCTCCTCTCTCTCTCTCTCTCTCTCTCTCTCTCTCTCTCTCTCTCTCTCTCTCTCTCTCTCTCAAAGTGAAAAATGATTATGAAACACTCTTTCTGCGATAGGTCAAGATGTGCGATAGGTCAAGGGGGGGGGGGGGGTGCGCGCGCGTGTCCCTGTCTGTCTGTCTCTGTCCTCTCTGTCTGTCTGTCTGTCTGTCTGTCTCTCTGACTCTTCTCTCTCTCTCTCTCTCTCTCTCTCCCTCTCTCTCCCTCATCTCTCGCCCTCTCTCTCTCTTCTCTCCTTCTCTCTCTCTCTGTCTCTCTGTGTTCTCTGTCTCTCTGTCTCTCTCTCTGTGTCTCTGTCTCTGTATGTCTGTGTCTCTCTCTCTGTCTGTCTCTCTCTCTCTGTCTGTCTGTCTCTCTCTGTCTCTCTGGTCTCTCTCTCTCTCTTCTCTCTCTCTTCTTCTCTCTCTCTCGCCTCTCCCCCTCTCTCTCTCTCTCTCTCTCTTCTCTAGTCATCTCTGTCTGTCTGTCTGTCTGCCCTTCTGTGCCTGCTCTGGGCAGAGGAGGGAGGTGGGGGGGGGGGGGGGGGGGCTGGAGGATGGGAGGGGGGCTGGTGGGGGAGGGGGGTGGTGGGGAGGGGGGCTGGTGGGGGGAGGGGGGCTGATGGAGGGGATGGTGGAGGGTGTTCAAGGGGGGGATGGGGGGGACGGGGGATGGTTGGGGGTGGGGTACAGTGGGGGGTGTTCATGGAGAAGAATGAATGCTTTTTTTTTGTTTTAGTTGTGGGTCCCCAGATTTATTAAAACGGAGCTACAATGGTTGAACCACAGATTAAGAACCTCTCTGGTTTAACTAAGTAGGCTTTCAGTTCGTTTTTCCTTTTAGTCCTTTGCCGATCTAAGATCGCAAAGGAGTATGTTTTCGTTCCGGTTTGTTTCCTTTTTTTCTTTTCCTTTCTTTTTCTGTCTGTCCCAAGGATATCTCCCGAACCGCTTGACCGAATCGCTTCAAATTTTGTGTGGTGGTGTGTCACCATGAGAGGAAGGCATCCGCGCAAAAACTTTTTGCCGCTCTGACCTTGACCTTGGCGTATGACCTTGAAAACCGAAAATCGTTAAGGGGGCATAACTTCCACACCGTTGGTGTCCTAGATTCTTTGAAACTTGGCATGGATGTACTTTCGCTTATGGTCGTTCTGATGATTGCGTACCAATGAAGGTCAAGGACAAGATCAGGGATATCGGTATGCCTTGAAAGTGGTATGGGTCTAATAATTTTTTTGGGGTCTTCTGTCTGTCCCAAGGATATCTCCCAAACCGCTTGACAGAATCACTTCAATTTTTTGTGTGGTGGCGTGTCACCATGAAAGGAAGGCATCCGTGCATAAACTATTGCCGTTGTGATCTTCACCTTGGTGTATGACCTTGAAAACCGAAAATATTTAAGGGGCTATAACGTCCACACCGTTGGTCTTAGGGACTTCACACTTGGCATGTAGGTACTTTGGCTTAATCCTTATGGTTGTTCTGATGATTGCATACCGATCAAGGTCACAGTCAAGGTCATGGAGATCGGTAGGCCTTGAAAGTGGTAGGGGTCTAAAAATTGGGTTTTCAGCCACAAAAGTAAAAATATAATATTTCACGGACCAGGCGAAACCGGTACTCAGCGCTACCGGTACTTGGCGTTACCTGTACTAGGCGTTACCGGTACTAGGCGTTACCGGTACTAGGCGTTACCGTACAGGCTTTACCGGTACCGGTACGGGGCGTTGCGCTAGTAATGATGTAAATATTAAACCCTTCATCGCTACCAGCAAACTGTAGATGACACATAAGACAGGAGCAAAAGGCGGGAAAACAGACCAAAGCGGCATCGGTTATCTGTACACACTCTCTGGGCCTACCCACAGATGGTTGCTGCATGAAACCTTTTCACACACACGCGCCGACGCGCGCAAGCGTGCGCGAACATACACACATTGTGATATACACAGTTATTATTAACGCCCCTAATACAACACACACGCACACACACGCGCGCAACTGTCTAATATCACGTGTAGTGGATAGACGATAAATGAAACACACACACACGCCGCGCATACATTAAACACACACAAGTCGCACGCAAACGCGCGCGCGCTCACACGCACGCACACACACAGCAACAACAACAACAACATACAGCATTCATACGGCATTGAATTTTGATAGAAATCAAATTGAAGCGCGCACACACGTTAGCATTCAAATCGCATTCAAACACAAACGCAATACAATTTTTACAACGCGAACACACACAGATACCATAAATGGAATATAGCAGAAACAGACCTAAATGGCAAGAGAGAGAAGATAAATAGAGAGGAGCTTTAATGATGGGGGAACAGGTGGGTTTTGAGGTTAGCTTTGAAAGCAGAGAGGGTTGGTCGCTGATGGAGGGAGAGAGGAAGTTTTGTTCCAGGAGGTCGGTCCTGAGACAGCAAAAGAGCGCCGACCAACAGTTTAAAGCTTATACCTAGGGATCTGGAGAGAAAGAGGGTCCAAAACTGAACGTAAAGTGCGAGTTGGCGTATAGATGGAAATATTGTCACAGAGGTAATATGGAGCAGCTTTATGGATATATTTTATAGCAAAGGGTGTTTAGTTTATACTCATATCTGTCTGCGACAGGAAGCCAGTGCAAAGCACGCAGAAGAGGGCTAACATGATCGAACTTTTTCTTTGTTTCGCTAAGGACAAAGACGGAGCAGGAACTGTGATTTTAGAATCGCCGGAGACAGGGTAGAGAAGGGAGACTGAAAATAAGGCCAGAAAGTATGGGGCATTTACAGTAGTCAAGAGTATAAAGCAAGAAGGAAGTAACCAAGCTTTGCTGTGGCTTCATCTGAGTGGTATATATGAAAAGAGCTGAGGCGGTTGATGTGATTTTAAGATGGTGGAAAGGGCATAATCAGTTCCCTTGAGCATGTTCACATTGGTGACCACAGTACCACATGATCTCGGGTCAGCCAAGACTGAGATCCCCAAGGAAACGAGGGCCAAGTTGGATTGACGAGAGGCTGACTGAAGGCTAACTTGAGCCAGCTGAAAAAGAGAAGTCGCTATTAGCAATGAGTTTACAACACCATCGTCAGAGTATGAAGACTGTGGGGTTGGATTCCGTCCAATTGGGACCGGGAGGTGCCATGAAGCTGTGATCAGTTCAGGAGGCGACCACTGGATGGGCCCCCATCCATTAAGGTCTCTACAGCTTATGGGTGATATCAGAGAACGAGGAGTGGAGGTGAGGGGGCGTGCTGTGCTCAGGGAGGAGATAGAGAAGAAATTTCGTATACAAGGCTCAAACAAGACAGGAGTAGTCCCCGACCCCAAAGGGACTAAGAGGAGGAAGTGCTGACCTGTTCAGAGCCGGAAGACCATTGGCGAAGTAAATTGAGTCGTGAGCTGTCAGGGGTCACGCAGTGGTAAAACATATGCGGGGTGCGGCTAGGGAGGGGCGTACACAGAGGTTCGACACACACTAAGGTCATGGTAAAAACATATAGGCATGTAAACATATCCCATAAGTGGTGACACACAGTGGTGCTAGGTAATGCCCGGTAGGTTGCGGGAGTTACCGATTCCATGGTTCCACGGGGGGCCACTAGATCTGGTACAGTCCTCTCTGGAGGAGGAAACAACGATCGCCATATGATTGGACGGGTAGGGGTGATCGGTTTCCTCGCGCGGTACAAGTATGCATTCACCGACCTGAGGGCTAGTATAATGCGCCAGCACGGGCACTATCATGTACGATTTATAAACTTCCCAAAATAAGTGTACAGGGATGTAGCTATTTACACAATGCCCGTAGATCCCGGTGGGATTGCAGTAACCTGCCTAAGGTCGCCTCGACAAGGGAAGATACACCCCTTCTGTCAGAGTAGAAATCTTACACAAATTGTAGCCCTTATGTACCAGGTTCCAGTGTCCGCTCCCGGTATTGCAAGAGGGTAATCGAGGGAGCGGCGGGAGACTCCGAGGAGTCCGACCACTACTATAGAGCATTATGAGTAGAAAAAAGACGTTCCGCCCTTATGTACAGAATAGGTCGTTTCAGCCAGGGTTATTAGGCAGTAGCCATCTATGGAGGAAGGTGCCGACAGGCCACTATCTGTAAGCACATTTATATGACTGGTCCCATACGTACCGGGAATGACCAAGGGGACCGGGACTTTCCTGTACGGCTAGGGGTGCGAGTTACCCGAATTGAACCGATCGAAGATCCCCGAGGCCACAATGGCTGTAACTTTAGTACAGTCGAACTGCCGCTTAGCAACAATTGTAAAATGTCTCCCCCAACCCCAACCCAGAACGTAGATGATAAACTCTGCGAAAAGTGGTCTCACTCTAGGTCACAGATTGATCGCCCTGATTCCCAGAGTAGGAGATGCTGAGAGAAGCTATGCTTCCTGTCTAGAGCGTCAGCAAATCAAATAGTGATGCACACAATGAAGCGGTCCACTCAGTTATCATCCACAGAAGAAATCCGCTGTTGTCTCATGATAGGACGTCAGCATGTCCTTGCGTAAATCAGGACGTTCTCAAGGTTGTCTGGTGAAGCTAGAGCGCCTGTACAACAAGACCAATCCCATGTCAAGTGGACACAATTCGCACATAGCCCCCCCCCCCCCCTGGTCCGCCAAGACTGGACGTAACTCACATGCATTTACAGTGCCCCTCCAAGTTCTCCATTCCCAACCTACCCCTTTTACCACCCAGGGTATAACATTTATGATGCTCCCTACCCTAGATTCCCAGTCCAATACCCGTACCTCCCTTTTGGTGTACAAGGTGTAGACACAAATCTACGGCCTGTACAATTTCCTGTGGGGCCATCTCCCCCAAGCTTTAACTCCATATCCCAGGGCGTCAATCCAAATGCCCGTAGCTGGCCACCACCTGCTTCTGCAGGGGACTGTGCACAGCAGTTAATGTCCCTAGCCTCCCAGCTGGTGTCCCACCGTAATCAGCAGAGGCCAACTGGTAGTTGGTAAGATGCAAGGCCAGTCATTTTAATATGCAATTAATGTTGGTCCTGTTTCTAACACTATGGAAATTGTGGAAAAAAGCAAATTGACATATGTTCTGATTTAATAAAATATCTATGTGAATGTGTATGAGAGAAAAAGCCTATTACATTAATGAGTATTCCCATGTTATTCCTGTTTGTTTTTCCATGCTAATAGCGTCTCCAGTGGTAGTTGGCCTTGACTGCCTGGACTTGGGACCTGATAATCGGTTTGACGACGTCTTTTGTA
>CM065692.1:2439177-2451677 GCA_017654935.2 Phymorhynchus buccinoides
TCTTTCAAACGGATACAAAGACGTTCGTCACAACCGATTTCAGGTCCAAGTCCAGGTATGTCAGGCCAACATAACTACTAGATGACACTATTAGCATGGAAAACAAACAGGAATAACATGTAATACTCATTAATGTATAGGCTTTTTCTATCATACACATTCACCTAGATATTTTATCATCAACATGCATGTGATTCCACAATTTCACTATACTGAACCACAGTAAATTTTTGCATGTTAAAATGACTGGGCCTTGCCTCTTACCACTACCAGTTGGCCTCTGCTGATTACGGTGGGACACCAGCTGGGAGGCTATGGACATTAACCTGCTGTGTCCAGTCCCCTGCAAGAAGCAGTGTGGCCGCTACGGCCCATTTGGTTGAACGCCCTGGATATGGAGTTAAAGCTTGGGGGAGTGGCCCCACAGGAAATTGTACAGGCCGTAGATTTGTGTCTACCACCTTGTACACAAAAGGGGGTACGGGTTTGGACTGGGGAATCTAGGGTAGGGAGCATCATAAATGTTATAACCCTGGGTGGTTAAGAAGGGGGAGGTGGGATGTGAGAAACATTGGAGGGCACTGTAAATAGCATGTAGTTCGTCCAGTCCTGTGCGGACCGCTATTTTCCGATTGTGCCACTGACAATGGATTGGTCTTGTTGTAACGGGCCTCTAGCTTCACCAGAACAACCTGAGAACGGTCTGAGTTTCCAAGACGCTAACGTCTATCATGAGACAACACGGATAGTTCCTTCTGCTGATGATTGAGGGACCCGCTTCATTGTGTGCATTCACTATTTTGATTTGCTGACGCTCTAGACAGGAAGCCGATAGCTTCTCCTCAGCATCTCCATAACTCTGGAATCAGGGCGATCAAGCATGTGACGCTAGAGTGAGAACCCCGTTTCGCAGAGTTTATCAGCTACGTTCTGGGGTTGGGTTGGGGAGGACATGTTTAAAAATTGTTTGCTAAGCGTGCAGTTCCCCTTTCACTTGGTTGGAATAGCGTCTCTATAGAGGGCTTTTCGGGGGGGGAAATCCCTTCTGGGTTGACAAAATCAGCAAAGTTTTGTCTATCAGATCAACTTGGGTTCTGGTGCAGCAGTCCATAGAGGTTTCATTTGATGGGGCTAGAAGAGAGAGAAGAGTAGAGAGGGGGGGGGGGGGGGGGGGGGGGGGGGGGGGGGGGTGGGGTGGGGGGGGGGGGGGGGGGGGGGGGGGGGGGGGGGCTGCATGGTCTTTGATTCAAAACAGCCGAAAGTTTAGCCTATCAGTTCTGATGTAGGCCAGACGGTTGCTTTTTGTAAGGTTGGGGGTTAGTTTTTGGAACTAGGCACTAGTAGGCAAGGCTGCAAGCCGTCAAGGGTTTTGGGGCAGAAATCGAGAAAGTAGTCGCTAGGCCTAGGTCAGCGCCTCTAGAGGCTTATTGCGCGTCAGGTTTAGTTTGTGTACGATTTCTACTCCTATAGAATTGAGTGTAAGTATAGTTTTAAAGAACCTTTAGGCAGTGTGTTGAGAAAAAGAGAGATTTCAGCATTGTGTATATATTTTCTTCTGTTATTTTTTTCCGTGTTTATATTCTTCTGGTGGTTTTACGTCCTGTTATAGTTGGTGTTGTGAGGTCGAGTGAGTGTGCGTGCTTGTGTGTGTGTGAGAGAGAGAGAGTAGAGAGAGAGAGCGAGAGAGAGAGAGAGAGAGAGAGAAGAGAATCAAGAGAGAGAGAGAGAGAGGAGAGAGAGAAGAGACAGAGAGAGAGAGAGACAAAGTGAATCGCATGAGGTGTGTGTGTGTTTTGTGTGGTGTGTGTTCGTGTGCCTGTGTGGTGTGTGTGCGTGGTGTGTGTGTTAGTGTGGTGTGTGTGTGTGTTGTGGGTTGTGGTGTGTGTGAGGTGGTGTGTGTGTGTTTGTGTGTGTGGTGTTGTGTGGTGATGGTTTGTGTGTGTTGTGGGTGGAATGTTGTGTGTGTGTGTTGTCTGTGTGTGGTTAGGTGTGTTCTTGTGTGTGTGTTTAACCATTTGTGTGTGCTTTGTCCTGTGTTGTTGTGTGTGCTGTATGTGTGTGACCTGTTGTGTATTGTCCCATGTGTGGTTACAATGTGTTATGGAACCTCACTGTCTATGTGTGTATGTGTCACAACTGTGTGTAAATGTGTGCAACCCTTGGGGGTCTAGATTCCATTCTGTTGTGAAAGTAGCAAGGCGGTATTGGTGTGTCAAAATTGTGTGGTTGTAAACTTCAATTAATGTGTGAAAAAACCGAAGTTATGGTGTGTAGGAGGGTGGTGTACAAATTAGCCTCTGTATCCATAGTGTGTGTTTGGTGTGTAACAATATCAGTGGCCGTCAGACTCAGTCAAAAACTTGTTGTGTGTCCCTTTGGAGGATACGGGTGGCCATGCCAGAGTTGTGGTGACTCAGACCTGTCAGTGTTAAAAAAAATAAAATTTGTGCTGTGGCTATGTTCTGTAAATGTCACTGGTGATGGAGTGGGACGTGTGAAGTGTATGGTGGTGGTGTGTCCGGTGTTGTGTTGTGGGTACTGGTGGTACTTTCTGGGTGAGTCCCTTCTCTATATTGTCCTACAGCGTATTCAAAACACAGTTGATCGTCTTGTCCTTAGGAAGAAAAAGTTCGATCATGTTAGCCCTCTTCTGCGTTTATTGCACTGGCTTCCTGTTCCAGACAGAATTGAGTATAAATTAAACAAACTTTGCTATAAATCTATCCATAAAGCTGCTCCATCTTACCTCTGTGACCATATTTTGTTTTCCCCAGCTAATACGCGATATACGCCCAGCTCGCGCCACTTGTACGTTCAGTTTTTTTTTTTCCTGACCCCCCTCTTTCTCTCCGGATCCCTTAGGTATAAGCTTTCCACTGTTGGTCGGCGCTCTTTTTGCTGTCTCAGGACCGGGTACCTGGGTTGGGGTAGGTCCTATCTCCCACCATTAGGGGTGGGGTGGGTAAGGGTTCAACGGTAACATTGGTGTGGGGGTGGGGGGGGGTGTTTAACGGGGGGTAGGGGGGGGTACTTGTTTCGGGGTGTGGGGGTTATTACATTTGGGGTACAGGGAGGCGGGGGGTGTAGTGGTTGGGTGGGGGGTGTTGGGGGTGGGTACTACCAGGGGGGGCGGCGGGGGGTTACATTTTTTACCAAAAATAATATAAGGACAATGTCGTTGCCACTGGGTTTGTTAACGTATGATAAGTGCACTTTATATGGCACACGGGGGGGGGGACCTCGGTTTTTATCGTTTTTCGTCATCCGAAAAAGACCTCCCACTCCACGTTCAGACCGTTAAGCCCTAGTGCAGAATGAGAGGAAAGAAAAAAAAAAAAAAAAAAAAAAAAATTGTGTGTTGTATTAGGGGCGTTAATAATAACTGTGTATATCACAATGTGTGCATGTTCGCGCACGCTTGCGCGCGTCGGCGCGTGTGTGTGAAAAGGTTTCATGCAGCAACCATCTGTGGGTAGGCCCAGAGAGTGTGTACAGATAACCGATGCCGCTTTGTTCCGTTTTCCCGCCTTTTGCTCCTGTCTTATGTGTCATCTACAGTTTGCTGGCAGCGATGAAGGGTTTAATTATTTCAATAATTACTAGCGCAACGCCCCGTACCGGTAACGCCTAGTACCGGTAACGCAAAGTACCGGTAACGCCTAGTACAGGTAACGCCAACTACCGTAACCTAGCGCTGAGTACCTGTTTCGCCTGGTCCGTGAAATATTATATTTTTACTTTTGTGGCTGAAAACCCAATTTTTAGACCCCTACAACTTTCAAGGCCTACCGATCTCTATGACCTTGACTGTGACCTTGATCGGTATGCAATCATCAGAACAACCGTAAGCCAAAGTACCTACATGCCAAGTGTGAAGTCCCTAAGACCAACGGTGTGGACGTTATAGCCCCTTAAAGATTTTTGGTTTTCAAGGTCATACACCAAGGTGAAGATCACAACGGCAATAGTTTATGCACGGATGCCTTCCTCTCATTGTGACACACCACCACACAAAATTGGAAACGATTCAGTGAAGCGGTTCGGGAGATATGCGTGGGACAGAAAAACCCAAATTATTAGACCCCTACCACTTTCAAGGAATACCGATCTCCCTGACCTTGTCCTTGACCTTCATTGGTACGCCATCAGCAGAACGGCCATAAGGGAAAGTACCTCCATGCCAAGTTTGAAGACTCTAGGACCTGCGGTGTGGAAGTTATGGCCCCTTAACGGTTTTCGGTTTTCAAGGTCATACGCCAAAGTCAAGGTCAGGGCGGCAAAAAGTTTTGCGCGGATGCCTTCCTCTCATGGGGACACTTGAAACCACCACACAAAATTTGAAGCGATTCGGTCAAGCGGTTCGGGATATCCTTGGGACAGACAGAAAAGAACAAACAAACAAAAAAAGGAAACAAACCTGAACGAAAACATACTCCTTTGCGATCGTAGATCGGCAAAGGACTAAAAGGAAAAACGAACTGAAAGCCTACTTAGTTAAACCAGAGAGGTTCTTAATCTGTGGTTCAACCATTGTAGCTCCGTTTTAATAAATCTGGGGACCCACAACTAAAACAAAAAAAGCATTAATTCTTCTCCATGAACACCCCCCACCGTACCCCACCCCCAACCATCCCCCGTCCCCCCCATCCCCCCCTTGAACACCCTCCACCATCCCCTCCATCAGCCCCCCTCCCCCCACCAGCCCCCCTCCCCCCACCAGCCCCCCTCCCCCCAGCAGGCCCCCCTCCCATTTCCTCCAGCCCCCCCCCCCCCCCCCCCGTCCATCCTCTGCCCAGAGCAGGCACAGAGGACAGACAGACAGAGACAGAGAGAGAGAGAGAGAGAGAGAGAGAGAGAGAGAGAGAGAGAGAGAGAGAGAAGAGGAGAGAGAGAGAGAGAGAGAGAGAAAGAGAGAGAGAGAGACAGACAGAGAGAGAGAGACAGACAAGAGAGAGAGAGAGAGACAGAGAGAGAGAGAGAGAGACAGAGACAGAGAACAGAGAGAGAGACAGACAGACAAATACATTTTATTCAGAAAGAGAGACAGAGACTGTGAAGACGAGAGAGAGAGAGAGAGAGAGAGAGATGAGAAGAGAGAGAGAGAGAGAGAGAGAGGATGAGAGGCAGACAGACAGACAGACAGAAGAGAGACAGGCAGACAGACAGACAGGGACACGCGCGCACCCCCCCCCCCCCCCCTGAAACTGTAGTAGATAGGGGGGGGGGGCACATCTTGACCTATCGCAAAAAGAGTGTTTCATAATCATTTTTCACTTTTGAGAAGAGAGAGAGAGACGAGAGAGAGAGAGAGAGAGAGAGAGAGAGAGAGAGAGAGAGAGAGAGAGGAGGCGGACTGAGGAGAGAGAGAGAGAGAGAGAGAGAAGAGAGAGAAGACGAGAGAGAGAGAGAGAGTAGTACTTCTTCTTCTTCTTCTTCTAAGTTCTTCTTCTTCGGTCGTCCAGGCATGTTTCTGTCAATTACGAACGTAGATGCATCATGCTGCTGTTATGCGCCTAAGTAAGAATAATTAGGCCCAGCATGTCTGACTTCGGCTAGAGGAAATCTTTTTGAAAGTATTTCTTGAAAAAAGGCAGGAGAATGGACCGGAAAGGCAGAACAATAGTAGATAACAGCATGCAAAGGGAAAAGGCAGAATCAAAGAGACTGACAGATTAGAGTTAGTTATAAGCACATAACTTCCAGAACGTGGGGGAACTATTTTTACGAAAGACCCCCCCCCCCCCCCAGTATCCCTAGGGGGGGGAAGCTTGCTGGTTCTATGCCCACCCACCCCCACCCCCCACCCACACCCACACCCCAGTCAATTTCTCTCTCTCTCTCTCTCTCTCTCTCTCTCTCTATCTCTCTCTCTCTCTCTCTCTCTCTCTCTCTCTCTCTCTCTCTGCGGGAGCGCCCAAGGCAAGCAAAGAGCCAAAGACATTGAAAAGAAAAGACTAACATCTGGTCCCTTTTCCCTATATGAGTAGTGAGGACAGAAACACTGGTTGTGTCCCTTTTAAACATCTTTATGACGTAACACGTCGATAGGCCAGTTGAATTCTCCGTTCAAATTCCAGTCTGAGTCTTTGCATAGCCTGACCACTGTGAACTACCCCACTAACGATAACTCTATCAGCCAGGCTCGCCGTAACTCTTAAGTAGTCCATCTTCCCCTTTTAGAGTCTTTGGCTATGTGTCAAGTGTTGGTTGAAATTAGCGTCCTGCAAAATAAATCGGTTTATAGCGCGTGTTTATGAACGGATGCTGTTGAAACTTTTGCACGACGATAGTCACTACCCCTGGTCACGCATGTTCCAAATCTCGAGTCAATATCGGGTCTGGTTACGCCGCGGTTTGTGAAAACGTGAAGCGGCCTGTCGGCGCCCGTATCTCCGGCATTTCTGAATCGATTCGCTTCCGGTTTGGCACACGGACACGGATAGACATCTTCGGCCCCTATGGTCATATCAACTGACATCTTCAGAGGCGTCCCTATGGTCATATCAACTGACATCTTCAGAGGCGTCCCTACGGTCATATCAACTGACATCTTCAGAGGTCCCTACGGTCACTGACTCTTCAGAGGCGGTCATATCAACTGACATCTTCAGAGGCGTCCCTACGGTCATATCCACTGACATCTTCAGAGGCGTCCCTACGGTCATATCAACTGACATCTTCAGAGGCGTCCCCACGGTCATATCCACTGACATCTTCAGAGGCGTCCCTACGGTCATATCAACTGACATCTTCAGAGGCGTCCCTACGGTCATATCAACTGACATCTTCAGAGGCGTCCCTACGGTCATATCAACTGACATCTTCAGAGGCGTCCCTACGGTCATATCAACTGACATCTTCAGAGGCGTCCCTACGGTCATATCAACTGACATCTTCAGAGGCGTCCCTACGGTCATATCCACTGACATCTTCAGAGGCGTCCCTATGGTCATATCAACTGACATCTTCAGAGGCGTCCCTATGGTCATATCAACTGACATCTTTTTATCTTCAGAGGCGTCCCCACGGTCATATCAACTGACATCTTCAGAGGCGTCCCTACGGTCATATCAACTGACATCTTCAGAGGCGTCCCTACGGTCATATCAACTGACATCTTCAGAGGCGTCCCCACGGTCATATCAACTGACATCTTCAGAGGCGTCACTATGGTCATATCAACTGACATCTTCAGAGGCGTCCCTACGGTCATATCAACTGACATCTTCAGAGGCGTCCCCACGGTCATATCAACTGACATCTTCAGAGGCGTCCCTATGGGTTAGGGACTATGGGTTATCCACTGACATCTTCAGAGGCGTCCCTATGGTCATATCAACTGACATCTTCAGAGGCGTCCCTACGGTCATATCCACTGACATCTTCAGAGGCGTCCCTACGGTCATATCAACTGACATCTTCAGAGGCGTCCCCACGGTCATACCAACTGACATCTTCAGAGGCGTCCCCATGGTCATATCAACTGACATCTTCAGAGACGTCCCTATGGTCATATCCACTGACATCTTCAGAGGCGTCCCCACGGTCATATCAACTGACATCTTCAGAGGCGTCCCCACGGTCATATCAACTGGACCGCGGGAATCGTGATCCAAGCTGCCAAAAACGCCTGGAGTCTTTCATACGCAATTAATTTTAAACAGATAAGAGAGATTGGAAAACTGAGACGGCTGCAAATTGAAACAGCTGCAAGCTTTAAACGATGGAGAGAGAGAGAGAGAGAGAGAGAGACTGAGAGAGGGAGAGAGAGAGAGAGAGAGAGAGAGAGAGAGAGAGAGAGAGAGAGAGACAGAGACAGAGAGACAGAGAGAGGGGAGGGGGGGGGGGGGGGGTAAACACCTTTGGACTTGAACGTGTTATGTAGAACTTTGTATATTAAAGACACAACACGTACTGAATAGAAGTTAGTAAATGACTAACATTAGTAGCTGCGTCGGCGTAGACATGGCGTAGGCATTGTGCCCTACTGACTGCACTAAACAGAGAGAGAAAACTGAGAGATCTTTTTCTTTTTGTTTAACGATGACATAGCCTCTATTGCATTTGTGACAAAGCCTGTCGGCGAAAGCTTCAAATAAAAAGAAGATTGGGTGACTGCCTGTGGCGCGGTGCCTTGCCTTCGAGAGGGGTGTGAATCCTTTTTGTATAATATATATATATATTTAATATATATATATATAGAGGGGAGAGAGAGAGAGGGTGAAGGGGAAGAGAGAGAGAGAGAGAGAGAGAGAGAGAGAGAGAGAGAGAGAGAGAGACGGAGAGAGAGAGAGAGAGAGAGAGAAGTGTGTGTGTGTGTGTGTGTGTGTGTGTGTGTGTGTGTGTGTGTGTGTGTGTGTGTTGCAAACAAACAAACAAAATAAGAAATGAATAAACAATTATGAGCAAACAGCTCTTTCCCAACATAAAACACTTAAACAAAACAATGAGCGAGAGGGGATATGATAACGCTAAACGAAATCTTACAGTCATGGCATGGAGCCCAGTTCTCTTTTCATCCCTGTGCAAGTTTAATTCTTTTGAACACTCTAAAAACGACCACAAAAATATTACTATAACACTTAGCCTAATCTAGTGTAAGCCACCCTCTCAGACCTACCCTAGTGATGTAGCACAGTTACAGAAAATGTGCCGGGTTCGGGGTAGATAGGTTAGAATTTGATAGAACAGATAGAATAAGAATAGGATTTGAAGAAGAAAGAATTGGGGAGGATGAAGGAGTTCAGTAGACTTTCACAATGAGGGATGCACAACAAACCAAAGAAGACAATTTGGAATTTCCACTCTTTAATCACTCTACTAAACTGCAAAAAAAGAAAAGGATCAGTAAACGTAAAAGGACAAAATAAAAGGACTACAAAAAGGAACACAACAGTAAAAGGACAACAAGAAAAAGGACTCTAGCAACAATGCGACCTGTAACAACAATGACATAACACAAGCATACAACAACAGGCTCACAATGAACGAGAATAATAAAAGAATGTCACAATCAACATCCTTAAAACAATAACATGAAAATCAACGATGAACATTATAGGGACATCTTCTCTGCAATCAACAACAAATTAATTATCATAAAGGGAGGTCATCCATGGACATAATCGAGAATCACTTAGGTTGTTTTTGTTTTGGATTTGTGCATAGGTTAGTTAGAAAAGAAAAACCTATGCAGATTAGTGACTAATAAGATACACAAGCTTAACTCCAATCAAGTTAAATTAAATTCTACACTCTTTATATCGATTCTCGTGTCCATTAGCCTCTCCTTTAGTCCTTCAACCAAGATCATCCCTAACAACATCGTCAATTGCATTCACTACATGAAACTACCAATAAAGACAAACTTACACCATGACTCTCTCACGTTATGCATGGGCAGCAGCACATGTCAGTCCTAAAGTGACCCATTCTCTACAACAGAAGAAACGCGAGTCTACGTACGACAAAGGGGAGCTGGTCACTCTACCAACAATAGAGGCGGTCACAAAAAGGCCCACCCTTGTTCAGACCCTCAGGCAACTGACCACTACAGCTTGCTTGGCTAGACTCTTTAAACTTATCAAGTGGCCAAGAACTCGTGGTTAATTCTAATATTCACTTAAACCGTTTCGTGTTTTCAAACCCAATAAACTCGATCAAATTATCTAGGCAACAAATCTGCCTAGAGCAACTAGCAATAAGGCTCTCTAACCTAACAAACGTAGGAATATATCAATTACAACATATGATTACTCACTTATGGGAATTATTAATGGAGATCTATGTTGGAAGAAAGTTGTCCATTTATTAACGACCTTGATGAACTTGGTTACGACTCACCTATCAACAAAGAAAAATGCAACGCCTTTTGGGCTGATGCCTTCGAAGCATATAAAATGTTTAGCAAAAATGTTCACATTGAAGGCCCGTGTGATCTTTTGGCTGATAATATTTTTTACAATGAAAATATTAAATTAGGAGGCAAAACTATATACTCAAAGAATGGATGGGCAAAGGTGTTCTTCGCGCTGCTGATTTAATCAGCCAAACAGGATCGCTCTTTACATATGAGGAATTCAGAAGCACATATGCTGAGCAACTTAGCGGGCTCTTTTGCCCGCCAGGTGGCATAACGCTCGAGTGGGGCTAATCCTCTCTATATTCTTAGTTGGGGATAAAGAGAGAGAGAGAGAGATAGGGAGGAGTCCAGACCAACTCTCTCTCTCTCACTACGCCCAACTAAGAATATATCGTGATAAGCCCCACTCGAGTTTTATGCCCCCTGGCGGTCAAATAATCACCATAAGTCGACCATTAGAATCAATTTTGTGCTCTAGTTAGGCTGTGTGCAATCTATTAAAAAGTACATTAGTTCGCAGAATATTATTATAGAGGGAACTCGGTTATACTACGACACGGATAACTCTCAACCAAAACCTCTTTTATTTTTTTTATTTTATGAAATGTTTTCTTCCACTTCAGACTTTCTAATGCTTCATTATTCAACTTTTCACAGCATTTTGGTTGAGAGTTATCCGTGTCGTAGTATAACCGAGTTCCCTTTTTAATCTTTAAAAGGGTATTTTGAGCTTTGGGAGACATTGTACACTTATTACTATCTATTGTACGTATGTTATTTCCATGCAATGTGATGACAGGTTTCTGGACTAATCTTCAACGATTTCTGCACGACAAGTGTGCCGATGCGCAAAATGTAGCTTTAGCAAAGGAATTGATAATTTTTGGTTCTGATTCTTTTCCAGAAACGGATGATGTGTTGGATTATATAGTCATTATTGCTGCTTATCTCTCTCTCTCTCTCTCTCTCTCTCTCTCTCTCTCTCTCTCTCTCTCTCTCTCTCTCTCTCTCTCTCTCTCTCTCTCTCTCTCTCTCTCTCTCTCTCTCTCTCTCTGTCTGTATTTGTGTCTATCTGTCCTCATGCTGAGAGTTTGTAAGTTACAGTTTAAGCTAACAGGTTTGCACGCGTTTCAGGCGAATATCAGTGGCAGGACCTAGAATCTGTTCCCACAAAATTCTTATTTATCCATGTTTTTTGTTTGTTTTTCTGTCTTATTAATTCCATTATTACCACATGGCATAGTCTTATTCATTTTTTCTTAGCTATGAAAGGTGTACATTTTTATTGGTATAACAGCATGCCTAAATATGATACATGTTTCGCTTTGTACATCTGTTTCTTCACACGCACTGTCCTGTTTTGAGAAATAGTAAACTCTCTTCTGGTTTCATTAAAATCGATTGAAAACCTGAAAATAAAAAAATTAAATGTGTGGTGCAGTGCTTGCGGCGACGCGCTCTCCGGGTGGGAGCAACCTGAACACCAATGCTAAATAGTAAATACCAAATACAATCCATTGCATCCATGCCTTAGATTGACTAAAGGAAAATCAAATAAAGATTATATAATAATATAAGATAATAGATCTATCTGTGGCATTATGTGTAGGGAGTATACATGAAACATGGGGTCTGTGTGTATTGCACGCTCTCCTTCAATCTACCAGAGAATGGAGTATGTAGCACTGATTGTTGAAGTCATATCTAACGATGACGTCATATTCAACAGCATTTGTGGATGACGCCACGCAACTGACACCAGCGATGACGTGATATCCAGCACAACAGACTGTCAATGGTGACGTTATAGTTAACGCATCGGATAAAAATATTCATCAAGTATGACGTCATATTTAACACCACTTATAACAACATTCAATGATGACATCATATTTAACACCTCTGATAAAGATATTCAAGTATCACGTCATATTTAACACCAGATAATGATACTAGCAACGACATGCAATGATGGCGTCATTATTTAACAACACGCATAAGATATTCAACACTGACATCATATTTTGACCCCATAGGCTATGGTATGACGTCACGCTCAATTGGGCAGATACCGTTGGCGTCATGTCTAACACCACAGACTGAGGTATTGGATGTCGACGTACAAATTGATTAGTACTTTGGTGGCCTCACTGACTGGTCTGGGTGTGTTGAAGGTGACGTAGTCCGTCCCGTCCACCTGTATCTGTCACATCATCATCATCATATCATCACTGTCGTCGTCACCATCATCATCATCGTCGTCATCATCATCATCATCATCATCATCGTCGTCGTCGTCCTCGTTGTCGTCGCTTGTCGTCATCATCATCATCATCATCATCATCGTCGTCGTCATCATCATCATCATCATCATCATCATCATCATCATCATCATCATCGTCGTCGTCGTCGTCATCATCATCATCATCTTCATCGTCGTCGTCATCATCATCATCGTCGTCCTCGTTGTCGTCGCTGTCGTCATCATCATCATCATCATCGTCGTCGTCGTCATCATCATCATCATCATCATCATCGTCGTCCTCGTTGTCGTCGTCGCTGTCGTCATCATCATCATCATCATCGTCGTCGTCGTCCTCGTTGTCGTCGTTGTCGTCATCATCATTATCTTCCTTGT
>CM065692.1:2459177-2468753 GCA_017654935.2 Phymorhynchus buccinoides
AAATTGCAAATATTATTTTCATTGGACCTGTCTTGTAATATTACTTTTTCTGTTATGTTCGCAAAGTGCTCGTTTAATTGGTCTGCATATATGTCTTTAATAATTTGTTGACTTTTGGAAACTTTCTTGTTGGTTAATATATTGATGGCTTTCCATATTTGACTTGAATCTTTTTAAAAAAATATTAACATGTTTCTAAAATAGTTGCGTTTTGCTTTGCGTTTCATATTAGTGACCTTAATTTTTTGTCTATTAAATTCTTTCTTTGTGCCATGGTTGCTTAAGTTATTCCGTGTATTTATTTCCGCATCAATTTCTTTACTAATCCAGGGTGGTTCTGGTTCTTGTCTGACTCGTTTCTTAACGAATGGAGCATGCTTGTCATAAACCGATATAAATCTGTTCAACCAAAATTCTACTGCTGAATCAGGATCTCTAATTTGATATATGGCATCCAATTGTGCATTGGCAAGATCTGAGAGGAAATCTTGTTCGTGGAAGTTTTTGAAGCTTCTGTAATATATAGTCTTGTGTCCTACCTTAGGGATTTTTATGTGGGTTTTGTACCAGGTAAGGCAGATGCCATTGTGATCACTACAGCCAGAAGGCCAGAAGGTGGAGCGCATACTTCTATCATCGGTTGTTTCCCCCCGTGGGGATACCGGGGGGGTCTTTTTGTAGAAATAGTTCCCCCACCTTCTGGAAGTTCTGTGCTTGTAACTTCCTCTAATCTGTCACTCTCTTTGACTCTGCCTTTTCCCTTTGCTTACTGTCATCTGCTATATTTCTATCTTACTGTCCATTCTCCTGTCTTTTATTGTTTTTTTTTTTTTTCTAAAATTCTTACAAAGATTTCTTCAGCCGAAGTCGGACATGCTGGGCCTAACTATTTCTTAGTTAGGCGCATAACGGCAGCATGGTGCATCTGCGCTCATGTGACAGGAAACTGTCTGAGCGAACGAAGAAGAAGAAGAAGAGGCTGCTTTGTATTTGTATACATGTGGTCTGTTAAAGATTTAGTGGTTTTGGTTATACTGGTTGGTTGGCTTATTAATTGCTCAACGCCATGCAAGCTATAAATGTGACACCATTTAGGTTTGGGTTTCAGTAGATCAATGTTAAAAAAAACCTAATGTGTGTGTGTGTGTGTGTGTGTGCGTGCGTGTGTGTGTGTGTGGGCGTGTGTGTGTGTGTGTGTGTGTGCGTGCGTGTGTGCGTGCGTGCGTGTGCGCGTGCGTGTGCGCGTGTCAGTGAGTTAGAAAGTGAGAACACTATATTTTATTTCCTTATTGTTGTGTTACTATATTATTAAAAAGGTTAAGGACCCCTAGCTTCAAATTGCACACATCATTTTGAGCGCTTTTAGTGACATTTATACACTTTGTGATGTAATATGATAGCCCAAAGTCCAACCTCTTATGCAATATAAAAATATCCTGCACAACATTACACATTCGCAGATGGGAGACTGTTTCTTTTGTCTCTCTGTCTCTGCCTTACTCGCTCTTCCATTGTCTCCATCTCCCTCTCTCACTATCTCTCTCAGTCTTTCTCTATATCTGTCTCTCTCTCGATCTCTCGCTGCTACTCCTCTCTCTCTCTCTCTCTCCTCTCTCTCTCTCACCACACACACACACACACACACACACACACACTATCCTCTCACTCTCTCACTCTCTCTCTCGTCTCTCTCGTCTCTCTCTCTCTCTCTCTCTCTCTCTCTCTCTCTCTCTCTCTCTCTCTCTCTCTCTCTCTCTCTCGTGCACACATTCAAGCGAGAATCAGTCTTATACGGTTTCGACTCGGTGTGTCATAACTTAATATTCACAAATTACGTTTCAGAATCAATGTATGAGAGGAAGACTTAGCATGCCCATTTTGTGAGTCCCAAAGAGAAACAGAGGTCCATTTTGTGTTACGATGTCCCATGTACGATAACCTAAGGCAACACATATATCCCTGCTAAATAGTATAATACTCCTTCTCTCTTTAGACTGACTCTTTTTTTTATTAACATGTGAAAACAAATCTGTGGTTTTACGTTCAGCTTTGTATTTAGATAAGGCATTCAATGTACGTTATTTGAATATGCTTGATTGAATCATGTATCCATATGTATCAAATGCGCGAGACTGTTTGATTAATTGTTTGTATATTATATTTGTGCATGTGCATGCACTTTGAAATCAATGATAATTAGCCCACTTTTTGGTAACCATCCCCAGTGACATGGGCCAATGGCCTATTCATTAAAAACGTTCAGTGTTCAGTGTTCAAGTGTTTCTCTCTCTCTCTCTCTCTCTCTCTCTCTCTCTCTCTCTCTCTCTCTCTCTCTCTCTCTCTCTCTCTCTCCCTCTCTGTGTGCTCTTAGTCTCTCTCTCTGCTCTTAGTCTCTCTCTCTCTCTCAGTTTTCCGTTTTGAAACTTATATGTACATGCTATTTATTGCTTGGTGTCTTTTCTATGTATTTCCCCCTTTCCCCTTTTCGTTTTCCCATATAACATGGGCAGATGGCCTTGGTCATTAAAACGTCGTTGATCGTTGTGGTCTCTCTCTCAATGTCTCCGATCTGTCTTTGTCTCTGTCTTACTGTCTCCCTCTCTCTGCCTCTCTTAGTCTCTGGACATTTTTCTTTCTTCTTTCATTGTCTCTCTCATTACTTCTCTCCCCCTTGCTGTCTCTCTGTCTCTGTCTACCCCCCCCCCTCTCTCTCCTTTAATATTCATGTGTCTCTCACTGTCTCTGTCATTGTCTCTCACATTGTCTCAGTCTGTCATTACAGTGTCTGTCTCTGTCATGACATATCTCAGTGTCGTTGTCTCTGTCCATGTGTCTCTCACTGTCTCTGTCATTGTCTCTCACATTGTCTCTATTACAGTCTGTCATGACATATCTCAGTGTCTGTCTCTGTCCATGTGTGTCTCACTGTTTGTCGTTGTCCCTGTCATTGTTTGTCGTTGTCCATCTCACTGTTTGTCGTTGTCCCTCTCACTGGTTGTTTGTCGTTTGTCGTTACCCCTCTCCGTTGTTCTCACTGTTTGTCGTTGTCACTGTTTGTCGTTGTCCCTCTCATTGTTTGTCGTTGTCCTTCTCACTGTTTGTCGTTGTCCCTCTCATTGTTTGTCGTTGTCCCTCCATTGTGTGTCTCTCACTGTTTGTCGTTGTCCCTCTCACTGTTTGTCGTTGTCCTTCTCACTGTTTGTCGTTGTCCCTCTCACTGTTTGTCGTTGTCCCTCTCACTGTTTGTCGTTTTCCCTCTCACTGTTTGTCGTTGTCCCTCTCACTGTTTGTCGTTGTCCCTCTCACTGTTTGTCGTTGTCCCTCTCACTGTTTTGTCGTTGTCCCTCTCACTGTTTGTCGTTGTCCCTCTCACTGTTTGTCGTTGTCCCTCTCACTGTTTGTCGTTGTCCCTCTCACTGTTTGTCGTTGTCCCTCTCACTGTTTGTCGTTACCCCTCTCACTGTTTGTCGTTGTCCCTCTCACTGTTTGTTTGTCGTTGTCCCTCTCACTGTTTGTCGTTGTCCCTCTCACTGGTTGTCGTTGTCCCTCTCACTGTTTGTCGTTGTCCCTCTCATTGTTTGTCGTTGTCCCTCTCACTGTTTGTCGTTTTCCCTCTCACTGTTTGTCGTTGTCCCTCTCTCTGTTTGTCGTTGTCCCTCTCACTGTTTGTCGTTGTCCATCTCAATGTTTGTCGTGTGTCCTTCTCACTGTTTGTCGTTGTCCCTCTCACTGTTTGTCGTTACCCCTCTCACTCTCACTGTTTGTCGTTGTCCATCTCACTGTTTTGTCGTTACCCCTCTCACTGTTTGTCGTTGTCCCTCTCATTGTTTGTCGTTGTCCCTCTCACTGTTTGTCGTTGTCCATCTCATTGTTTGTCGTTGTCCCTCTCACTGTTTGTCGTTGTCCCTCTCACTGTTTGTCGTTGTCCATCTCACTGTTTGTCGTTGTCCCTCTCACTGTTTGTCGTTAACCCTCTCACTGTTTGTCGTTGTCCCTCTCAATGTTTGTCGTTGTCCCTCTCACTGTTTGTCGTTGTCCCTCTCACTGTTTGTCGTTGTCACCTCTCACTGTTTGTCGTTGTCCCTCTCACTGTTTGTCGTTGTCCCTCTCACTGTTTTTCGTTGTCCCTCTCACTGTTTGTCGTTGTCACTCTCACTGTTTGTCGTTGTCCCTCTCAATGTTTGTCGTTGTCCCTCTCACTGTTTGTCGTTACCCCTCTCACTGTTTGTCGTTGTCCCTCTCACTGTTTGTCGTTGTCCCTCTCATTGTTTGTCGTTGTCCCTCTCACTGTTTGTCGTTGTCCCTCTCATTGTTTGTCGTTGTCCCTCTCACTGTTTGTCTTCATAACACAATCAATTTCTGTGGTTTTTGTTTTTAACCAAGTGTGTGATATGAAATAAGATCCTAATTTTAAATAATAATTTCGTTTCGTTTCGTTTTTAAAGCATCATTTGCTATCGTTTACTGTCTGTGCCAAGGATGCTATGTTTATGTCTTCTTGGTCTTACTGTTTGCCTGTCTGTGTTTCTGTCTGTAATTGCATGTCAGCTTGTTGTTTATTTATCAGAACTGTTCGTTTGTCTGCAAATGTGTTGTCTAAGTCGAAAAAAACACATTTAAAGGTGGACCCTGACGGAGGAGTTTTTGCAAGAAAACACGTCGAGATCACAAGAAAAACAGCCTTTTCAAGGATTGGAACACTCAGTTTGCTCTGGTTTCTTAGAAATTAGACTCTGAAAACGGCGATTCCTCCTTGGCGGAGATGCCGGAGAGAGAGAGAGGCCATTTTGGATGTGGTGGTTGGAGGTAACTCATTGTGGTTGAAGCGTTTTATTATTTTGTGTGCCAGTAAAAAAAAAAAAGAGCTATTTCTTTTGTTGTGAGCAAAACTCCGTTTAAAAAAACTGTAAATTAAAAAAATTAAAAGGCTTGTATTGCGAAATTTTTCCGTGCAAACGATTTGGCGGCTATTAAAAAAGAAGCGGCACACGCCTTTGAACTTCCAGCACCGCCGCCAAGGAGGAATCGCCGATTTGACCGGTTTGATTTATAGGAAACCAGAGCAAAGTGAGTGTTGCGATCTATGTGAAGGGGATTTGTTTTCCTGGTGATCTCGACGTGGTTCTTAAAAAAACTCATCCGTCAGGGTGCCCCCTTGAACCACACAACTTTTTACGAAGGTGTGATAGTTCAGTGGATAGTGCGTTTTGCTTAGTGCGTTGAGTTCGCATGCAAGAGGTTGCGTGTTCGAATCTCCTCTGGATACACATTTTTTCTTCTCTTTTTCTTCTTTTTTAGGGTTTTGCATATTCTTTTGTGTGTGTGTGGGGGGGGGCATTAGTGTGTGGCTTTCTGACTCTTCGTGTGGGGATGGTTTAGGGTCGCCTCACTCGGTTACACCCACTCGAAAGAAACTGGACCAACTACAGCCCGAGCGAAGCCAGGTTTACTTACAATTTTTTTAATTATTTTTTTTAAAGGTGACATACATAATATACATACATACACACATAAATAATGATGTTGATACTCAATTTTGAAAACGCATTGAGTATATACTAAGAAGAGTCAGTCAACAGGATCTTTGGTTACAGAGGCTAAGGAATATTGGTGCTGTCGATAATTTCTTCAAAACCTACTACCGATGTTGCATTGAATCTGTTCTTACTGTGTCTTTTGTTATCTGTTTGTACTGAAGCTTGAGTTTAAGAAGTAAGGTGTGTTGAGTGATATGGTGAATGTGTGGCAGTAATTTTGGGTGCAAGGCGAGTGGTATTCAAGAGTTGTATGCAACAAGTAGTGAAAAGCCAGGACAATCCTTATGATAAACTAGTCATGTTATGTCAACATACTTGAGTGTTACCATCGGGCCGTCGATATAGAACTCTAAAACTGAAATAAGAGCCCAGAAAACGTTCCTTACCAAGATCAATCCATCTGTTGAACTCTTATGCACTGCATCGGTGATTGTTTTGTGTCTGAGGAGGAGACAAGACCTGTCCAGCTCCCTTGGGATTGTATTTGTGCAAGCCGGTTTAGTCTTTTTGTTCCGCAATAGATTACTGCTGTGTATGTCCTTGTCTAATTGTCTGTCTAGAGATGGTGTAGGTACTATTATGTGCCTGCTTTTAAAGCGTTATTCTTGCCCTCGTTGGAATGATTTATGCCTTGGATTTAAAATGCACCCTCTCACTCCCACCACCACCCCCACCACCACCCCTGCGGATTGCTGCAAGACATATTATGTTTGAGTAGTCTGGACCCTAATAAACTCAAAGGGAATGTTTGGCCTGGAATCCTCCTCCGGTGAACAGTCAGGACGGCTTGAAGTACTTACCTGCTCGATACTTTTAACCCTGTCATCCAAGACACGAATGACAATCAAATGAGGCAGGGATGTGTAGTGCATAATTATGACCGCGCGTGGCGCTGCACTCATTATGTGAATGTTAGAAAGGCGTGTCAGCTGGGGCGCCGGCTTACAGCTGTGTATGTTTAGAAAGTGCGGTCAGCTTGGGCAAGGGGCTACGCTGTGAATGTTAAGAAAGGGCGGTCAGCTGGGGCAAGGGGCTACAGCTGTAAGTTAAGAAAGGGCGGGTCAGCTGGGGCGGGGGTCAGCTGTGGATGTTAAGAAAGGGGCGGGTCAGTTTGGGGCAGGGCTACAGCTGTGAATTTTAAGAAAGGGCGGGTCCAGTTGGGCAGTGGGGCTTACAGCTGTGAATGTTAAGTAAGGGCGGGTCAGCTGTGACAGGGGGTTTACAGCTGTGAATGTTAAGAAGGGCGGGTCGCTTGGGGCAGGGGCTACAGATGTGCATGTTTTAAGAAAGGGCGGTTCAGCGGGGACAGGGGGCTACGCTGTGAATGTAGAAAGAGCGGCGGGTCAGAGCTGACAGGGGGCTACAGCTGTGATGTTTAAGAAGGCTGGATCCTCGACAGGGGGCTAAGCTGTGAAGATAAGAAAGGGCGGTCAGCTGGGACAAAGGGGCTACGCCTGTGAATGTTAGAAGGGCGGGTCAGCTGGGACAGGGGTCTAACAGCTGTGAAATGTTAAGAAAGGGGCGGGTCAGCTGGACAGGGGGCTTACAGCTGTGAATGTTAAGAAAGGGCGGGTCAGCTGGGACAGGGGGCTACAGCTGTGAATGTTAAGAAGGGCGGTCGCTGGGACATGGGGCTACAGCTGTGAATGTTAAGAAAGGGCGGGTCAGCTGGACAGGGCTTACAGCTGGCCATTGTACCACTGCAGTTGCACGTGCGAGTCGGCCCCTTAATCAAGTCAAAGCCGTCCCTAATCCTAACCCTATTATATCTCCCTAACCTAGGCACTTAGAGACGGGGGCACAATGAGGGTGACATCATTATTTGTGTTTATTCATGTTTTTGCATTTTTACAATTTTCTCTTCCTCTGTTCTGTCTGTTCTGTCTGTCTGTCTGTCTTCTCTCTCTCTCTCTCTCTCTCTCTCGTCTCTCGTCGTCTCTCTCTCTTCTCTCTCCTCTCTCCTCTCTCTCTCTCACACACACACGACACACACACACCACACACACACCACAGAACGATGATAGGGGTGACATATAAGGACTGGGAACATACAGAGCGACAGGGGCACAATGAGGGTGACAGATAGAGACGGGGACAACTGGAGATGGGGGGCACATAATAATAATAATAATAATAATTTTCACTTACATACGCCGATGAAAATCATGCTAAGCGCAGCGCTCTCAGGGCTTTAACAAACATTGATGAAACCACATAAAAAATATTAACAAATATATATAAATTAAAATTTAACAAATTGACACACCATGTTTCATAGCAATGATATAAAATAATAGTAACATTATTTAATAACACATGATAGAGATATAGATGCGAGAGATAGAGAGAGAGAGGAGAGAGAGAGAGTAGAGAGAGAGAGAGAAAGAGAGAGAGAGAGAGAGAGAGAGAAGAAGGAGGAGAGACAGAGAGAGACAGAGAAGAGAGAGAAGAGAGGGAATGCAGGGAGGAGGTGGATGGGGTCATGGTAAGGAGGGGGGGGGGGGGTCAGGGTTCGACAGACAAAAAGGCGAAGACAAGTGGGCAGGGGCAAACTGTGAGACAGGCGTAACAAGGAGAGGCAGAGAGAAAGATGAGAGTAGGGGGCAGGAGGGAGAGAGAGAGGAGATTAAGGTGGGGAAGGAAAGGGGGGGGAAGGGGGGGGGAGGGGGGGGGGAGAAGAGGAGAGAGGACAAAGGTAGACAGAGCGTAAGGAAACAAAAGAGAACATAATAAAAGTCCATAAGAAAGAAGCACTAAACACCTTAATCATATACATTCACATTTCTAACGATAAAAGGCACTAAAACCTTTTTTAAGCAATAAATAATATTTCGTTTTTTCGCATTTCTAAGAAAAAATTTCTAAGACTTTTAAAGCATAAAGTAAATTCGAACCGAGACCCCCCACCCCCCCCCACCCCCCCCCCCCCCCTCTTTCTTCCCCTTTTTTTTTCCCTCTGTTAAAAAAACCAGAACAATTCACCTAGCATAATAAACACAAATTAAACCATAGCATACAAACACTACACACTACTCATGCGCATGATGACCATCAGGTCAAAACTGTGCTTTCAAATGTTTGTTGAAGATTGTGTTTTCCAGGTGTTTTTTAAGGGGGTAGAGACCTGGATTTTGGCGGAGAGTTTATTGGAGAGAGTTCCAAGTGACAGGGCCTAAAGACAGAGTAAACTTCGTTTTTTGTCTTCTTTTTTTTTTTCTTTCTTTTGTTGCTTCTTTTTTCTTTTTGCCAAAGGAGTTTGAGAGAGAAAGCGGGGACAGGAGAGGTTGGCATCCTGAAGATTGGAGAGCTCTTGAGGGAGGGGCCGTGTAAGGACGACAAGGAATCCAGAATAGATTGGATGGCATATAATTAATTAATATACATTCAAAGATTAACAATCTGAAAACAAGATGATTGAAATTGTGTATATCTCATGCAAGGCTCTTACTGGAAGCCAGTGCAGGGTCTTCAGTAATCTCATCACACTTGGATCTTTTACTCTTTTCTAAAGAACAAGTCTGGCCGCGTGATTTTGAATGTGTACATGTATTTTGGACACAGCTTTTTCTGGAAGGATCAGCGAAGAGGGTTGCAATAGTCAGAGCTAGCAAAGAATTAAGAGACGCATAGTTTGTTTGCAGAATGTTACTCGCAGTGTTTTGGAGGGGTGGGGGGTTTTGGGTTTGTTTGGTTGGTTGGGCGTTTTTTTGTGATGCCATAACTTCTGGTGTTTGGGGACCTCAGCGCATTATGCGTATCCACATGACGCGCAGATGTGTCATTGTATTTGACCGATTTCGTTCAGTTGAGTTTCAGGTTGCGCATGTTTGTCTTGACTGAACCAAAATCGGGTTTTTTTTTTTGGTCCTCAGTCTGTAGCTTGGGATGTGGACCCCCGTGCAACTCATTTTGTTTTTTGTAAGCTGCTGTTGATGCAGCTTCTGTTGCTGGCTAGGAGAGTGGTGTGGCATGGATGGGCCCCATCTCCATTGAGACGTGCTGGACCATATCTCTTTCCGTGCGGGCGTGGGGGGGGGTG
>CM065692.1:2469253-2479253 GCA_017654935.2 Phymorhynchus buccinoides
ATTTGATGTTACATTTTCTGCATTGATGATAGTTGTCTATGAGAGATTTGATGATGAGAAGAGATGAGCACAGAGAGTAGAGAGACGAGAGATTTCCGACTCTTGTAGAGAGCAGAGTTGTGTGTGGGGTTGATGCTTGTTCAACTGATGTAGTTGCATGTGTTTTTTGGGTGGGTGAGTGGTGGTGATGGAACGGTGTGGTGTGTGTGATGTGTGTGTGTGTGTGTGTGTGTGTGTGTGTGGTGTGTGTGTGTTGTGTGTGTCCTGTGTGTGTGTGTGTATCGTATGTGCGTGTATGTGGGGGGGTGTGTTATGTGTATGCTATTTGCATATGCGTGAGCGATTATCGTTTTGTTGTTGAATTTGGCTTTTGAATTTTTTGTTGTGTTAAGCGCATAGAGCTCCAATTGGTGGAGGATGCGCTATATACATGATTCACTATTATTATCATTATTATTATATTCTTATTATTATATCAGTACGTAAAAAAGAGAAGAAGAAAGAAGAAAAACAGGAGATAGGGAATTTCGAACATAGAGAAAAGGGGGAGAGGGAGGGGGAGCATGAAACAAAAGGGAGAAGAAGAGAAAAACAAAATAGGGATAACAGACTAACCCATCCATAAAGAAATTGTCACGGAAACGAATTAATGCGTGCAAGCGTGAACGCGCAAGCACACCACCATACACTCACCACACACACACAACACACACACAATACCATACTCTACACACACCATACACACCACACGCATACACACACACACACACACACACACTACGCACACGCTTATGCACACGCACACACAACACTATACATGTAATTTGCGTAGCACACTCTCACAAACCCTCACACACGCTGCTACACCTCCACTCCTATCATCACCGTAATAATACACTACACAAGCATAAATAACATAATGAATAAAATCAATCAAAAAATCTTATGCTCATGCACATACACATAAACAGGTGTAGCTGTCACCGCACCATACCCTTACTATGCAAACAATGTCTCACGTCTTTCACATGGCACATTAACGCCAACACAATCACCAACTACACACTCACACACACACAAACACATTACCCACACCACCAACACACGCCACGCCACACACAAACGCACTGCACGCACACGCAGCACGCGCACACGGACGCACACACACACTCACACACACACACACACACCACACACACTCTATACATATCCATGCTCGCCTCAATGTGCATTCTGCTACATAATCTCTCTTTCTCCTCCTCTTTATTTTCTCTTCACACACACACACAACCAAATGTCAGATCACACACACACATCCACACCACTACACACACACACACACCATATATATATAATAATGTGTGGTTGTTTTTTCTTTTCAATTCTTGTACGTTGTATTTATACTGGAAGAATGAAAGCTCATCAGTCTACCTGATCCAAGCACACATCTCTACATTCCTCCTCACCGGGAGTATGTCGGTTGTTTAATACTATTTCTATGACCTCCCTTATTGAATCCTTCTCTGGATCCACCAACATGGCATCCCATATGTTCTACTCTCTTCGAGGGATTGTAATTTAAGAACATAATTATTTTTGTTATTTTACACAAGATTTTTGCCATTTCTTTGAATTAAGTGCTGGTTTGCTTTTGTTGTGGACTTTCAATCTGGTGCAAAGAAAACAACCTTTCTCCTCTTGTAGGGATAGTCTTCTTAGCTCCCGAATTTGGATATGCGTTCACTGTCGGACATTTCTTTGCATGGGCCGCTGTATGCCAGATCTGAAGATGTCTGTTTCAAACGACGAACCAGCTATGCTTTCGGCACAAGGCTTAGTTCATTATAATTATCACCTTAACATCATGTGAGTGAAAATAGTGTAATATGCTAACAGAACATATATTTTTTGCTGTTTTATTTCTTTTCAGCGGAACACAGCATACTAAATGCTTAGAAGTTATTAATATATATAGAAGCCTATTCAGTTCTCCTCTCGTAGTTTACACAAACTCTTATAATATTTGAGACACAAACAAGGTCATTTTCATTCAAAGCTCACCTATACTATATATCAGAGCAAAGTTTAAGTGTTGGGTTTGTTATTTTCTTTCTTTCAATTTCTTTTGGTAGTTTTTAATATTATTGGTGATATACAATTAATATATGTATTATATACACTACATGTCATGCACAAACGCAAACACGTTATTTCTAATCACAGCGCTCATTGTCGAAACAGCTGTCTGCTTTGATCAGGCATAAGTTCATTGTCATGGCTAAATCCGCCCATTGGTGGTTTGAAAAAGCCCAATACTAGCAACAATTTTTATTTGATATTTTAACATTGCAAGACAGTGCATCGGCTTTGCCATTGGCATTACAGCTATATCCTGGAATCCAGTAAATCTGTGGTCACAACACACGAGCCTGCCACAGTCTCCTACAGGAGAGACCTTTCTCTTAGGGACAGCAAAGGTAGCCTTGTCCATCTGTATCTCCGTCGCTTATTAGAGGGTGGCTTGCTGTTACCTCGTTTTGGGCCATTGGTTGCAGAAAAAAGTTTGTTTGTTTTTTGATGTCACTTTTTTTTTTGGAACATCGGAGCTTTAGGTTCAAAGTTGATACGTTAATGTGTTTGGTTTTCTGAGTGTTTCTCACACAATAAAGATCATGGAACAAATAGCTATCCAGACGAAAGCTAACTATATTGCCTGATTATCCATTAATTTTTGTCTTTTTTTTGTTTGTCATTTTTTTCTTTATTGTTTGTTATAATTTATTACCGTATATATAATCGTAACAAGAGATTGATAGTAAATAAAATACAACCACACATTAGACTTTTCTCGATTCTTATTATATAGAGGTTTGTTGAAAAAAACTGTTTTGTTCGTTCTTCTCCTATTTGTTGCGATCAACATCCTCCTTGTAGTAAGATTTTCTGATAACTTTAATTTTAATCTTTACTAATTTTAGGTGCAGTTCTGTTGACTAGAAAAGTAATAATGAAAGGACCGATGGGCACACGACATGTTGGTGGATAATGAGGGTCGAATTATACGAACATTACGCAAATTAACATTAACTGGTTTTTTTTCTGTTATGTTCCAGAAGATAAAGACTGTCTCGCGATGCTCCCACCCTCAAAGCTTTATCAAAGCCCTGCTATTCGTACCATTGTCAAATGCAAGGTACTTTCCAGTCACTTCAGCAGTAGGGTGGTACGGAGAGCTGGGACTACTTCACTACAGATCATTTTCTTTCATGCCTATTACCAATCCCTGTAATCATGGCTATACCTACCCAGTAGTTAGGCCCTCACTATGTTGGTGTACTATTAGTTTTTTGATTAAAAATTTCTGACGAGACATCTATTATTTATCTTCATTTATTTTAGGGTAAGATTGACATACAGGTATTTTTTTACTAATTCTGGTGTTTAACTTCGTGCGTTTGCGTGTTATTGTTGTGAATTTTCGATTCTGGAGATAGCAGATTTAGAGGACACTACATTCTCTGTTGTTGGGTGAAGTCTTTTTTGCTCAGGTGGCCCGATCCATCTGGACCAGTTGACCGTTTCATAATCGTGCATGTATTCAGGTATCAATATGCATGTGATGAGGAGATCTTTTTGCAGTTTTTTAATTACTTACTATCTAATTGTTTGTCCATAAAAACGTCAACATAGTGTCAAAGGCATCATTTACCTGTGATGGGCCCCACATAGTCCATGCCTTTGTCTGGGGAGCAGCATAGGTTGGGTAGGACGCCGCGGTCCATACTGTGTAAGCACAGACGTTGTTCTCCTCTGCCTCTCAATCATCATTTCTCCCTCTCTCTATCTGACTCTCTCTCTCTCTCTCTCTCTCTCGCTCTCTAATGGTTTTGTATGTCTATATACTACGTACATAGATATTTATATTTTTATATCATAGTAAAAGAGCTTTCATTGGGAGAGACATACGGATTCTGGCAGGGAGGAGTGGACGAGAAGAGACTTGAGACGAGAGAGAGTAAGTCCTTCAGATGAGGGGGTGTAAGGTAGCTGGCTATTTTATTCACTGAGTATTTTTCTTTCATGCTATTTTTTATCCTTAATTTGGATACCATCTCAGTAGTTAGCCCTCCCTAGTCATGTTCTATTAGGTTTTGAAATTAAAATTTCAGAACATTATTATTTTGTTCATTTTACATAAGATTTTCATAATACTATTTCTGGTTTAACTTTGTGCTGGTTTGCTTTTATTGTGGATTTTCGATTTGATGCAGAGAGGACACCATTCTCTTGTAGAATGTCTTTTTTGCTCAGGTTGGCATCCACTGGACAGTCAATTTGCAGGCCAATCATGCAAACTGATGAGATCTTCTCAAGATCGAAACAGCTGTCTTTGCATAAGGCACTGTCCCTCCCCCATTGGGAGAAAAAGTAAATCAGCACAATTTATATAACTTTTTAATTTTTAAATTTTTTAAAAATTTTTAATTTTTATTTTTTGAACACGAACATTACTCAAAGTTAACATTAACTCTGGTGTTTCTGAGGGTCACAAATAAAGACATTGGATCACAGGGAAAAAGCTTTATCTCAAAAGCACAAAATAAAGACTATATACACATATATATATATTATTATAGCAGAAGATAGAGAGAGAGAAGTGAGAGTACCCGGGATATTGATAGAGAAGAGAGAGAGAGAGGACGAGAGAGAGAGAGAGAGAGAGAGAGACAGAGTGGTTGAACGTGTGTGTGTGTGTGTTGATTGGCAAACAAACAAACAACACAAAATAAAAAATGAATAAACAATTATGAGCAAACAGCTCTTTCCCAACATAAAACACTTAAACAAAACAATGAGCGAGAGGGGATATGATAACGCTAAACGAAATCTTACAGTCATGGCATGGAGCCCAGTTCTCTTTTCATCCCTGTACAAGTTTAATTCTTTTGTACACTCTAAAACCGACCACACAATTATTACTATAACACTTAGCCTAATCTAGTGTAAACCACCCTCTCAGACCTACCCAAGTGATGTTGCACAGGTACAGAAAGGGTGTCGGGTTCGGGGTAAATACTAGGTTAGGATTTCATAGAAAAGGTAGAAAGAGAAAAGGATTTTAAGAAGAAAGAATTGAAGAGGATGAAGGAGTTCAGTAGACTTTCACAATGATGGATGCACAACAAACCAAAGAAGACAATTTGGAATTTCCACTCTTTAATCACTCTACTAAACTGCAAAAAAAGAAAAGGATCAGTAAAAGTAAAAGTAAACGAAGACTACATAAAAGGACTACTAAAAGGACCATAGCAGTAAAAGGACAACAAGTGAAAGGACTCTAGCAACAATGCGACCTGTAACAACAATGACATAGCACAAGCATACAACAACAGGCTCACAATGAACTAGAATAATAAAAGAATGTTGCGATCAACATCCTTAAAACAATAACATGAAAATCAACGATGAACATTATTGGGACATTTTCTCTGCAATCAACAACAAAGTAATTATCATAAAAGGAGGTCATCCATGGACATAATCGATAATCCCTTTGGTTTTGTCTCTTGTTCGGATTTGCGCATAGGTTAGTTAGAAAAGAAAAACCTATCCCGAACAGTGACTAATAAGATACACAAGCTTAACTCCAATCAAGTTAAATTAAATTCTACACTCTTTATATCTATTCTCGTGTCCATTGCCCTCTCCTTTATTCCTTCAATCAAGATCATCCCTAACAAGGGCATCGCCGAGCGGCAGATATGTCCTTTGCCGGTTACGCCCTGTACCTGCCCCGCCCTGTACCTCCCTTCCCCCTCACATCTTAGGTCCCTCGTCCTCCTTGTGACCTTTGGGTGATGCACCTACACACCTTGACAGGGGTGTAAATCGTTTTCCGGGATGCACACCCTTAATTGGTGAGGTGTACTCCCTTAACACTGGAGACATGTCTGCCGCCTAGGCGACATTTAAGCCCCACGTGGCACATTTTGCACTACGATGTCCTTTGCTTTTAGTATTAGACCCCCTCCTTTACACCGGGATGAACACCCTTAATTAGTGGGGGGTGTACACCATTAATCAATGGGGTGTACACCCTTAAATCGGAGACATGTCTGCCGCTCGGCAACATTGAAATCCCACGTGGCATAATCTGTACTGCAATGTCTTCTACTCTTCTTTTTACACACCCACACAAAATTTGGAGTGAATCTATACAGTATTTCACGAGATATAGGAGGGTGAAGAAAAAACGGAAACATGTCTGCCGCTCGGCGACATTTTATTTTGCATTTCTGAGGGATAATTTATGTATGAGTGTGTGACACTGTTAGTCTCACATCCTGACGCAAAATGTGAAAGGATTATGTCTTCTACTTCTCGAGATACATCTTGGACAAGAAATATATAGCGCAAATAAGGAAATTTCGGTTTTCAAGGTCACACTTCAATGTCAAGGTCAGCATGGCGATAAATTATGCTCGGATGTTTTCTACTCTAGGTTATACAGTACCACACACAAAATCTGAAGCGCTTCTGTCAAGTACAAATGTGAAACATATGGCTGAAAACCCAATTTGTAGACCCTTACCAATTTCAAGGCCTACCAATCTCCCTGACCTTGACCTTGATCGGTATGCGATCATCAGAACGGGCATAAGCCAAAGTACCTACATGCCAAATTTGAAGACTCTAAGACCAACGGTGTGGAAGTTATGGCCCCTTAAAGATTTTCAGTTTTCAAGGTCATACGCCAAGGTCAAGGTCACGACGGCGATAAATTATGCGCGGATGCCTTCCTCTCTCGGTGACACACCCATACACAAAATTTGAAGCGATTCTGTTATGCGGTTCGGGAGATATCTTTGGGACAGCACAGAAAAAAAGAAAAAAGAATAAGTGCAATGGCGAGCGGCTGCAAAGTCCCCTCGCAGCATCGCCGAGCTACTCCGAAATCGGAATGTGTCGGCTGCACACATACATACAATGCATCAAAACAGCACGTAACTACATAAAAAGGCATCAAAACAGCACGTAACTGAATAGTTTTTTTTATATATAGCCTTGGGGTTCGGACCCGTGATTTGAGCGCGCGCGATCATGCGCACACGCGCGCACAGAAACAATTCATGACAACTGTGTTATAGACCATTCATCAAGAAATGTTGTGAAAAACACTGCATTAAAATACATGCAAAACTTCGCGAGATATTAGCGATTATGTGTTTCGGGGTTTGAACCCCGTAACTGGCGCGACCTTGACCTTAATGTAAAACTAAATACATCAGTGGATAGCTTGCATCTTGGCAAACTAGTATACCAAATTTGATGATGATAGACTGAATAGTTTTTGAGAAAAACGGACGAATAGCCGGACGGACGGAGGCACGCCGGATGGACGGACACCGGACGGACGGACGGACGGGCCAGACAAAAACAATAGCTCCCCGAACCTTCGGCTCGGGGACTAAAAACAAGTGCATCGCCGGGCGGCAGATATGTCCTTTGCAGGTTACGCCCTGTACATGCCACGCCCTGTACCTCCCTTCCCCCTTCACATCTTCGGTCCCTGTCCTCCTTGTGACCTTTGGGTGATGCACCTACACACCCTTGACTGGGTGCAAATCGTTTTCCGGGATGCACACCCTTAATTGGTGGGGTGCACACCCTTAACAGTGTTAAGTTAACACTGATACATGTCTGCCACTCGGCGACATTTAAGCGCCACGTAACACATTTTGTGCTAGGATGTCTTTTACTTTTAGTATTAGATCCCCTCCTTTACTGGGATATACACCCTTAATTAGTGGGGTGTACACCGTTAATGGGGTGTGCACCCTTAACTCGGAGCACGTCTGCCGCTCTGCGACATTAAAATCCCACGTAGCATAATTTGTACTGCAATGTCTTCTACTCTTCTTTTTACACCCCCCACAGAACATTTGGACTGATTCTATACAGTATTTCACGAGATATAGGAGGGTGAAGAAAAATGGAAACATGTCTGCCGCTCGGCGACATTGTTTTTCTAAGGGATAATTTATGTACACATGTGCTATACTATTAGTGTCACATCCTGACACAAAATTGGAAGGGATTCTGTCTTCTAGTTCACGAGATACAGCTTGAACAAGAAATATATAGCGCAAAGAAGGACATTTCGGTTTGCAAGGTCACACTTCAATGTCAAGGTCAGCATGGCAATAATTTATGCTCGGATGTTTTCTACTCTAGGTTATACAGTACCACACACAATCTGAAGCGCTTCTGTCAAGTACAAATGTGGAAAATATGGCTTAAAACCCAATTTGTAGACCCCTACCACTTTCAAGGCCTACCGATCTCCCGGACATTGACCTTGACCTTGATCAGTATGCCATCATCAGAACGGCCATAGGCCAAAGTACCTCCGTGCCAAATTTGAAGACTCTAAGACCAACGGTGTGGAAGTTATGTCCCCTTAAAGATTTTTGGTTTTTAAGGTCATACGCCAAGGTCAGGATGGCGAACATTTTTGCGCGGATGCCTTCCTGTCATGGTGACACACCACCACACAAAATCTGAAGCGGTTCGGGAGATATCCTTGGGACAGACAAGGAAAAAAGAAGAAAAAAGAAGGAAAAAAAAAGAAGCATACACGAACGAAAACATACTCCTTTGCGATCGTAGATCAAACAATAACATCGTGAATAGCATTCACTACATGAAACTACCAATAAAGACAAACTTACACCATGACTCTCTCACGCTATGCATGGACTGCAGCACATATCAGCCCTAAAGTGACCCATTCTCTACAACAGAAGAAACGCGAGTCTACGTACGACAAAGGGGTGCAACAATAGAGGCGCTCACAAAAAGGCCCACCTTTGTTCAGACCCTCAGGCAACTGACCACTACAGCTTGCTTGGCTAGACTCTTTAAACTTTTCAAGTGGCCGAGACCTCGTGGTTAATTATACTATTCACTTGTGATTTCAAACCCAATAAACTCAATCAAATTATCAAATGATCTAGGCAACAAATCTGCCTAGAGAAACTAGCAATAAGTCTCTCTAACCTAACATACCTAGGAATACCTCAATTAAAACATATGCTTACTCACTTATGGGAATTATGAATGGAGATCTATGTTGGAAGAAAGTTGTCCATTTATTAACGACCTTGATGAACGTGGTTACGACTCACCTATCAACAACAAAAAATGTAACGCCTTTTGGGCTGATGCATTTGAAGCGTATAAAATGTTGAGCAAAAAAGTTCACATTGAAGACCCGTGTGATCTTTTGGCTGAAAATATGTTTTACTATGAAAATATTAAATTAGGGGGGAAAACTATATACTTCAAAGAATGGATGGACAGAGGAGTTTTTCACATTGCTGATTTAATCAGCCAATCAGGATCGTTCTTTACATATGAGGAAATCAGAAACACATTGCAATTAGAATCAACTTTGTGCTCTAGTTAGGCTGTGTGCAATCTATTAAAAAGTACATTAGTTCGCAGAATATTATCATAGTAATAAGTGTACAATTTCTCCAAAAGCTCAAAATACCCTTTTAAAGATTAAAAAGGGAGCTGACACGAATAACTCACAACCAAAATGCTGTGAAAAATTGAATAATGAAGCATTACAAAGTCTGAAGTGGAAGAAAATATTTCATAAAATACAAAAAATAAAAGGTTAAAATGAAATGGTTCCAGATCAGAGTCGTTCACCGAATTTTAGCCACAAATTTTATTATAGAAAAAAAGAAAATCGCTGACAATGATAAATGTACTGTTTGCAAACCGGAAAGAGAAACCATTGTACCTATGCTATTTTTATGCAATGTGATAACAGGACCTGTATTCACGTTGAGATAGCATGAGACATAGCATGCTGCTAGCTTAGAAGCTCTTCCAATTTCCTATAGGATTTAATAATAATAATAATAATAATAGTAAATCATTTATTTGTGGAGCTCTATGCGCTTAACAACAACAAAAATTAAAGCAA
>CM065692.1:2484253-2494253 GCA_017654935.2 Phymorhynchus buccinoides
TCACATAATACAATACTGATGAAGGTATATACAACGATGACGTCATATTCAACAGCATTTGTGGATGACGCCACGCAGCTGACACCAGCGATGACGTGATATCCAGCACAACAGACTGTCAATGGTGACGTTATAGTTAACGCATCGGATAAAGATATTCATCAAGTATGACGTCATATTTAACACCACTTATAACAACATTCAATGATGACATCATATTTAACACCTCTGATAAAGATATTCAAGTATGACGTCATATTTAACACCAGATAATGATACTAGCAACGATATGCAATGATGGCGTCATTATTTAACAACACGCATAAGATATTCAACACTGACATCATATTTTGACCCCATAGGCTATGGTATGACGTCACGCTCAATTGGGCAGATACCGTTGGCGTCATGTCTAACACCACAGACTGAGGTATTGGATGTCCACGTACGCATCGATGAGTACACCGGTGGCCTCACTGACTGGTCTGGGTGTGTTGAAGGTGACGTAGTCCGTCCCGTCCACCTGAATCTGTCACATCAGCAGCATCATATCATCGCTGTCGTCATCATCATCATCATCATCATCGTCGTTGTCGTCGTTGTCGTCATCATCATTATCTTCCTCATCGTCCTCGTCGTAATCATCATTATTATCATTATCGACGTCGTCATCCTCATCATCATCACAGCAGGCAAGCAGCCCACCCATGCTCTTACACAATACCCTCCTGATGATGAAATGCTTGTACATGGGTGCATCAATAAATAATGTCCTTAAAGGGGTACCATACGCTTGTTTTTGTCCACAAGCCCATAAAATGTTTATGATAATAAACTTCAACTATTCTGCTTTTGACATGCACAGTTTGAAGATGACGTCATCAGTGACGTCATTTTCTGAATGTCATTAATAAAGCCATGTTTGCAGCTGAGCCAGTAAAAAGTGCATCTGACAAAATAGCAAATTAATTTCTATACCTTTACCAGACGAAAACTCAAAGACGTGTTGGCAAAAATCCATGCGAATTTGGAATCTGTTTATGGGTGACCTTACGTGTCCCGCTGCATAGTTTTTAAGTTGATAGAGCTTTGTAAAACTGAGAACACTGGCTTTGAAGATTCTAGCTAGAGTAGGTCATTATTGACAGTCAAAAACGAAAAAAACACCTTTTCTTTAGGTGAAAGGACTGGAAACGAAATTCCATTTATTTTTGTTTAAGAAATAAGCCACAGATGTACTGTATTATATGGTAAATTGACAGGATTCTGCGACAAATCTTTGCCCTGAGAAACGAGACACAAGATGAATGCCCGAAGTGGAGACATGAAAAAGTGGTGGGTAAAATGTTAACTAATGTTTTCCAATTTAATAGGCCAGATGGCCTCATCCTCCTGTGATGTGATTACAAAAGACGAAACTTGGGTATATGTTTGTGGTTTCCCAGTCAAGCCGTTAGATCAGATGTAGGTGTCTGCCGATCCAGACATCCAAGTCCTTCCCCACTCACTCTCTGGATCTAACTTTACCCCATGCTGTTTTGGGTTGTTCATGTTATTAAAGCAGAAGTTAGCAAAACAAGAATATTTTTTCGTCCAAGGCCTGCAAAAAGTAGTGATTTCACAGCTCCCAACCTTCTTTCTCTCGGAGTACCAAAAAGTACTTGAATCAAAGCCAAAACGCCTGCACATGTGTGGTTATCAAGGAAGGGTAGTTTACATAAGTGTAGAAGTTTCGTGTAAATCCATTGCATAGTTGCTGCTTTACAACTGTAAGGACATTATTTATTGATGGACCCATGTGATGGTCTATCAACCTATGATTCTCTCCCTCTGCCTCTCTCTGCCCCCCCCCCCCCCCCCTCTCTCTCTCTCTCTCTCTCTCTCTCTCTCTCTCTGCGTGCGTGCGTACGTACGTGCGAGCGCACGCGCTTGTGTGTGTACGGGCGCGCGCGCGTGTGTGTGTGTGTGTACGCGCGCGTTTGAATATCATTGTGTTTCTTTTAATTTCTTCTGCGTTCCCAGACAATATAGCCATATGGGTAAGGTACGTACGTGTCCAGTTTTCAATTTTCACTAGTCTCCCCGCTGCATTCAGTCGACATATTACAATTTTGGAGGAGCTCAAAGGAGATTGAAAGATTTTCAGTCTTGCCTTTTTTACTGCAGATTCATCCTCTATAGTTTGCTATTTTTAACACTAATTTTCATCCATTTACATAATTAAACACAAGCATTCAATAATAGTAGAAGATAAAGGCAAGACGGAAAAAACGCAATGAACCAGGACTGTGACAAATGTTCCGCGGCTGTTGTGTGTACTGCACTACATAGGGGGGGGGGGGGGGGTGTCCTATTAGATAATGGCCTTTATTATGACTGCGATTAATTATTTAACAAAGATAATTAGCTAAAAAAAAGTTGATAAGACACAGCTTAATGTTTGGTAAGAAAAGCAGGTGTGAAAATGTGGAGAGAGCTGATAAATGTAAGGGGGGGGGCACATCTTTACCGAAATATGTTTTGAACAAAAGGCCTGAGAAAGAGCCAGCTAAGTCAGAAAAATAGCAACAGTTTGTCAGAAAAGGTCAACAAAAGCAGGGTCAAAGAGAGTGATCGATTAGAGAAAGCTACCGACAAAGAACTTCCAGATGGCAGAAAAACTGTTTGTTCGAAGAAAAAACCCGGTATCCCCATGGGAATGACGGAGATGAATGGGCAAAGAATTCCAGACTGTTGGGGTACAAAAACTGAACCAGCGCTGGCCAAACTTGTTTTAGGTTCTGTTAACAGTTCCATCACTGAGGAACATCATTCATGCTAAGCCTCTCACTTTAGTATTGCCTTCCCACCTTGAACTGGCTGGAACCAGTGGCGGTGATGACCAGGTCAAAGGTCACGCCCACGGAGAAGGGGAAAGGAGGGGAGGGGTTGTAGTATTTCTGTTCCGGCCCCCATCCTCCTTGCAGATAGTTGAGCACCGTGGTCCTATAGCCATTCCAGTTCAGCCTGGCGCTGGTGTGCATCAGGATCTTAGCGCCGTTGTGAATGTCCACTGAAAACCTGTAACCAGTGTAAGCAAATCGTTACATTGTTGTAAATGTAATGTAAACCTGTACCCAGTGTAAGCAAATCGTTACATTGTTGTAAATGTACTGTAAACCTGTACCCAGTGTAAGCAAATCGTTACATTGTTGTAAATGTAATGTAAACCTGTACCCAGTGTAAGCAAATCGTTACATTGTTGTAAATGTACTGTAAACCTGTACCCAGTGTAAGCAAATCGTTACATTGTTGTAAATGTAGTGTAAACCTGTACCCAGTGTAAACAAATCGTTACATTGTTGTAAATGTACTGTAAACCTGTACCCAGTGTAAGCAAATCGTTACATTGTTGTAAATGTACTGTAAACCTGTACCCAGTGTAAGCAAATCGTTACATTGTTGTAAATGTAGTGTAAACCTGTAACCAGTGTAAACAAATCGCTACAGTGTTGTAAATGTACTGTAAACCTGTACCCAGTGTAAACAAATCGTTACATTGTTGTAAATGTACTGTAAACCTGTAACCAGTGTAAACAAATCGCTACAGTGTTGTAAATGTAGTGTAAACCTGTAACCAGTGTAAACAAATCGCTACAGTGTTGTAAATGTACTGTAAACCTGTACCCAGTGTAAACAAATCGTTACATTGTTGTAAATGTACTGTAAACCTGTACCCAGTGTAAACAAATCGCTACAGTGTTGTAAATGTACTGTAAACCTGTAACCAGTGTAAACAAATCGCTACAGTGTTGTAAATGTACTGTAAACCTGTACCCAGTGTAAACAAATCGCTACAGTGTTGTAAATGTACTGTAAACCTGTACCCAGTGTAAGCAAATCGTTACATTGTTGTAAATGTACTGTAAACCTGTACCCAGTGTAAACAAATCGCTACAGTGTTGTAAATGTACTGTAAACCTGTACCCAGTGTAAACAAATCGTTACATTGTTGTAAATGTAGTGTAAACCTGTACCCAGTGTAAGCAAATCGTTACATTGTTGTAAATGTACTGTAAACCTGTACCCAGTGTAAACAAATCGTTACATTGTTGTAAATGTAATGTAAACCTGTACCCAGTGTAAACAAATCGTTACATTGTTGTAAATGTACTGTAAACCTGTACCCAGTGTAAACAAATCGTTACAGTGTTGTAAATGTACTGTAAACCTGTACCCAGTGTAAACAAATCGTTACAGTGTTGTAAATGTACTGTAAACCTGTACCCAGTGTAAACAAATCGTTACAGTGTTGTAAATGTAATGTAAACCTGTACCCAGTGTAAAAAAATCGTTACATTGTTGTAAATGTACTGTAAACCTGTACCCAGTGTAAACAAATCGTTACAGTGTTGTAAATGTACTGTAAACCTGTACCCAGTGTAAACAAATCGTTACAGTGTTGTAAATGTAATGTAAACCTGTACCCAGTGCAAAAAAATCGTTACATTGTTGTAAATGTACTGTAAACCTGTACCCAGTGTAAACAAATCGTTACATTGTTGTAAATGTACTGTAAACCTGTACCCAGTGTAAACAAATCGTTACAGTGTTGTAAATGTACTGTAAACCTGTACCCAGTGTAAACAAATCGCTACAGTGTTGTAAATGTAGTGTAAACCTGTACCCAGTGTAAGCAAATCGTTATACACTGTTGTAAATGTAGTGTAAACTTATAACCAATGTAAACAAATCGTTACAGTGTTACACACTGGTTTGGATAGAAAAGATCGTTTACCTGAAGATGGTCAGACAGCTGTTTAAGAACCACATTTTCCGTGAGTTTAGAAAGGAATGACATATTAGAGACAGGTCGATAATTCTTTAGATTTTTTTAGGATCGAGACTAGGCTTCTTTAATAGAGGTAACCAGTGTAAACAAATCGTTACAGTGTCACAAATGTATTGTAAACCTGTAACCAGAGTAAGCAAATTGTTAGTGTTACAAACTTAATGTAGTGTAAACCTATAACCAGTGTAAACAAATCGTTACAGTGTTACAAATGTAGCATAAACCTGTAACCAGTGTAAGCAAATTGTTAGTGTTACAAAATTAATGTAGTGTAAACCTGTAACCAGTGTAAACAAATCGCTACAGTGTTACAAATGTAGTGTAAACCTGTGACCAGTATAAACAAATCGCTGCATGTACAGTGTTACAAATGTAGTGTAAACCTGTAACCAGAGTAATCAAATTGCTACAGCGTTACAAATGTAAGGTAAACTTGTAATCAGTGGTAAAGGTGAAGAAAAAAACCAGCCGTTAATTTGAGAACATTATTTAGTTTTACTTCGTGTTGAATATTGTTTTTATGACACACAACTCGTGTATGATATGAGTCGATGTCGATGTTCAAGGATTATAAAATTAATTTCCCTTTCTTTTTTCTGCATTGGTGCTTTCGTTGTCTGTCTGTCTGTCTCTTTTGATGCTGATGTTTGGGTAGCCGTGCCCCCTGAATTCAAGAGTGTCCCGTGTTATCGGCGTTTCTAAACAAATCAATCAATGAGCATTGGGTTCGGATAACAACGAAACTGTTTTTACGTCAATGAAAACTTTTTGGAAAGTGCATTGCTATGGACACCGGCTTTTCCTCTGTTTTGGAGACACACCCCACACTGTTGTTGCATGTTTATGCATGGAATGTTCTTTGCGAACTTGTACACTAGGGGAGAGTCGCCGATTATGGACCGTCTCCTAATATGGACCACCGCCGTTTGTCTAAGTCATACAACTCTTACAAATTTGAACGTTATAGAAGTGTGGAGTAGCTTCCCCTGAACTATTTACGATCATCATCATGGCAGAGAAACGTGACGCGCGAAAACGGTAAGTCTTTATGTATTTCAGTGCTTTGTAGTTTTAAATTTTGGCTGTGCGTTTTTGTTTACTCAAGTGTCTTTATAATAATATATCATTTCAGCAATGGCGTGATAAATGATGACATGCCTGTCCCTCCTCCTGCTATATTAGTTGAAGTGAAGGGTTTCCTTTTTGGCTCACGTCGTTTTTTAAAACAAAGTGAGTCTATAGTATCGTACATGTTCGGTTGTGTGTCTGTGTGTATGTATGTGTGTATGTGTGTGTGTGTGTGTTGCGTCCGTGGCCCCGACCTTTAACCTTAACTCAAAACCTTAACGTTGTCATTTTCTCTAAACATATAAGGCGTTAGAGGGTTAAAGTTAGCAGGATACTTGATTTTGACGTGAGCCTTCAAGTCACAACGATCAAAGCAGTCGGATACATTGATAAAGAACAAAATAAAGATAATCATTTGTTGCAGAGATTACTGTTGTGCAACCTTTAACCTTGACTCAGTCACACTCTTCAAACTAAAGAAGACTCTCACTCTCCACTGAAACTTTAACGTTGTCATTTTCTCAAAAAAACATAAGATGTTAGAGGGTTAAAGTTAGCAGGATACTTGATTTTGACGTGAGCCTTCAAGTCATGGCGATCAAAGCAGTCAGATACATCGGTAAGGAACAAAAGAAAGAAAATCATTTGTTGGCTCACGTCGTTTTTTAAAACAAAGTGAGTCTATAGTATCGTACATGTTCGGTTGTGTGTGTGTGTGTGTATGTATGTGTGTATGTGTGTGTGTGTGTGTGTGTTGCGTCCGTGGCCCCGACCTTTAACCTTAACTCAAAACTTAACGTTGTCATTTTCTCTAAACATATAAGGCGTTAGAGGGTTAAAGTTAGCAGGATACTTGATTTTGACGTGAGCCTTCAAGTCACAACGATCAAAGCTGTCGGATACATTGATAAAGAACAAAATAAAGATAATCATTTGTTGCAGAGATTACTGTTGTGCAACCTTTAACCTTGACTCAGTCACACTCTTCAAACTAAAGAAGACTCTCACTCTCCACTGAAACTTTAACGTTGTCATTTTCTCAAAAAAACATAAGATGTTAGAGGGTTAAAGTTAGCAGGATACTTGATTTTGACGTGAGCCTTCAAGTCATGGCGATCAAAGCAGTCAGATACATCGGTAAGGAACAAAAGAAAGAAAATCATTTGTTGGCTCACGTCGTTTTTTAAAACAAAGTGAGTCTATAGTATCGTACATGTTCGGTTGTGTGTCTGTGTGTATGTATGTGTGTGTGTGTGTGTGTGTGTGTGTGTGTGTTGCGTCCGTGGCCCCGACCTTTAACCTTAACTCAAACCTTAACGTTGTCATTTTCTCTAAACATATAAGGCGTTAGAGGGTTAAAGTTAGCAGGATACTTGATTTTGACGTGAGCCTTCAAGTCACAACGATCAAAGCAGTCGGATACATTGATAAAGAACAAAATAAAGATAATCATTTGTTGCAGAGATTACTGTTGTGCAACCTTTAACCTTGACTCAGTCACACTCTTCAAACTAAAGAAGACTCTCACTCTCCACTGAAACTTTAACGTTGTCATTTTCTCAAAAAAACATAAGATGTTAGAGGGTTAAAGTTAGCAGGATACTTGATTTTGACGTGAGCCTTCAAGTCATGGCGATCAAAGCAGTCAGATACATCGGTAAGGAACAAAAGAAAGAAAATCATTTGTTGCAGAGATTACTGTTGTGTTGTACCGAGTAGGAGATACTGGAAAGAAGACTCTCCATTAGATATACAAAAACGCTCTTTAAAAAGAAACACAAGACTTCAGGTGTGTACAAATAGGTACATTTTAACGTCGTCAACTTATATTTTCTGTAACAAATGGATGTACCGAGTGTGTGCGTTGACGGCCCGGTTGTTTAGCTTTATTTGCGCCTTTGAGTAACGGTTGTTCGTGTTCATTTGCTCATCATCTCTGCGCATAACTTAGCCTACTGCACTTCCGGCAACAAGGCCTAGGCCTAGAGTCCATGCCTTACCTCATAATCAAGACGACGTACTTAACATTTAGCCCACATTCATTTCAGTCTTGAAAAAAAATATACGGAAAATCCAGGGTTCGTCGATTTCACTGCCTTCGACGTACGAATCCTTTGTTAGGCCTAGACGATTGATCACCATGAGCAAAGACTGTACAGGGGAAGATAAACATGGATGAGCTTGCTGGCTGTGACCTTGACCTTTGCTTTGTGGCAGAGGGGGGGGGGGATTAACGAAACGAAAATAAAATATTAGGACTAATATAAAATATCTTACAGAAATGTAGATGATGTGGAACAAGTTTTCATCGCATGAACAATCAGTTTAAAACAGTAACAGATCACGCAACTTCAATTATTAATTTTCTAAGAGTAAGAGGCTTAGACCCACAGGCAAAGACTAGGCCTACTACAGGTGTCCGTAGACCCCCCTTACCCCGGCGGGGGTGTGTGTGTGTGGGGGGATTGGTCACTATGTTTTTTTCTGAAAGCTTGGTCAATATGCTTTTCAATTTTACTTGTTTGCCAAAAATAAAAATAGGGCTCCACTATGTTACATGCGCATACATATAATTAAATTTTAAAGAAAGGGGTAGGGGTGCATAGAAATAATTTTAATTTACACAGTAAAATAAAAATTAATTCTGTTTTCAGATGCACAAGTGTCTACATAACAGTATTCTCTCTATACAGGCATGGGAATTGTCATGGGAATTCCCATGCCTGCTATAGTAATAACAATCAGACGTGAGCCTTGTAGGCTTTGCCTTTTGTTACTGTTTAAAAACGCCTGGCTACTCGCAGACCGTCAACATGAACAAAATCAGCTAATTAAGAAGAAACATTCTGCTTTGCTCGGGAAAGGGTTAGGATTAGGTTATGGCTATTCTCATGAAACGGAAAGAACGATATGTTGACATTGGAAGGCGAGAACATGAGGTGGATAGCTAAACATTGTCTAAAACAGCCGATAGTCACAGTCAAAATAAAGGGAAGTAAATCAACTAATGTTGTAAACCATAATCCAGAAATTGATGCCCAGATATATCAGTTGGACAGAATAATAACAGTCACACTGCCAAAACGTATGCAAAAACAAAAAGAGGATTCATCCTTAGTTTAACCCCCACGGGTGTCGGCCTATTTAGCCTACACACAGCGAATCATGTTCATGTTGACGGTCTGCGACTAGCCATGCGTGCTTGAAATGCTTGTTTTTATGTAAGCACTGTTTCCCCTAATATGGACTACCCAAGTTTCCCAATATGGACCAGTGGTCCATATTGGGAGTCGATATCTATGTTAATGATGTCTACACACGATTGTAAGTTACGTGTGTGTGTGTGTGTGTGTGTGTGTGTGTGTGTGTGTGTGTGTGTGTGTGTGTGTGTGTGTGTGTTTGTGTTTGTGTGTCCACATTGAGATTGACACTGATAAGAGTCGTTTTTTCTTTAATTTAACAGAGGCAAATGGAGTGAGGAGGACCTTCAGCGAGCTATCACAGCATACAAAAATGGAGATATGGGGCTCAACATGAGTTCAAGGACGTACAGCACGTTCCCAAAGCAACACTGAAGCGCCACTTAGACGGCACCAACAAACACGCAAAGGGTTTCAAAAAGCTGGGAAGACGCACCGTCTTAACAGAAGACATGGAAAAAGAAATTCACGAATTGATTCTCAAACTGGAGTCCATGTTCTTTGGGATGCCACGGAAAGATTTAATGAGCCTTGCCTTCGCGATTGCCAATGAAAGGGGCATGGACCATCCCTTCAACAAAGACAAATTGGTGGCTGGGAAAAAGGTGGTATTATAACTTTCTGAAAAGACACCCAGACCTCAATCTCAGACAACCAGAAGCCACATCAATTGCCAGAGCCAGTGGATTCAACAAAGCGGCAATAGATCACTACTTCAATCACTGCTTGGAGAACTGATTGACAAACATCAACTCACTGCTGACAGAATATTCAATGTAGAAGAATCGGGCATCTCAACGGTGCAAAAAAGATGCCAGAAAGTCTTAGGACAGAAAGGAAAAAAGCAGATTGGGTCACTGTCAAGTGGAGAGAGAGGCCTCACAACAACTGTAGCGTGTTG
>CM065692.1:2499253-2511753 GCA_017654935.2 Phymorhynchus buccinoides
ATGCACGAAGAAAATGAAGAGTTAGATATTGATGAAAATGATCAGCCTTTATTTAATGATCCGATAACTAGACAGGAAGTGATAAATGGCATTAAACATCTGAAAAATAATAAAAGCGCTGGTCCTGACAAACTTGTGAAAGAAATGTTTACACACTCGAACACGACAATAGTTGATTTTCTAGTTGACCTATTTAATACAGTCTTTAACAGTGGAACCTTTCCCCAGGAATGGTGTAAGTCGATAATAGTGCCACTACATAAAAAGGGAGACACCAATCAGCCTGATAATTATAGGGGAATTTCTCTAACAAATATTATTAGTAACATTTATACTTACATATTGAATAAAAGACTAACCAAATGGACAGAAAATGAAGAAAAAATAATAGAAGAGCAAGCAGACTTCAGGAAAGGCTATAGCACGATCGATCACATCTTCACATTATATGCATTAGTTCAAAAGTACTCTTAGAAAACTCTTAGAAAAACTGGCCTAAATGGAAAAATGTACAATGCCCTTAAAGGAGTTTACACTTCAGTTATAGCTTGTGTTCGTGAAAAAGGTGAATACTCAGATTATTTCAATTGTCCTCGAGGGGTCAAACAGGGATGTCTGTTGAGTCCTCAACTGTTCTCATTCTTTATTAACGAATTAGCGATAGAAATTAACAAAAAAGGGCGTCACGGCATTCAAATGATACAAGATGCAATAGAGATTTTCTTAATGTTATTTGCAGACGATATTATTTTGCTCTCAGATACAATAGTTGGTTTGCAAAATCAGTTAAACTCCCTTAAGGCAGAGGCAGACTGACTTCATTTAACTGTTAACCTGGACAAGACAAATATTATGGTAATATGGAAGTGAAGATCACAAATAGTTATAAATATTTAGGCCTGGTATTCACAACCAAGCTAAGCCTTACTGCAAGATGGACAGAAATGTGCAGAAAATGAAAGAAAGGGGTAACAACTATACTTAAAACTTTAAGGAAATTAAACTCGAACGATCCATCTATTTTCTGAAAACTTTTTGACACACAGATCACACCTATATTAACGTACGCAGCAGAAGTATGGGGGACTCTCAATAATAATCAATTACAAAATGTTCATACTCTTGCAATAAAACGTTTTCTTAGTGTGCCGTTACATTCTTCTAACAGCATGGTGTATGCCGAGATGGGCAGGTATCCTTTGTTTGTTCATACTAATGTTAAATGTATCAGATATTGGTTAAGGCTTTTGAAGTTACCTTCGTCAAGACTGTGTAAGCAAGCGTATCTAATGTTATTACAGCAACATGAAAATGGGAAATTTAATTGGGTTTCAAGAGTCAAGAAATTACTAACAGAAAATGGGTTTGGGATAGTCTGGCTGAACCAAGAAATAGGTCACGATAAAGCTTTTATCTCTGAATTTAAAGATCGAATGACGTGTATATCTAAACAAAATTTGCACTCCCACATGGAAGAAAGTCCTAAGTATGAATGGTTTCTCTCGTTCAAAAGCAACCTTGAAGTTGAAAAATATATAACAGCTGTTACAGATAGATGGCAACGAAGTGCACTTGCAAGATTTCGAACCAGAACATTAGGCCTAAATGGTAACAAAAAATGTTTTTTGCATAATACAAATGTAGATAATGTTTGTCCTGTTTGTAAATCCAATCTTAAGGAAGATGAGTATCACTTTTTATTTCAATGTGAAGGCTATAAACACATTCGTGATAAATGTATTATTTTTAGTGACCCTGTAACACAAAGGCGTAGCTTGGTGAGTGTTTTAACACTAGAAAACGGGCTATTAATTAATTCGCTAGCAAAATATGTTGCTGAATCATATAAACTCAGATCACATTCACTCTCAGTTTGAGTCCCTAATACAAATTGGCTTATTTAGTGCCCGCTGGTCATTATGTATAGGACGATAATGACTTTGGTTTGATGAAAATATGCGCGCTGAGCGTATATTTTGTACTAGTATTTTATCTTTTCATACTCATATTGAGATTGTGTGAGAATTAATGTGATTATTTGTACTGATATTTTTCGTTTGCATTTTCCTTTATTTCATTACACCCCTCATGTCATGATGGCTCTGTAGCTATTGACATTAAATCATCAATTTGTCAATTTGTCTCTCTCTCTCTCTCTCTCTCTCTCTCTCTCTCTCTCTCTCTCTCTCTCTCTCTCTCTCTCTCTCTCTCTCTCTCTCTCTCTCTCTCTCTCTCTCTCTCTCTCTCTCTCTCTCTCTCTCTCAAAATATTTCCTTCTCTGTCCTACTTGAGTCCCTCTCTTCCGGCAAGAGTGGTTGAACCGCTCCGGTACCGTGGCTAAATAATCAACATGATGATTGTGGCCACGCACAGCGAAGAAGAAGAAGAAGAAGAAGAAGAAGAAGAAGAAGAAGAGGACGAAGAAGAAGAAGAAGAAGAAGAAGAAGAAGAAGAAGAAGAAGAAGAAGAAGAAGAAGAAGAAGAAGAAGAAGAAGAAGAAGAAGAAGAAGAAGAAGAAGAAGAAGAAGAAGAAGAAGAAGAAGAAGAAGAAGAAGAGAGAAGAAGAAGAAGAAGAAGAAGAAGAAGAAGAAGAAGAAGAAGAAGAAGAAGAAGAAGAAGAAGAAGAAGAAGAAGAGAAGAAGAAGAAGAAGAAGAAGAAGAAGAAGAAGAAGAAGAAGAAGAAGAAGAAGAGGAAGAAGAAGAAGAAGAAGAAGAAGAAGAAGAAGAAGAAGAAGAAGAGGACGAAGAAGAAGAAGAAGAAGAAGAAGAAGAAGAAGAAGAGTGCATTCACAAGAAATGCCAATCAAGAATGTTTATTTTACAGAGACTTAGGAATATTGGCATTGATTCTGGTATTTTACACACATATTATCGCTCTTGCATTGAGTCCTTACTCACTGTCTTTTATTTGTTGGTTCGGGAGTTTGAATGTGGGGAGCAAGAAAGTGTTGAACGATGTAGTGAATGTGTGCAGCAAGGTTGTTGGGATGAGAGAGACTGGAATGCAAGAGTTGTATGAAAGACGCGCAAAACAGAAGGCCAGGCAGATTGCAATTGATACTTCTCATGTTTTAAACAAACACTATGATCTTTTACCATCAGGACGCCGCTACAGAACTTTTAAACTGAAATCCAGGGCCCAGAAATCTTTTATCCCTTCCTCTATCCATTTCTTAAACCCATCATGACTCTTTCAAAATTGTTGGCTCTTACTGATCGCCAGCATGTGTGTTTAAGTAAAGTGTGAGTGTATGGGAGGGGAGAAGAACGAAAGAGTGTGTACCCTGAAGGCGTGCAATACGTTTATGACTGTGATTTTGGTCTTTGTTCAATTAGGTATCATACATTTCTTTGCATTTTAAATTGTGCTTGTAAATATGATAATGCATGTGTGCTCTATACCTTTAATCTTCTATGCCATATTATAACCGTTCAATGTATTTTATTGTATGTTTAATGTCAATGTCTATGTTATAATCGTGGCACCTGGACGCAATTTCTCTTTTCAGAGATAATAAAGATGTTTTGATTTGATTTGATTTGATTTGAAGAAGAAGAAGAAGAAGAAGAAGAAGAAGAAGAGGACGAAGAAGAAGAAGAAGAAGAAGAAGAAGAAGAAGAAGAAGAAGAAGAAGAAGAAGAAGAAGAAGAAGAAGAAGAAGAAGAAGAAGAAGAAGAAGAAGAAGAAGAAGAAGAGGACGAAGAAAAGAAGAAGAAGAAGAAGAAGAAGAGGAAGAATAGGACGAAGAAAAAGAAGAGGAAGAAGAAGAAGAAGACAGACACACAGACAGGGAACAGACAGAAATTCACCGTGCTGTCTCTCCACTGGTACTGCCCACAGCTGGCCGAAGGACTCCATTGACCAGAGTCCAGGTCACAGCCCTGAACCCCATCAGTGCCTTCATCACTCCACATGTAGTCCTCGTCACAGCTGACGTCACGCTCCACGGACGATGACGTCACTCTCCACCCACTGCTGGCGACAGCGTTTGAGATCACAGGGGCGTCCGTCGGTTTGCATTCGATAGGTGACAGAGGGCGGTGGGCTGTTGAACGAGGTTGAAGGAGAAGTAGGAGAAGAAGAAGAAGAAGAACGAGGATGATGGGGGGGGGGGGGGGGGGGTGAGGTGGAGGAGAATAAGACAATGAAGGAGGAGGAGGGGAGAAGAAAAAAAGAAGAACAAGATCGACAAGAGCAAGGAGGAATTAGAATAAATGCAAAAAAGGAAGAGGAAGAGGAAGGAGGAGGAGGGTGAGGAGAAGAAGACGACGATGACGACGACGACGAAGAAGAAGAAGACGAAGAAAAAGAAGAACAAGAACAAGAGTAAGAAGAAGAAGAACAACAACAACAACAACGTAGTAATAGTAGTAGTAGTAGTAGTAGCAGTAGCAGTAGTAGTAGTAGTAGTAGTAGTAGTAGTAGTAGTAGTAGTAGCAAGAACGTTATATCGTATTCTTGATAGTAGTAGTACGAGTAGTTGTAGTAGTTGTTGTTGATGTACTTGATTTTATGACGATGGTGTTTTTATTACTATTGTTCAACACTCTCACACACTTCAGCAACCATTGTTCCTCTTTTTGCCCCACACTATTCACTTTTTCCATCCCCATACCCCACCTCCACCCTCTCCCCTTCCTCACTTTAAGTGAAATATCCGCCTTCACCGTTTCATTCGTTCCCATCCCTAATATATACTCCTCACAAAAAAGTCAAGCAACAAAACTTCTCACTGCAAATACACTTTAATCATAAATCGTACGTAAAGTTTAACTGTTGTGATTTCATCTTCAACATTTCATTAAGTGAAGCTGAGTAAATCACATAGCAGATTCATCTCAATCTCAGGATACTGAGCAACAAAAGAAATGGGTGTCAAAAACAGGTGTGAAAGAAAGCCAACTGCCAATTTCATATTCAAAGATATCAGTGCGTAAACATTTCATATCGTCATGAACAGCGAGTGTGACCTCCGTAAGCATGAATACAGGCTTGGAAGCGGCTTGGTATTGAGGCAATGAGTCTATCCGGCTGGATCTGTGGGATGGCTCCTCACTTCCTTATCAGGTCTTGTTCCAAGGCATCCAGTGTCTGGGGACGGGCGGGCATGCCGTAATCAGCTCACCTAAGCATGTCCCATGCCTGTTCAATCGGGTTGAGGTCAGGGAACTGGTCTGGGAACTAGGGTGGCCAGTCAAGATGGGCGATGTTGTAGGTGTTCAACTCATTGCTGATGACATGTGCCCAGTGACATGGCGCGTTGTCGTCCACAAAAATAAAGCTACCACCATGCTATTTCATCAGGGGATCACTTGAGGTCTGATTATGTCATTCAAGTAGCGTATCGTGTTCACAGTGCCACTCCGAAAGACCCCTAGGTTCGTACGTCCTCCAGTACAAATGCCACCCAGACCATCAGACTGCTACCTCCATAACGGTCATGTTCAGCAACAGCAAAGGCCAACAATCTCCCCAGATCATCATTAAAATCCAAACGCATTATTTCACATTCAAAGCTAGCCTGTGCATTTTCAAAGGCTGACTAAACACCAATTTGATTTTGTTGTTTGACTTTTTGTGAGGAGTATATATAACAGCCAGATTTGGTAGTGTCGCTGTGGTGTAGTTTATTCCAGTGGGTTGACGGTTAAAGAGCGAGTTTCTGTTGTGGTTACCCCCACTACGCCACCTTCCCCTTTTCCCCCATTCCCTCTGCGCCCCTCCCCCTCCCCCTCCCCCTCCAGAGCGAAGTGAAACAAACAAAACAAAGTGGTTTGGAACAAAGGGTTTTCCCCGCCAGGATACCGGGGGATCTTTTATACAAATAGTTCCCCCACCTTATGGAAGTTATGTGCTTGTAACTTCCTTTAATATGTCACTGGGTTTTTTAACTCTTTCTGCCTAAAGGTCTGTATACACGTTAACATTATTCACAAAATATCACTATTTCCCCATGGCAACAGAGTGAGTTGCAAGTCATATTATGAGTGGCCTAACACTGTGCTTCCATGGGGAAATACATATTTTTGTGAATAATGTTAACGTGTATGCAGACCTTTACTGGTCCATTCTCTTGCTTTTGTTCTAGAAATTCTTACAAACTATTTTCGACAGCCGAAGACGGACATGCCGGGCCTATTTGTTTTGGTTAGTCGCATAACGGTAGCATGACGCATCTGCGCTCATCATGACCGGAAACTGTCTGTCAATCTGTCATTTAACGACATAAAAATATAAATGATTTTTAACCCTTTTAGCGCCAAAGTCGCATTTTAGCACCACAGTGATTTAACACCTATGTCACTAAAAGGCATCAAATTGGGGTCTATTATCCAAAGACCCTATTGTGTTAGTTGTTGGAAGTAAGGATAGACTTTATTTTATATATGTCACTGAAGAATCCCCAATACTGCAGATGGATTTTGTTCTCTACCCAGGTAAATTTTATGGAAGATTTTGGCTGAAATATGGCTGGCGGTGAATGGGTTAAAATTTTTAAAATAATAATAATAATAGTACATTTATATAGCGCTTTATCTCAAATGAGCCCAAAGCGCTTTACAATCAATTATACATCAACAAGTAGATAACAAAAATACAAAGCAACTCTCTCTCTCTCTCTTTAGAACGGTCAAAGCATTGCCCCAAACTTCAGCCCAAAATACCAACAGTAAGTTTGGTGCTGAAACTGAAAACTAAAACACTTCAAATGAGCAGGCGAACAATGAGACAAATACACATGCACACAGAGCTAATAAACTAGAAGGGAGAGAGACAGGGATATAGAGAGTGAGGGAGGGAGGGATACAGACAGACAATGAATGAATGAATAAATAACTGTTATTTTCCTAGGACAATAGAGTAAGCATACAATGTTTTTTTCCATCCAGTCCTCAAGAAAAATAAATAAATAGGGAAGCAAATAATATTTTTAAAAACCCTAAAATTTCAATCAATGAGAAAAATGCATGCAAAAGTAAAGAAAAACAAGTATTATGTGTACGAACAGCAGCAAAACATCATTAAGTCAGCATCATAATAAACACATCATTGAGAAGATAAGTCAGCATAATAATAAACACATCATTGAGAGGATAAGTCAGCATCATAATAAACACATCATTGAGAAGATAAGTCAGCATAATAATAAACACATAATTGAGAAGATAAGTCAGCATCATAATAAACACATCATTGAGAATATAAGTCAGCATCATAATAAACACATAATTGAGAAGATAAGTCAGCATAATAATAAACACATAATTGAGAAGATAAGTCAGCATCATAATAAACACATCATTGAGAGGATAAGTCAGCATCATAATAAACACATCATTGAGAAGATAAGTCAGCATCATAATAAACACATCATTGAGAAGATAAGTCAGCATAATAATAAACACATCATTGAGAAGATAAGTCAGCATAATAATAAACACATCATTGAGAGGATAAGTCAGCATCATAATAAACACATCATTGAGAAGATAAGTCAGCATCATAATAAACACATCATTGAGAATATAAGTCAGCATCATAATAAACACATCATTGAGAGGATAAGTCAGCATCATAATAAACACATCATTGAGAAGATAAGTCAGCATCATAATAAACACATAATTGAGAAGATAAGTCAGCATCATAATAAACACATCATTGAGAAGATAAGTCGGCATCATAATAAACACATCATTGAGAAGATAAGTCAGCATAATAATAAACACATCATTGAGAAGATAAGTCAGCATCATAATAAACACATCATTGAGAGGATAAGTCAGCATCATAATAAACACATCATTGAGAAGATAAGTCAGCATAATAATAAACACATCATTGAGAGGATAAGTCAGCATCATAATAAACACATCATTGAGAAGATAAGTCGGCATCATAATAAACACATCATTGAGAAGATAAGTCAGCATAATAATAAACACATCATTGAGAGGATAAGTCAGCATCATAATAAACACATAATTGAGAAGATAAGTCAGCATAATAATAAACACATCATTGAGAGGATAAGTCAGCATCATAATAAACACATCATTGAGAAGATAAGTCAGCATCATAATAAACACATCATTGAGAGGATAAGTCAGCATCATAATAAACACATCATTGAGAAGATAAGTCAGCATCATAATAAACACATAATTGAGAAGATAAGTCAGCATAATAATAAACACATCATTGAGAAGATAAGTCAGCATCATAATAAACACATCATTGAGAAGATAAGTCAGCATCATAATAAACACATCATTGAGAAGATAAGTCAGCATCATAATAAACACATCATTGAGAAGATAAGTCAGCATCATAATAAACACATCATTGAGAGGATAAGTCAGCATCATAATAAACACATCATTGAGAAGATAAGTCAGCATAATAATAAACACATCATTGAGAGGATAAGTCAGCATCATAATAAACACATCATTGAGAAGATAAGTCAGCATCATAATAAACACATCATTGAGAAGATAAGTCAGCATCATAATAAACACATCATTGAGAGGATAAGTCAGCATCATAATAAACACATCATTGAGAGGATAAGTCAGCATCATAATAAACACATCATTGAGAAGATAAGTCAGCATCATAATAAACACATCATTGAGAGGATAAGTCAGCATCATAATAAACACATCATTGAGAAGATAAGTCAGCATCATAATAAACACATCATTGAGAGGATAAGTCAGCATCATAATAAACACATCATTGAGAAGATAAGTCAGCATCATAATAAACACATCATTGAGAAGATAAGTCAGCATCATAATAAACACATCATTGAGAAGATAAGTCAGCATCATAATAAACACATCATTGAGAGGATAAGTCAGCATCATAATAAACACATCATTGAGAAGATAAGTCAGCATCATAATAAACACATCATTGAGAAGATAAGTCGGCATCATAATAAACACATCATTGAGAAGATAAGTCAGCATCATAATAAACACATCATTGAGAGGATAAGTCAGCATCATAATAAACACATCATTGAGAAGATAAGTCAGCATCATAATAAACACATCATTGAGAAGATAAGTCAGCATCATAATAAACACATCATTGAGAGGATAAGTCAGCATCATAATAAACACATCATTGAGAAGATAAGTCAGCATCATAATAAACACATCATTGAGAAGATAAGTCAGCATCATAATAAACACATCATTGAGAAGATAAGTCAGCATCATAATAAACACATCATTGAGAAGATAAGTCAGCATCATAATAAACACATCATTGAGAAGATAAGTCAGCATCATAATAAACACATCATTGAGAAGATAAGTCAGCATCATAATAAACACATCATTGAGAAGATAAGTCAGCATCATAATAAACACATCATTGAGAAGATAAGTCAGCATCATAATAAACACATCATTGAGAGGATAAGTCAGCATCATAATAAACACATCATTGAGAGGATAAGTCAGCATCATAATAAACACATCATTGAGAAGATAAGTCAGCATCATAATAAACACATCATTGAGAAGATAAGTCAGCATAATAATAAACACATCATTGAGAAGATAAGTCAGCATCATAATAAACACATCATTGAGAAGATAAGTCGGCATCATAATAAACACATCATTGAGAAGATAAGTCAGCATAATAATAAACACATCATTGAGAGGATAAGTCAGCATCATAATAAACACATCATTGAGAAGATAAGTCGGCATCATAATAAACACATCATTGAGAAGATAAGTCAGCATAATAATAAACACATCATTGAGAGGATAAGTCAGCATCATAATAAACACATAATTGAGAAGATAAGTCAGCATAATAATAAACACATCATTGAGAAGATAAGTCAGCATAATAATAAACACATCATTGAGAAGATAAGTCAGCATCATAATAAACACATCATTGAGAAGATAAGTCAGCATCATAATAAACACATCATTGAGAAGATAAGTCAGCATCATAATAAACACATCATTGAGAAGATAAGTCAGCATAATAATAAACACATCATTGAGAAGATAAGTCAGCATCATAATAAACACATCATTGAGAAGATAAGTCAGCATCATAATAAACACATCATTGAGAAGATAAGTCAGCATCATAATAAACACATCATTGAGAAGATAAGTCAGCATCATAATAAACACATCATTGAGAAGATAAGTCAGCATCATAATAAACACATCATTGAGAGGATAAGTCAGCATCATAATAAACACATCATTGAGAAGATAAGTCAGCATCATAATAAACACATCATTGAGAAGATAAGTCAGCATAATAATAAACACATCATTGAGAAGATAAGTCAGCATAATAATAAACACATAATTGAGAAGATAAGTCAGCATCATAATAAACACATCATTGAGAAGATAAGTCAGCATCATAATAAACACATCATTGAGAAGATAAGTCAGCATCATAATAAACACATCATTGAGAAGATAAGTCAGCATCATAATAAACACATCATTGAGAAGATAAGTCAGCATCATAATAAACACATCATTGAGAGGATAAGTCAGCATCATAATAAACACATCATTGAGAAGATAAGTCAGCATCATAATAAACACATCATTGAGAAGATAAGTCAGCATCATAATAAACACATCATTGAGAGGATAAGTCAGCATCATAATAAACACATCATTGAGAAGATAAGTCAGCATCATAATAAACACATCATTGAGAAGATAAGTCAGCATAATAATAAACACATCATTGAGAAGATAAGTCAGCATAATAATAAACACATAATTGAGAAGATAAGTCAGCATCATAATAAACACATCATTGAGAAGATAAGTCAGCATCATAATAAACACATCATTGAGAAGATAAGTCAGCATCATAATAAACACATCATTGAGAAGATAAGTCAGCATAATAATAAACACATCATTGAGAGGATAAGTCAGCATCATAATAAACACATCATTGAGAAGATAAGTCAGCATCATAATAAACACATCATTGAGAAGATAAGTCAGCATCATAATAAACACATAATTGAGAAGATAAGTCAGCATAATAATAAACACATCATTGAGAAGATAAGTCAGCATCATAATAAACACATCATTGAGAGGATAAGTCAGCATCATAATAAACACATCATTGAGAAGATAAGTCAGCATCATAATAAACACATCATTGAGAGGATAAGTCAGCATCATAATAAACACATCATTGAGAGGATAAGTCAGCATCATAATAAACACATCATTGAGAAGATAAGTCAGCATCATAATAAACAAGGTTTTTAAGGTTTCAAGGTTTTTATTTTATTTTTAAACCCTTGGGGGTACATGGAAAAACAAAAACAAAAATATATAAACAATGAAAAAAGTAAAAGTAAAAAAGAACAAACAATAAACGGACAAACAAACCTTTGACGACAACAACATACAAAAACAAAAACAACCAAACGAAAAAACAGAAATATAGATCAATATCCAGTCACACTGAAGGGTTGCGGCAAGAACTGCTGTGATTACGTACACCAATCAATGTAACAAAGAACAACATAAAATAATTACTGCAACAAACATCGTCCTTTCAAACCTGTTAATCCACTTACAATGGTGCGGCTCACATAATTATGCACCTCATCCAACTAAACCACAACATACCAAATTGTCATATCACACATCACTACAACCATCATCATGAAATTCATTGAAAATAGTGGCATAATAATATATAAACAATATATTAAAATTACAAAGGCAATGCGCACACCAGCACACGCACATTCATGCTCTCTCTCTCTCTCTCTCTCTCTCTCTCTCTCTCTCTCTCTCTCTCTCTCTCTCTCTCTCTCTCTCTCTCTCTCTCTCTCTCTCTCTCTCTCTCTCTCTCTCTCTCTCTCTCTCTCTCTCTCTCTCTCTCTCTCTCTCTCTCTCTCTCTCTCTCTCTCTCTCTCTCTCTCTCTCTCTCTCTCTCTCTCTCTCTCTCTCTCTCTCTCTCTCTCTCTCTCTCTCTCTCTCTCTCTCTCTCTCTCTCTCTCTCTCTCTCTCTCTCTCTCTCTCTCTCTCTCTCTCTCTCTCTCTCTCTCTCTCTCTCTCTCTCTCTCTCTCCCCCCTCCTAATACACACGTATACCCACATGTGCGCACAGATACACACACATACTCATACACATACGCACACATACGTACACACGCGCACAAGCACATCCATAATGGTACAAGAGACAAAGAGCAATTAAATTTGAACATTCAGTGGCTATGCATAATAACTTTAGCAAATTTTGCAGAGTTTTTTTATTACGTGTTGTAAACAGTTTGTTGAACTTAATAGTATTAACACATCATTGAGAGGATAAGTCAGCATCATAATAAACACATCATTGAGAAGATAAGTCAGCATCATAATAAACACATCATTGAGAAGATAAGTCAGCATCATAATAAACACATCATTGAGAGGATAAGTCAGCATCATAATAAACACATCATTGA
>CM065692.1:2514253-2526753 GCA_017654935.2 Phymorhynchus buccinoides
CTTCAGAGAGGATACTTTACTCCGACTTTCGACAACCTTGTTTTTTAAGCGCCTCTCTCGTGTTCCCGTCTATCAAACTAAAAGTCTGCTTCTTTCAAATTTAGATTAAAAAAAATCGTCCTAGGCTGATCCTAACCCTTTCCCTTTTCCAGAGAACGGTAAAATGTTGCTTCTAAGTCAAGCATTTTCAATGCGAAAATTTGAGAGGGTGGGGGGTTAAAGTGCTAGCTAGTCGTGTTTTTCTGACTCCATTAATTAGGTACCTGGGTCAGTTTCTGTAGAGGACGGTCGCCGCGCGAATAACTGTTACGCCAAAAAGGGTCTAAGAAACACCACTAACCACGAATAACGTTAGCTAGGTAAAGATAACTCTTAATAGCTTACTCTTCACTTTCAGAGAGATAAAAGAGTTGCTATCAAAAGGGAGATAAACCATACCTCTCTGACAGGTTGTACAAATATTTCGATTTCGTTGTCAGTCTAGTTGTGTGCAGGAAAGTAAGTTTGCACTACATTATGTCATCTAACATGATGAAAGATCAAGAAAGAGCACTCAAAAATACTTGTATTTGTTTAATTTGCTAAAGTCATCCCATACATTTTCGCTGTAGAGTGAAGAATATTTATCTGTATCCACTTTCAAGACTTTGTTTTCCATTTATAAACAAAAAGTTACGTTCTCGCGAGAACTAATTTTATCCGGAAATAAAAACAAAGATGCAACTAACAGTTTGCGGCGTTCTAGGGCACGAGAGATAACAAAACGTTACGCGAACTATCGGCAAACGAAGGGAGTTTCTTAAACCGTTTTTGCCGATTTGCGCCCACGCTACGTAACGTTAGCCCTTGTGAAACGGCCCCCCTGGTTTCGTTTGGGGAAAGGTAATGGAGGTGGGAGGAGAGGGGTGGGCACCGTTTTCCCAATACCAAGCCCTTAGATACAGTGACTTATTAATTCACTGACCCGGTGGTCAATGGGTTCGTGGGATCTTTACCTTTTGAAACTGAGGATAACAGTCAAGTAAGTAAATGACCAGAGACGAACTTTAACCCTTTCACCGCCAGCCACATTTCAGCCCCAAAATTCCATTAAATTTATCTGGGTAGAGAACAAAATCCATCTGCAGTATTGGGGATTCTTCTGTGACATACATAAATTATAAAATAAGGTCTATCCTTACTTCCCAAAACTAAGACAATCGGGTCTTTGGGTAATAGACCCCAATTTGATGCCTTTTAGTGACATAGGTGTTACATCACTGTGGTGCTAAAATGCGACTTTGGCGGTGAAAGGGTTAAATTAACGTGTTTTTAAGTCCTCAAGGCAAACTGATAGGGAGATAGGCCTAAACTGACAAAGGGAAAGGAACAAATGCTCCTTGGCTGAGGTTAAAAAAGAAAAGAAGGAAAAGGGTGACGGCGGGAAGGTCAGACGGGAGATAATTTGAGAAAATGGTAGATTGTCTCAGAGGTTTGACCCAAGTAAGAGTGTCGTCCCTTATAATTGATAACCAATAGCAACAAATATATGCATACATAATCTTTAGGCCTAAACAGTGTACGAGTAATGAAAATGTTATTTTAAAATCAGTTAGTAGTAATCTACTTCATTCATTCAAAATCATTAAATAATTCGTTCGTTCATTCATTGTCTCTCTCTCTAACACACACACGCCTACACACACACACACACACACACACACACACACACACACACACACACACACACACACACACACACACACACACACACACACACACACACACACACACACACACACACACACACACACACACACACACACACACACACTGTCATATGCGCGTGTTATTGCATGCCGCGTACATCAGTTTTCTTTTTTAAACAGTGAGTTAGCCCAGGATATTATTTTTCCATTCGTTTTGTGGTTTCTGTTTCTGCGGGTTAGTGGAAAGGGCTGACTGGTAGACTTCATCCACCTGTAGAGATGAAGCCATCCTTGAGCAGCACGAAGACTGCCCCACCTAGAGTGCTTCTGTCATTCCTGTACGGGGGGTAGCCTGGCGGGAACACTTCACTAGACTTAATAGCCTCAGTGGACTGGGGTGGGGTGTCCCTGGTTGTCCTCCCTGTAGCCAGCATTCAGGGCCACACACTATGTCGGGTTGATGGAATCAGTGGACTGGGGTGTCCCTGGTTGTCCTCCCTGTAGCCAGCATTCAGTGCCACACACTATGTCGGGTTGATGGACTCAGTGGACTGGGGTTTTCCTGGTTGTTCTCCCTGTAGCCAGCATTCAGTGCCACACACTATGTCGGGTTGATGGACTCAGTGGACTGGGGTGGGGTTTCCCTGGTTGTTCTCCCTGTAGCCAGCATTCAGTGCCACACACTATGTCGGGTTGATGGACTCAGTGGACTGGGGTGTCCCTGGTTGTCCTCCCTGTAGCCAGGATTCAGTGCTACACACTATGTCGGGTTGATGGACTCAGTGGACTGGGGTGGGGTGTCCCTGGTTGTCCTCCCTGTAGCCAGCATTCAGTGCCACACACTATGTCGGGTTGATGGACTCAGTGGACTGGGGTTTCCCTGGTTGTTCTCCCTGTAGCCAGCATTCAGTGCCACACACTATGTCGGGTTGATGGACTCAGTGGACTGGGGTGTCCCTGGTTGTCCTCCCTGTAGCCAGGATTCAGTGCCACACACTATGTCGGGTTGATGGACTCAGTGGACTGGGGTGGGGTGTCCCTGGTTGTCCTCCCTGTAGCCAGCATTCAGTGCCACACACTATGTCGGGTTGATGGACTCAGTGGACTGGGGTGGGGTGTCCCTGGTTGTCCTCCCTGTAGCCAGCATTCAGTGCCACACACTATGTCGGGTTGATGGACTCAGTGGACTGGGGTGGGGTGTCCCTGGTTGTCCTCCCTGTAGCCAGCATTCAGTGCCACACACTATGTCGGGTTGATGGACTCAGTGGACTGGGGTGGGGTGTCCCTGGTTGTCCTCCCTGTAGCCAGCATTCAGTGCCACACACTATGTCGGGTTGATGGACTCAGTGGACTGGGGTGTCCCTGGTTGTCCTCCCTGTAGCCAGCATTCAGTGCCACACACTATGTCGGGTTGATGGACTCAGTGGACTGGGGTGGGGTGTCCCTGGTTGTCCTCCCTGTAGCCAGCATTCAGTGCCACACACTATGTCGGGTTGATGGACTCAGTGGACTGGGGTGGGGTGTCCCTGGTTGTCCTCCCTGTAGCCAGCATTCAGTGCCACACACTATGTCGGGTTGATGGACTCAGTGGACTGGGGTGGGGTGTCCCTGGTTGTCCTCCCTGTAGCCAGCATTCAGTGCCACACACTATGTCGGGTTGATGGACTCAGTGGACTGGGGTGGGGTGTCCCTGGTTGTCCTCCCTGTAGCCAGCATTCAGTGCCACACACTATGTCGGGTTGATGGACTCAGTGGACTGGGGTGGGGTGTCCCTGGTTGTCCTCCCTGTAGCCAGCATTCAGTGCCACACACTATGTCGGGTTGATGGACTCAGTGGACTGGGGTTTCCCTGGTTGTTCTCCCTGTAGCCAGGATTCAGTGCCACCCTTGATGATTACAAGGAACTATGTAAACTAATCTGTTCTTGGGCATTAATGGGTTAAGAAGAGGGGGCAGCTAAAGAGGTTGTATTCCAAAAAGTGTTAATGGGTCCGCACCGGTTGAAAGGAGTGATCGCGTGTGCTTGCGGAGTTTGCTGTTTGTATGCATGATTGTATGTGCGTCAGTGACAGTGTGACACACACACACGCACGTACGCACACGCACACGCACACGCACACGCACACACACACACAATATATATACACACACACATACACATACGCACGCACGCACGCTCACACACACACACACACACACATACACACACACACACACACACACACACACACACACACACACACATCCTTCCTTACCTCTCCGTACAGTCATAACAACCTCCTCCTCCTCCCCCTCCCCTGCAGTGCCGTGTGAGGGTTGCAGGGAGCATGTCCTGGATGCGGCATCGAAGGCAGCAGAGCCACACCACTCCTCACTCTGGCACTGCCTGACACAGTCCGCTCTGGACCGTGCTTCAACCGTCAGCACAGAGCCGGTCACCACTCTTCTGCCAGACTCACGACTCCAGTACACTGACGTCATTGATGACGACGTCACGATGACGTCATAAAAAGCTGTGCTCATGATGACGTAGAAGGCAAAAACGGAGCGACAGACTGACAGGCTGCAGCGGTCGGCCATGTTGTTAGAAAGACTAACGCTTATCACGATTTGAAACGGCTTTCTGCTCGCGTAATATAATGCGGTGTGTCGTCTTTAAAGGGGACTGTATTGATTGAAGTTGGGTCCAATTGCGTTGTATGCAAGCATAGAACTGTGCTTTAGTAGCGCCCGTGCCTTGGCAACGGTTGGTGGGCGCAACGTGAGAGAGCTCTGTTAAATGGAGTGGAATTGTACAGTTGACCCTCTGTGACAATAGAACGCTCGACTGTATGTTACGTTTCTGGGCAAAACTTGACTGCAATCCTTGAATGCAAAACATTTCTGCAAAAGAAAAAAATATTCTAATATTCTAATGTCTTTTTATTATCAATCTCGCCTTTCCTTTCTTTTGAACTTGCAAATGCATGCAATAATTAAAATGATCAGAACTGAAAAAAAGAAAAACAACAAATATTAAGATATACTTGCAACAAAGTGTATGACTAGATTTTTAATATGATCATCACAATCATTCACAAAGACTCTTACACACAGCAAATGGTTGCACCGTGCATCATTTAAAGAATGGTACTACACGTGTGGACGGCTCACGTTGAGAATGTGCATGCACTAAGGAAGAGATCCAAATCCAAATCAACTTTATTATCTCATAACAGAAAATACACACAACACACAAACAGGCCCACAACAAGTGTAAAGTGACGTTATTTATTCACAAGAGACACACCAAAGCATCCCGATATTTCGGCGAATGCGCCTTCGTCAACACAGACACACAAGACAACAGCAAAGATAGCAAAAGGAGCAAATTACGATAGGCCTACTTCCCCTCTGCAATCCAATCTGTGGTTCTCATAACAGAGAAATTGCAGCCAGGTGCACATAAGAATCACCACAATGAACACATTTATCAACAACGAAGAATATGAACTAATAACATTGCCAAATTGCAGCCAGGTGCACATAATAATCACCACAATCAACACATTTATCAACGACAAAGAATATGAACTAATAACATTGCCAAATTGCAGCCAGGTGCACATAATAATCACCACAATCAACACATTTATCAACGACAAAGAATATGAACTAATAACATTGCCAAATTGCAGTCAGGTGCACATAATAATCACCACAATAAACACATTTATCAACGACAAAGAATATGAACTAATAACACCGCAATGTCGTAATAAACAAATCCGACAAATATGAACAAGTCATCCGGTAAATCCTAACGGATTCTTCGCGCAACACCGCGTAACGTCACATTTAAGCAACATACACGAATTGGATGATTCTTCCTGACTACCAAAGAGCGGACAGCGCGCACGTATGTGTTTGTGTGCATGCATACACGCGCGTCATATTGTGTGTGTGTGTGTGTGTGTGTGTGTGTGTGTGTGTGTGTGTGTGTGTGCGCGCGCGCACGCGTTCCTTGTGTTCTTTACATGTGGATAGAGTAGGCCATAACACAAAAACAATAGTTTTCATTTATTCATAATGTAGGATTTGTTGAGCTTCAGTTTAGAGGAAAGAAAAGCCATGGTTGATTTTTAACAAGAAAGGAATAGTAGCCTACAACACAGACACGCACAGAGAGAGAGAGAGAGAGAGAGAGAGAGAGAGAGAGAGAGAGAGAGAGAGAGAGAGAGAGAGAGATGAGAGAGAGAGAGAGAGAGAGAGAGAGAGAGAGAGAGAGAGAGAGAGAAGAACAAGAAGAACAAGAACAACGTTTTAATGAACCGGGCCATCTGCCCATGTCAAAGGGAACAGTGGGAAGGGGAAATTGTTAAATCAAACCACAAACAAGAGGCAAAGCCTACAAGGCTCACGTCTGATTGTTATTACTATAGCAGGCATGGGAATTCCCATGACAATTCCCATGCCTGTATAGAGAGAATACTGTTATGTAGACACTTGTGCATCTGAAAACAGAATTAATTTTTATTTTACTGTGTAAATTAAAATTATTTCTATGCACCCCTAACCCTTTCTTTAAAATTTAATTATATGTATGCGCATGTAACATAGTGGAGCCCTATTTTTATTTTTGGCAAACAAGTAAAATTGAAAAGCATATTGACCAAGCTTTCAGAAAAAACATAGTGACCAATCCCCCCCCACACACACCCCCGCCGGGGTAAGGGGGGTCTACGGACACCTGTAGTAGGCCTAGTCTTTGCCTGTGGGTCTAAGCCTCTTACTCTTAGAAAATTAATAATTGAAGTTGCGTGATCTGTTACTGTTTTAAACTGATTGTTCATGCGATGAAAACTTGTTCCACATCATCTACATTTCTGTAAGATATTTTATATTAGTCCTAATATTTTATTTTCGTTTCGTTAATTCCCCCCCCCCCCCTCTGCCACAAAGCAAAGGTCAAGGTCACAGCCAGCAAGCTCATCCATGTTTATCTTCCCCTGTACAGTCTTTGCTCATGGTGATCAATCGTCTAGGCCTAACAAAGGATTCGTACGTCGAAGGCAGTGAAATCGACGAACCCTGGATTTTCCTTTTTTTTTTTTTTCAAGACTGAAATGAATGGGCTAAATGTTAAGTACGTCGTCTTGATTATGAGGTAAGGCATGGACTCTAGGCCTAGGCCTTGTTGCCGGAAGTGCAGTAGGCTAAGTTATGCGCAGAGATGATGCGCAAATGAACACGAACAACCGTTACTCAAAGGCGCAAATAAAGCTAAACAACCGGGCCGTCAACGCACACACTCGGTACATCCATTTGTTACAGAAAATATAAGTTGACGACGTTAAAATGTACCTATTTGTACACACCTGAAGTCTTGTGTTTCTTTTTAAAGAGCGTTTTTGTATATCTAATGGAGTCTTCTTTCCAGTATGTATCTCCTACTCGGTACAACACAACAGTTACAGTAATCTCTGCAACAAATGATTTTCTTTCTTTTGTTCCTTACCGATGTATCTGACTGCTTTGATCGCCATGACTTGAAGGCTCACGTCAAAATCAAGTATCCTGCTAACTTTAACCCTCTAACATCTTATGGTTTTTTGAGAAAATGACAACGTTAAAGTTTCAGTGGAGAGTGAGAGTCTTCTTTAGTTTGAAGAGTGTGACTTGAGTCAAGGTTAAAGGTTGCACAACAGTAATCTCTGCAACAAATGATTATCTTTATTTTGTTCTTTATCAATGTATCCGACTGCTTTGATCGTCGTGACTTGAAGGCTCACGTCAAAATCAAGTATCCTGCTAACTTTAACCCTCTAACGCCTTATATGTTTAGAGAAAATGACAACGTTAAGGTTTTGAGTTAAGGTTAAAGGTCGGGGCCACGGACGCAACACACACACACACACACATACATACACACAGACACACAACCGAACATGTACGATACTATAGACTCACTTTGTTTTAAAAAAACGACGTGAGCCAAAAAGGGGAAAATCCATAACACAAAATATTAAGCAAGATATCTTCATACATAATTACACCAAGCCTCGCTTATCTGCGCAGATCATAAAGCGTGAGAGAGAGAGAGAGAGAGAGAGAGAGAGAGAGAGAGAGAGAGAGAGAGAGAGAGAGAGAGAGAGAGAGAGAGAGAGAGAGAGAGAGAGAGAGAGAGAGAGAGAGAGAGAGAGAGAGAGAGAGAGAGAGAGAGAGAGAGAGAGAGACAGACAGACAGACAGAGAGAACTTGAAAACTTAAACTTTATTTTCCAAGGATATAGATTTTAGGCAACGCCTATTCTTCCAATCTGTCCTTGATACATATATACTTAACACAAAAGTCAAACATGGGAAGGCATACTATTACGCATACAGAGCTGAATACAAAGGTAGCAAAGCAGTTGATATTATGAAACATAGATAGGCTGAAATATGGGATTATAACAGTTGCATAATTGTTAATACTCGCGCGTGCATATAAGCACATGCATACACACTTGCGCGCATGTATATAAAGGAAACACACATTATATAACAAGGCAATATATATACATTCATCATCTAGGGTATGTAACAGGCAACAATTTGCATTAAATTGAGGACAATATTTATAACATAATTAGGCACATTGTAGGCGAATAGCTAACTAATAGAATGAAATTAATAAAATGAAATTAATACATGCTAACATCGGCATAAGCATCTAGCATATCAGGAGATATGACCCTGGGGGGGGGGGGGGGGTAAATGAGCTTAAGGAGGGTCGAATGTAAGTGTCTTTCGAAGATTCGTTTTGAAGACTGAGATAGATGAGCATAGTTTAATGTCACACGGAAGGGAGTTCCATATGAAAGAACCCGAGAAGGTAAAGCTCGACTTAAATGTATCAATTCTTGTGGTAAAATATAATTACTTGAACCATAACGTTGTGAGGCTTGTGTAACTAGATTTTTCAGATATTGTGGAGCTAAGAAGTAGTGTACTTTGTACATGAGAATGGCTTTATTGTAGCTAAGCTGTGATTGCAGTGGAAGTATGTTTAACTGGGCTTGTTTTTCAAATGTACTGAGTTCAGGATCAGGAAGAATTATATTGGCTGCCCTTTTGTACATAGAATTGAGTTTCAATAGGTGACAATTAGCTGCAGTCCCAAACTACAGATGCGTAATTAATGTGCGAGAGACAGTGGGCATGAAAAAACATTTTGCGTGCATCTATGTCTATGAAGGGTGTAAGTTTTTTTTTAGTAGAAATAGGCTGCGTGCAAGTTTATGTGTCATTGTTTTCAATATGGGATTGCCATTTTAGTTCGTTGTCTATTATCACTCCTAGGACTCGGTGCTCGCGTACTTGGTCTATGGCATTGTCATTAATATAAACATTTAAAACTAGAGGTTCTTTCTGATGCTTTTGTCTTGAAGTAACTACCATGCTTTTGGTTTTGTTTGGATGGAGGACCATACGGCTTTGGCTACACCAATCAGAGACACCATGTAAAGCTGACTGAAGAGAGATTTGAATCGAAGGTAGGTTAGTTGCACAAGAATGGAGAGAAGTGTCATCAGCAAAGAGATCACATGAGACAGAGTCAGTTAATATTGATAAAGGTAGATCATTAATGAATAGGCAGAATATAAGAGGCCCTAAGACAGATCCTTGGAGCACACCTGTCTTTATGACCTCAGTGCACGATTTTATGCCATTACTAAGGACAAACTGTGTTCTATTAGTAAGGTAGGATGCAAAGAAAGAGACAGTATTTTCGTCTCGTAGATATAGTGTCAGTTTTTTAAGTAGTATTTCATGGTTCACAAGATCAAACGCTTTGTTATAGTCTAGGAATACAGAACCCGTCATTTTGCCTTCATTGATTGCTGAAAGCCATGTGTCACAGAGATGGACTAGGGCAGTTTGACAAGAATGGTGATGTCGAAAGCCAGATTGTAAGGGGTAAACGAGATTATTAACTTCAAGATAGTGCATTAAATGTTTATGAATGTGTTTTTCTAGCGGTTTAGATAGAACTGAAAGAAGAGAAATGGGCCTAAAATTGTTCAAATCGAAAAATCTTTACTTTTTTGCAATGGTATAACTTTTGCTGATTTGAGACGAGGTGGAACTATGTTCTGGTCTAGACACGCGTTGTATATGAACGTAAGTGGTTCTACTATGTAGGGAAGTGAGAGTTTTAAGAGAGAGCTATTTATTTTATCAGGTCCCATTGATTTTGTATTTTTTAGACTTGAGATAAGGGAGCCAACATCGTGAATAGCCAAAGAAGGTACTTTAAATGAATTGTCATTAGTATTACAAACGGTTTGAAGATAAGGTGGTGGGTTATATCCTTTAGCAGGTTGTGATGTATCTGTTGGACTTAGAGACTCTGCTAAGTTTATAAAGTGTTTGTTGAATGAGTCTGGTGACCAGTTATAGTTATACGTCTGCTGGCGATTGGACTTGTGTGTGATAGTGTTTATGGCTCGCCATAAAGTAGATGTGTCATTGTTTATAGATACCATTTTGTTGAAGTGTTGTTTCCTGGAGTCACGAATAAGGTCCTTGACTTTGTTTCTTAGTTTTTTAAATTCTGATTCAGCGTTTTCACGCTCCAGTCGCTTTTCTGCTTTGACGTCATCAGGTAGTGAATCAATGTTTTCTTTCTTCACCAATTTGTATTTGTATTCGAGTTGACCTCGTGTTTTCATTGCTTCAGCTATTTGGGGAGTTAGCCAACCAGGAAGAGTAGAACTTTTCACTCGTTTGCTTCTAATTATCTGGTATATAGGTATTAAGGCGAGTCTCGCTGAGGCCTAAAATGTGGATAGGTGGGGTATCATTCAGAAGCATACCTATGTCTGGTAACTTATTATACAAATGATACACATTGACGTGTGCAATACGAGTTCCGTTAGTTTTAGAATACATTGTCAAAGAATACAGGACTATTAAAGATAATAATGCAAAGATACAGGATTTTCTGTATCAATTAAGACACAAATACAAGAATTGTCTGCATAAAAACAAGAATTACAGAGAGAAAAAAAAACCCCAATAACAACAAAAAACACCCACATGCACGTACAAAACACAGCAATAATACAGGTTTGTCCCCGTATTAAGACAACGAATTTAAAGAATATAAGAAAGCAAGACAATCCGTATTTAGACAAGTGTGCGGTAGTTCTACACACTTCACACGCTTACGATATCCTTTCAACTGTTCATAGGATTTGAGCCAGAAATGGGAAGGGAAGCGTCTCCCAAATGTTGCAAGTCAAAACGTCAACAACGGCTCCTTAAGACAAACACACAAACACACACTTGTGTAAGCCTTCAGTTCACTTAAAACGAAGGAAAGGAAACCCAAAGAACAATTAAGAGAGCAAAGCACGTTCTAATATAGCAACAGTCAAAGCACAAATGAAACACACTTCTCATGAAGGTTATCGCAAGGGAACAAAACAAACTTATAGAAAAACAAAAAACAAACGAAAATCATTAACCCAAAACCAAAGCACGAATGAAACACTTTTTAGGAAGAGAAACAAACAAATTAAAAAACCAAAATCTATTAAATCAAAACGTAGCTAGTAGAATCCCCACAGGAAGTAGAATGATGTCACCTTTTTTCTTCTTACAAAAGAAAATACCAAATTAGAAGTAGACACCCCACAGGGTGTGGAAACAATTAAAAACGATTAGGGATTCAGTAAATGTCACCAGCAGCTTATTTTGTGGTGCAGAGATCCAACACGCTGCTATAAGAATCCTGACAGAGTGCACAATAATGTCATCTGCTATTGTTTTAACGGGAAGAGAACTGTAAGGCCTACACTCCGCAGAGTGAGGAAAACGATAAGCAGATCAGCAAATGTCACCGACAGTGAATATCGTGAAGCAAACAGTCACAGGTTCGGTAAAAGGTTTCAGAAATTCGCACATGCAAATAATTGGCGAGTGCAGCTTTTACACCATATTAGAGAGAGAGAGAGAGAGAGAGAGAGAGAGAGAGAGAGAGAGAGAGAGAGAGAGAGAGAGAGAGAGAGAGAGAGAGAGAGAGAGAGAGAGAGAGAGAGAGAGAGAGAGAGAGAGAGAGAGAGAGAGAGAGTAACATTTTCACATCAGTGTCTATCGTCTCAGGTAGGGTTGCAGTAGTTCAGCCAATAGTCCCAGAGGCAGGGCAGTGGGGAATGGCTGTTGGACTGTCTGGTGCTGGGCGGTGGTGGGGTAGGGGGGTGGTAGGGGTGGTGGTGGATACCGGGCTGATATCAGACCAGGAGGGTATTGAGGGGCGAGGGGATAAGGGGCTGGTTGTGGGACTGGTTGGTAATGATGTTGGGGAGGGAAAGACAGTTGGGTTGGAGGAGGGAGGAGGCCTGGAGCATGGCATGTTGCTTTGAAAGGCGTGCTGTGCCTGGTTTTTGTGGTGCTGTTTGTGTTTGTCTGCTGTGGGTTTGTTTTGTCCTTGGGTGTAGGCCTACTTGTAGCCTTTTGCGTGTCGGTGGAGCTGGATGCATGCTGTGGAGATTTTGTTTTGTCTAAGTTTTCATCAGTGTCTGAGAGAGCTGCAAACATGTTGCTTGTTGCTACATTGATTTGAACTTGATGACTGGAGACGGGAGGACTGTCAATAGACTGTTGGATTGTGTGTTTGGCTGACTGTAGTGCGTTGATTTGAACTTGATGACTGGAGACGGGAGGACTGTCAATAGACTGTTGGATTGTGTGTTTGGCTGACTGTAGTGCGTTGATTTGAACTTGATGACTGGAGACGGGAGGACTGTCAATAGACTGTTGGATTGTGTGTTTGGCTCACTGTAGA
>CM065692.1:2528533-2541033 GCA_017654935.2 Phymorhynchus buccinoides
CATCAAACATTGACCAACACCCCCCTTCCATGATCCCTCAGTCAATTTCTCAATCACGCCCAAATAATGAATGACATAATCTACAGTACACTTTCGCAACCAACTTGAAACACTCACACTGATGGACACTTAAAGACGCCCAGGCCGCACTATTAACAAATCACACCCACACCCACACTTATAACGATAGAGAGAGAGAAAGAAAGAGACAAACATACAGACAGACAGACAGAGAAAGACAAGCGTGGAGACACAGAGAGTCAGACAGAGGGACAGACAGAGAAAGAGAGAAGAGAGAGACACACAAAAACCAAACTTTGACATCAAGAGTCGTAAACATGAAAAGAATAGAGGGGTTAGGATCAATTTGGGTTGTTGTGAAACTGAAAAGAACCAGACTTTGAGATCGAGTGCGATAAAAATGAATCTGATACGGCAAGGCTCATCCTATAGTCATTGTCAAGAAATTGAAATAAATCAGATTTTGAGATGGAGAATCATAAACACTTAAAGTTTAGGGTTAGGATCAGCCTAGAGTTGTTGTCATAAAACTGAACAGAACCAGACTTTGAGATTGAGTAGTAAACATAAAGAGAGTAGGGTTAGGATCAGCCTAGGGTTATTTTCATAAAACTGAGAGAAACAGACTTTGAGATCAAGAGTAGTAAACAAGAAGAAAATAAGGGCTAGGATCAGCCTAGGGATGTCATGAAAATGAAAGAAACCATACTTTGAGATCAAGTCATAAACATGAAGAGGATAGGGTTAAGGATCAGCCTAGGGTTGTTGTTGTAAAACTGAAAAGAATCAGACTTTGAAATCGAGAGTCGTAAACATGACAGGTTAGGATCAGCCAGGATTGTTGTCATGAAATTGAAAGAAAGCAGACTTTGAGATCGAGGGTCATAAACATGAAGAAGATAGGGTTAAGATCAGCCTAGGGTTGTTGTGAAACTGAAAAGAACCAGACTTTGAGACATCGAGAGCCATAAAATTGAATAGGATAGGGCTAAGGTCAGCCTAGGGTTATTGTCGTGAAACTAAAAAGAACCAGACTTTGAGATCGAGAGTCGTAAACACGTAGATGATATGGTTAGGATCAGCTTAGGTTTGTTTGTCATGAAACTGAAAAGAAAGAGACTTTGAGATCGAGAGTCTTAAACATGAAGAGGATAGGGTTAGGATCAGCCTAAGGCTATTGTAATGAAACAAAAGAACCAGACTTTGAGATCGAGAATCATAAACATGAAGAAGAATAGGGTTAGGATCAGCCTAGGTTTATTGTCATGAAGCTGAAAGAAGCCAGACTTTGAGATTGATGGTCATAAACATGAAGAGAATAAGGGTAGTAATCAGCCTTAAGTTGTTGACAGGGAGGGTTTGTTGTAACGAAACTGAAAAGAACCAGACTTTGAGATCAAGTCATAAACACAAAGAAGATTGGGTTAGGATCAGCCTAGGGTTATTGCCATGAAACTAAAAGAAACCAGACTTTAACATCGAGAACCGAAACACGAAGAGGATAGGGTTAGGATCAGCCTAGGGTTGTTGTCATTAAACTGAAAAGAACCAGACTTTGAGATTAAGAATCATAAACAATGTAGGGGATAGGGTTAGGATCAGCTTAGAGTTGTCATGAAACTAAAAAGAACCAAACTTTGAGATCGAGAGTCGCAATCATGAATATGATACGGTTAGGATCAGCCTATACATGTTGTCATGAAACTGAAATAAACCAGATTTTGAGATCGAGTCATAAACATGAAGAGGATATGGTTACGATCAGCCTAGGGTAGTTGTGAAACTGTAAAGAACCAGACTTTGATAATGAGAGCCATACAAATGAATAGGATAGGGCCAGGATCAGCCTAGGGTTATTGTCATAAAACTGGGGAAAAAACAGACTTCGAGATCGAGAGTCGTACGAAGAGGATAGGGTTAGGATCAGCCTACGGTTTGTTGTCATTAAACTGAAAAGAACCAGACTTTGAGATCGAGAATCATAAACACGATGAGGATAGGGTTAGGATCAGCCTTGGGTTGTCATGAAACCTGAAAAGAATCAGACTTTGAGATCGAGAGTCTGAAGAGAACAGGGCTAGGATCAGCCTAGGGTTGTTGTCATGAAACTGAGAGAAACCAGACTTTGACTTTTGAGATAGTCATAAACACAACGAGAGTATGGTTAGGCTCAGCCTACGGTTGTGTGAATGAAACTGAAAAGAACCAAACTTGGCTCATGTTCATCTTTGACTGTCAAATGATTGTGTCCGTCTGCTAACCTTTGTACTAGGCCTATAGAGACTTACCCTGCTTCCATAGCTTTTGGTCAGATTGCTAGGCTAAAGCATATTCATGAGTCTCTCAACGGTCGTGTGATGCACACGGATGAAGAAGAAAGGGGGCGGGGTCAAGGAATAGTCAACTGATAAATGAACGTGAGGATAGAAGAATGTAAAGTCCATCCGTAAGTATTTCTTCAAAAGAAAGGGTTTGATGAATTTACAATGCCAAGCAATACAGAAAGAAATAATGTTGTTTCTAATATCCGAGTAATAGCAAAACGAACAGCTTTGCTTCACAGTAAACTCCCCCCCCCCCCCCCCCACCCCCCCAAGAGAACATCGTCTGCTAAATGAAATCCATTTGACATGATACATTTCGCTTTGTTTTGAGGCCCTGTAAAGGTTTTTCCTGCCAAAAAGGCGAAACATAAAAATGTTAAGTGTGCAGTCATTTTACTTTTGTTTTTGTTATTATCATGATGAATGCATTTTTTAATTTATCTTTTTTTGACAATGCACTTGCTGTGATTTAGCAAGTTTGGCAAGGCACTTCTGTGATTTTGCAAAGGCTAAAAGCAGACGACACGATCGTCGGTGGAGTGAAGGGGTGGGGTGGAGCGTGGCCGACAGTAGCTTAGTATAGTTAGCGATTGGCAACGGGGGAGGGGGGGGGAGGGGGGGGGTAGCAAGAATGTTTAAAGGTGGACCCTGACGGATGAGTTTTTGCAAGAAACATGTCGAGATCACCAGAAAGACAGCCTTTTCAAGGATCAGAAAAGTCACTTTGCTCTGGTTTCCTAGAAATTAAACTGTAAAAACAGCGTGATTCCTCTTTGGCAAAGATACTGGAGAAAAGCCATTTTGGATGGGGTGGGTGAAGTTCACTTATTGTGGTTGAAGCGTTTTCTTTTTTTGTAGTGCAGTAACAAACAAAATGGATCTGGTTCTTTTGTTGTGAGTAAAACTCCTTTAGATAAACGGGTAAAGGTAAAGATGTGCCCCCCCCCCTGCATTTCTCGGTTAATTTGCAATTTTTCCGTTTTTGCCTTTCTTACCAAACATAAAGCTGTATTTTATGAACCTTTTTTGCTAATAACCTTTTTGGAATACTAACCCTAGCCCTAACCCTAGCCCTAAGCTGAACCTTACCACCCACCCAACCCTACAAAACGGAAAAACGCAATCAACCACGACTGTGACAAATGACGCCGTACACTGCAGTACATGGGGGGGGGGGGGGGGGGTCCTATTAGATAATGGCCTAGGGTTATGGGACAGGGTTAGTATTCCAAAAAGGTTATTAGCTTAAAAAAAAGGTTAATGAAATACAGCTTTATGCTTAGTAAGAAAGGCAAAAACGGCAAAATGGAATTAACCGAGAAATGCAGGGGGGACCTTAATTTTTTTTTTTTTAATGCTTGTATTGCAAAACTTTCGTGCAAACGATTTAGCAGCCATCAGAAAAGAGACAGCGCTCGCCTTCTCTTTGAGTGAAAGCATTTGACTTCCTGCTCCTCCGCCAAAGAGGAATCGCCGATTTGACTTATAGGAAACCAGAGCAAAGTGAGTGTTGCAATCTCTGTAAAGGGTGTTTTCCTGGTGATCTCGGCGTGTTTCTTACAAAAACTCATAAGTCAGAGTGCCCCTTTAACGGTGTGCCATTTGAGGCCCTGAAAAGGTTTTTCCCGCCTAAAAGGCGAGGAGTAAAAATGTTATGTGCAGTCCTTTTATTATTTTTGTTGTCACTTTTTATGATGAATGCAGCTTTTATTTATTTTTAACAATGCACTTGCTGTGATTTTGCAAAAGTTTAGCAATGCACTTCTGTGATTTTGCAAAGGTTTAGTAATGGTGGTTGTACACTTTTAAAAAAATACCAAAATGAGGATGGGCCCTGTCAAGGGTATTATCATCATACAATTCACGCCTCGTTCTTACAACACAAAATTTGTTTTCTTCATAATTCTCTTTGCAGAAGCGTAATAATACACAACTTTAATGTAAAATCGTTTGGCTTTCAAAATTCTGCAATTTTTTTGCACGCTATTCGTATGCTATGCATAATATTTGTTTTTAGACATGCAAGTTTAAGCAGACGACACAAACTCCAGTGAAAGCAAGGCTGCTTACGCACAGAGAGAGAGAGAGAGAGAGAGAGAGAGAGAGAGAGAGAGAGAGAGAGAGAGAGAGAGAGAGAGAGAATAAGAGAGAATAATGAGGCTTTAGCAGACGACAGCAACTCCAGTGAAGAAAGTGTGGTGGAAGCACGCACGCACTAGGCCCTACTAGCCTAGCCTAGTTAAGAGAGAGAGAGAGAGAGAGAGAGAGAGAGAGAGAGAGAGAGAGAGATAATTGAATTGAATGAATTTTATTTATAGAGGGTAATAGAGTAAGCAATAACATGCTTTTGTTTTGCTTTGTGTGCGTGTGTGTGTGTGTGTGAGAAAAGAGAGAGAGAGAGAGAGAGAGAGAAGAGAGAGAGAGAGAGAGAGAGAGAGACAATCAGACAGACAGAGAGACAGACAGACAGACAGAGACAGAGAGCAGGGAGAGAGGCAGGAAAAGGCAGGGCGAAAGAGAGACAAAAAGAGATAGTATGTGGAAACAAAATTGGAAGCCGTGCAAGGCAGAGAAAGAAGAGAGAGAGAGAGAGAGAGAGAGAGAGAGAGAGAGAGAGAGAGAGAGAGAGAGAGAGATGAGAGAGAGAGAGAGAGAGAGAGAGATTGACGCAGTCACAGCCTAACTCTGTCGGTTAACATGTTCTGGTCACCAGTCTGTTAGGCTGATGCATATTCATGAGGTTCTCAATGATCCACCAGCGCGTCGCACCCACGGACCTACATTACATGTAGAGTCGCACGCTCAATTAAAAAGGGCAGACAACTTCAATGACAAATGGAAGACAACTCTGATACGCCAAGCAAGTCACGTGACCCTCCATGAGCCTGTAGAACTGGCCAAAATCACGTGACCTCCACGAGCAAAAGTCACATGATTCCTTACCCAATACTAATAGGAGGCTGTCTCTTGACAGCCTCCAACAATACAGAAATGGTCAGAAGCAAGAGATTGAGTGACATGAGTAGAGCGTAGCAAATCATCATCTGGTCTATAAATTACCCAGTCCAGCGTAGCAAATCATCATCTGGTCTATAAATTACCCATTATGAATAAATGAAAACTATTGTTTTTGTGTTATGGCCTACTCTATCCACATGTAAAGAACACAAGGAACGCGCGCGCGCTCACACACACATACACACACAATATGATGCGCGTGCATGCATGCACACAAACACATACGCGCGTGCTGTCCGCTCTTTGGTAGTCAGGAAGAATCATCCAATTCGTGGTGTCTTGCTTAAATGTGACGTTGCGCGGCGTTGCGCGAAGAATCCGTTAGGATTTACCGGATGACTTGTTCATATTTGTCGGATTTGTTTATTACGACATTGCGGTGTTATTAGTTCATATTCTTTGTCGTTGATAAATGTGTTGATTGTGGTGATTATTATGTGCACCTGGCTGCAATTTGGCAATGTTATTAGTTCATATTCTTCGTTGTTGATAAATGTGTTCATTGTGGTGATTATTATGTGCACCTGGCTGCAATTTCTCTGTTATGAGAATCACAGATTGGATTGCAGAGGGGAAGTAGACCTATCGTTATTTGCTCCTTTTGCTATCTTTGCTGTTGTCTTGTGTGTCTGTGTTGACGAAGGCGCATTCGCCGAAATATCGGATGCTTTGCTGTGTCTCTTGTAAATAAATGACGTCACTTTACACTTGTTGTGGGCCTGTTTGTGTGTATTCTCTGTTATGAGATAATAAAGTTGAATTGGATTTGGATTTGGATCTCTTCCTTAGTGCATGCACATTCTCAACGTGAGCCGTCCACACGTGTAGTACCATTCTTTAAATGATGCACGGTGCAACCATTTGCCGTGTGTAAGAGTCTTTGTGAATGATTGTGATAATCATATTAAAAATCTAGTCATACACTTTGTTGCAAGTATATCTTAATCTTTGTTGTTTTTCTTTTTTTTTCCAGTTCTGATCATTTTAATTATTGCATGCATTTGCAAGTTCAAAAGAAAGGAAAGGCGATATTAATAATAAAAAAACATTAGAATGTGAGTATGTTTTTCTTTTGCAGAAATGTTTTGCATGCGAGTATTGCAGTCAAGTTTTGCCTAGAAACGTTACATACAGTGGAGCGTTCTATTGTCACAGAGGGTCGACCAAACTTCAATCAATACAGTCCACTTTAAAAACGACAATCCGCATTATATTACGCTAACAGAAAGCCGTTTCAATTCGTGATAAGCGTTAGTCTTTCTAACAACATGGCCGACCTCTGCAGCCTGTCAGTCTGTCGCTCCGTTTTTGCCTTTTACGTCATCATGAGCACAGCTTTTTATGACGTCATCGTGACGTCGTCATCAATGACGTCAGTGTACTGGAGTCGTGAGTCTGGCAGAAGAGTGGTGACCGGCTCTGTGCTGACGGTTGAAACACGGTCCAGAGCGGACTGTGTCAGGCAGTGCCAGAGAGAGCAGTGGTGTGGCTCTGCTGCCTTCGATGCCGCATCCAGGACATGCTCCCTGCAACCCTCACACAGCACTGCAGGGGAGGGGGAGGAGGAGGAGGTTGTTATGACTGTACGGAGAGGTAAGGAAGGGTGTGTGTGTGTGTGTGAGTGTGTGTGAGTGTGTGTGTGTGTGTGTGTGTTGTGTGTGTGTGTGTGTGTGTGTGTGTGTGCGTGCGCGTGTGCGTGTGTGTGCGCGTGCGTGTGTGTGCGTGCGTGCGTATGTGTTGTATGTGTATGTATGTATATATATATATATATATATATATATATATATATATATATATATATATATATATAGTTTGCTGTGATAAAGCTTTTCTGTGTCCAATGTCTTTATTTCTTTATGTCACAGAAAAGCTTTATCAAAGCAAACTATTCTGCATTTCAAATGCACTAACTTTTCAGTCCTTCAGAGTAGGGGTACGGAGCTGGCTATTCACTGAGATTTTTCTTTCATGCTATATATATCCCCCCTTCCCCCCCCCCCATGAAAGAAAAATCTCAGTGAATAGCCAGCTCCGTACCCCTACTCTGAAGGACTGAAAAGTTAGTGCAAACACACAACTATATACTATATATATATTATATATATATATATCCTCTTCCTCCCCTACCACCCCCCTCCCCCCCACCTCCTAGTCCCTGCTCCCCCCCCCACCCCCCCCCGATATATATATATATATATATATATATAATGTGTGTGTGTGTGTGTGTGTGTGTGTGTGTGTGTGTGTGTGTGACACTGTCACTGACGCACATACAATCATGCATACAAACAGCAAACTCCGCACGCACATGCAATCACTCCTTTCAACCGGTGCGGACAAATTAACACTTTTGGAAGACAACATCTTTAGCTGCCCCCTCTTCTTAACCCATTAATGCCCAAGAACAGATTACTGTGAATACAGTTAGATTTTTCATTGATAACAAAATTGGGTGGCTCAAATACATGGGAAACAGCATTTGTTTAAACAAAAACATTATAAAGATAGTTATCCTCAGGAGTGCATGGGATGAGAGGGGACATGAACATTTCCTTTGACCGCACCCTTTCAGGATGAAATGGGCACGAGAGGGGACATGAACCTTTCCTTTGACCGCACCCTTTCAGGATGTAATGGGCATGAGAGGGGACATGAACCTTTCCTTTGACCGCACCCTTTCAGGATGAAATGGGCACGAGAGGGGACATGAACCTTTCCTTTGACCGCACCCTTTCAGGATGAAATGGGCATGAGAGGGGACATGAACCTTTCCTTTGACCGCACCCTTTCAGGATGAAATGGGCAGGAGAGGGGACATGAACCTTTCCTTTGACCGCACCCTTTCAGGATGTAATGGGCACGAGAGGGGACATGAACCTTTCCTTTGACCGCACCCTTTCAGGATGAAATGGGCATGAGAGGGGACATGAACCTTTCCTTTGACCGCACCCTTTCAGGATGAAATGGGCAGGAGAGGGGACATGAACCTTTCCTTTGACCGCACCCTTTCAGGATGTAATGGGCACGAGAGGGGACATGAACCTTTCCTTTGACCGCACCCTTTCAGGATGAAATGGGCATGAGAGGGGACATGAACCTTTCCTTTGACCGCACCCTTTCAGGATGAAATGGGCACGAGAGGGGACATGAACCTTTCCTTTGACCGCACCCTTTCAGGATGAAATGGGCACGAGAGGGGACATGAACCTTTCCTTTGACCGCACCCTTTCAGGATGTAATGGGCATGAGAGGGGACATGAACCTTTCCTTTGACCGCACCCTTTCAGGATGAAATGGGCATGAGAGGGGACATGAACCTTTCCTTTGACCGCACCCTTTCAGGATGAAATGGGCACGAGAGGGGACATGAACCTTTCCTTTGACCGCACCCTTTCAGGATGTAATGGGCACGAGAGGGGACATGAACATTTCCTTTGACCGCACCCTTTCAGGATGAAATGGGCACGAGAGGGGACATGAACATTTCCTTTGACCGCACCCTTTCAGGATGAAATGGGCACGAGAGGGGACATGAACCTTTCCATTGACCGCACCCTTTCAGGATGAAATGGGCACGAGAGGGGACATGAACCTTTCCTTTGACCGCACCCTTTCAGGATGTAATGGGCATGAGAGGGGACATGAACCTTTCCTTTGACCGCACCCTTTCAGGATGTAATGGGCATGAGAGGGGACATGAACCTTTCCTTTGACCGCACCCTTTCAGGATGTAATGGGCATGAGAGGGGACATGAACCTTTCCATTGACCGCACCCTTTCAGGATGTAATGGGCACGAGAGGGGACATGAACCTTTCCATTGACCGCACCCTTTCAGGATGAAATGGGCGCTGCAGAGGACTGCTCTGTCCAATACAAGTGTGCCGAAATGGCCCAATAGGAATGTTTTATAGTATTATAATTGTGTCCATGACACTTTTGATAAAAAATGGTTTAATGTTTTTTATGCACAATGTCACAAATACTGGTGAACAGGGTTAGAGAGTGCCGAATGCACAGACACCTGACTTTATAAAATATATATTTTGTGTTAAACATTCAACCAGTTTTGCACTATCATGTTTAAAAAACTGAAATTGTTCCTCTGTGGCGTCATGAAATGCGATCGAAGCAATGAAGTTACAAATAGACTTGACATTTATTGTCTAATTGTCTTCGCATCCATATGGTAGAGAGATGGCCTCTTCAGTGTACTTGAGTTCCTTGAAAAAGGAGATGTCCTACCCAAACCAGATGGCAGCTGCCACGCAGTTCACAGCAGTAGGGGGCAGTGGAGGAGATCTCTGAAACTTGCCACCCAGTTCACAGCAGTAGGGGACAGTGGAGATCTCTGAAACTTGCCACCCAGTTCACAGCAGTAGGGTGCAGTGGAGATCTCTGAAACTTGGCACCCAGTTCACAGCAGTAGGGGGCAGTGGAGATCTCTGAAACTTGCCACCCAGTTCACAGCAGTAGGGGGCAGTGGAGATCTCTGAAACTTGCCACCCAGTTCACAGCAGTAGGGGGCAGTGGAGATCTCTGAAACTTGCCACCCAGTTCACAGCAGTAGGGGGCAGTGGAGATCTCTGAAACTTGCCACCCAGTTCACAGCAGTAGGGTGCAGTGGAGATCTCTGAAACTTGCCACCCAGTTCACAGCAGTAGGGGGCAGTGGAGATCTCTGAAACTTGCCACCCAGTTCACAGCAGTAGGGTGCAGTGGAGATCTCTCAAACTTGCCACCCAGTTCACAGCAGTAGGGGGCAGTGGAGGAGATCTCTTAAACTTGGCAGACTGGCGTCATGCTGCGGGTAGACCTGCATGTCCTGACACCTGAGATCCAACCTAATAAAGGAAATGCAATGGCTCCTGTGTGTAGCAGATATTGTTCCTGTACAGTAGCAACCATATTACTTGTTATACATGGCTGGGATGTTGGCAGAGACAAGACATTAGCAGTCTTAGAGCTGAATTGAGCTTCTTGTTCTGCTGATGCTCTGGTCAGCAAAACCAGCACTTCGATTATTGCACTGGACACCTTGTATAAACTGACCTGCTTGACACTGATAATTTATCTGTTGCTTGCGCCATCTCACAAGACCAAATGATTCAACTCACAGCAGTATTGCAGGGTGTGGGTCCTATTGCAACAATAAAGTCAATCTATTCCACCGCTGCAATGCTCCACAAGGCCAGAATTACCAAAACCATCAGACTATTTTGGCAGTTGAGCAATGATTATCACTCAGCACTCCTAAATACAATTGTATCTGAACAGTCGTCTAGCAACGATATTAACACCACCAAGGTTTGCCTTCAGAGGAATAAATATGACGAAAGTATTGACAAATAGGAGTTTCGGACTCTCAGGGAAGCTGAATCAGACTACAGTGCCACCCTGTCCCCCCAAACCATATCCACATAAAATGTGAGCACCAACACAAAGATCATAGTGCACATCTATAACTCATGGGATCAGTTCAAACGCCGCATATGGGTTACACATATACTATGTAAAAACAACCTGTCCCCTCTCGTGCCCAGCGCACCCTACAGGGGTGCAAACGTTGTTCATGAAACAGTTCAAATGTCCTAAATGCTATATATTGGTTGTTGTGTATGCACAAGACCATGCTATATATATATAAGCATTGTGGGAAAGTACATATTTGTAGTATTTTGAGACCTGAAATTTGGAGGCCGATTTTATACATTCGACGTTTCAGCCATCTTTCTTTTATAAGACAATGCTGTGATCAGCGGAAAAATGAAAGCAAAAGATAAGGTATATCACCCAGTTGACTCCAGAACATGTGTAAATGATAAAATATTTCAAACTGCATCATTACGTTTCTGAAGGCCAGTGATTGTAGTAGTAGTAGTAGTAATTAGGGACAGAACAAGCCGTGAAGCTTTTTAGGAGTCCCATCGTTTTAAACATTGGCAGGTAGTTTAGGTCAAGGTTTGTACGGTTAAAATGTTTTCCTATAAAATAAATTAATCAAAGCTTCTAAATATACTAATACATTTTGTAAATTCATCAAGACGAATTTTGTAAATGCACCCTCCCAGAGTGCATGGGCATTAATGGTTATTTTACAACACTATTTTCACACACCATATTTTGTCCACTTCAGATTTACACCAAGAAAATCTATGATCGCTCGTGTGCCACACACACAGACAAAAAGGCCTCCACCTCTCTTAGGCCATCCCGTCGAGAAGTGAGGACAATCAAATCAAGTTCAACACACTCACAAAAAAACTACAGTGAGTTCAATTCAGCCTATTTCTTAATTCCACAAGCCGACCGTTTTATTCAGTTTGTGTGGTCACACACCAATCCTACAACTGTGGGCCCACACTCAAGCTCCACTCCATCTACTGATACTGCATCGAAGGCAGAGAGAAACCGACGGGAAAGCGAAGAAGCAGAAACCTCCAACAGTTTTGATGATGTCCTGAAACCCAAACCCAAGGAAAACCTTCGTATCTTAAGCATCAACTGCTAAAGTATATACGTGATTTAAAACCCCCCACCATGTTTATCGAAAAGTTTATGATCGGATGGCTTTAATCAAAGTGAAAATTGAAGAAGAATGTCAAACGGAATTGTCTCTTGGCAAAATGTTGCATTGTGACAGTGCTCTCTGACTCTGTCTCTGTCTGTGCCTGTCGGCCTGTCTGTCGGTTTGTCTGTCTGTCTCTCTCTATGTCTCTCTGTCTGTCTCTGTCTCTCTCTCTCTCTCTCTCTCTCTCTCTCCTCTCTCTCTCTCTCTCTCTCTCTCTCTCTCTCTCTCTCTCTCTCTCTCTCTCTCTCTCTCTCTCTCTTTCTCTCTCTCTCTTTCTGATGAGGTTAAGAAGATTTTGACCCGAACTCAGACTAAAACCTGTGAACTAGACCCTCTACCTTCATCTCTCTTCTCCCAGTGTCTTGATGATCTCCTTCCTTACTTTACATCCATCATCAATGAATCTCTATGTTCAGGCCGCTTTCCAACTCATTTCAAATCTGCAGTTGTCAAACCTCTCTTAAAGAAGCCTAGTCTTGATCCTGAAAATCTAAAGAACTATCGGCCTGTCTCTAATCTTTCATTCCTTTCTAAGCTTACGGAAAAGGTGGTTCTTAAACAGCTGTCT
>CM065692.1:2548533-2550824 GCA_017654935.2 Phymorhynchus buccinoides
TACTACTATATCCACCACGACTCTGTATTACTGTGTATGAGCGTGTGTGCGTAACCACGAACGTAACATGTAAAGTCCTAGCCTTTGCCAAATTGTTCGTAGCAATTCAATAAATTCTCTTGTCGTTGTTGTTCTTCTTCTTCTTTTAAGTCTTTTTCTTCTTCTTCTTGTTCTTCTTTTGTTCTTCTTGTTCTTGTTCATGTTCTTGTTGTTCTTGTTGTTCTTTTTCTTTTTTTTTTTTCTTTTCTTCTTTCTTCTTCTTCTTCGTCGTCGTCGTCATTATTGTCGTCTTCTTCGTCTTCTTCTCCTCACCCTCCTCCTCCTTCCTCTTCCTTTTCCTTTTTTTAAAATTTTTATTCTAATTCCTCCTTGCCCTTATGGAACTTTTTCTTCTTCTTCTTCCTTTTCTCCTCCACCTCATCACCCCCATCATCCTCGTTCTTCTTCTTCTTCTCCTTCTTCTACCTTCTCCTTCAACCTCGTTCAACAGCCCACCGCCCTCTGTCACCTATCGAATGCAAACCGTCGGACGCCCCTGTGATCTCAAACGCTGTCGCCAGCAGTGGGTGGAGAGTGACGTCATCGTCCGTGGAGCGTGACGTCAGCTGTGACGAGGACTACATGTGGAGTGATGACGTCACTGATGGTGTTCAGGGCTGTGACCTGGACTCTGGTCAATGGAGTCCTTCGGCCAGCTGTGGGCAGTACCAGTGGAGAGACAGCACGGTACTCTGTCTGTTCCCTGTCTGTTTGTCTGTCTTCTTGTTCTTCTTCTTGTTCTTGTTCTTGTTCTTGTTCTTCTTCTTCTTCTTTTCTTCTTCTTCTTCTTCTTCTTCTTCTTCTTCTTCTTCTTCTTCTTCTTCTTCTTCTTCGCTGTGCGTGGCCACAATCATCATATTGATTATTTAGCCACGGTACCGGGGCGGTTCAACCACTCTTGCCGGAAGAGAGGGACTCAAGTAGGACAGAGAAGGAAATATTTTGAGAGAGAGAGAGAGAGAGAGAGAGAGATTGATTGATTGATTGATTGAATTTTATTTATAGAGGGTAATAGAGTAAGCAATAACATGCTTTTGCTTTTTTTTACATCCAGCCCTCTGGACAAAATACATATATAAAAGTAGAAAATGAAAAACGAAAATAAACACATACAAAGTAATATAAAGCATGCAAAAAAACATCCCTATATTGTAACACATCAATAACAAAATCAAACCTATTATTATTAACTATACTAATTATTAACATTCAAAATGTGTGAAGTAAGCGCATACGCACGGGAAAATAAAACCCAATCCTACTTTTCACACTCATCTTTAAACATTCAAAATAGAGAAGTGCACAAACATAAAGATAAAAAAAAAAAAAACTCAATCATACTTCATCATTAAAATGTACTTATTTGAAGAAACCTATGCATATAATAAGTCAAACATAGTATTACTTTACCTACTCATCTTAGCATGCGCAATTTAAAAATGTAAATACATGTGCCCATGGCAACATGAAACCTATTCCTACATTCCATTATTCATTTTTAGCATGAACATATTAAAAAGTAAACACACACTCATAACAAAAGCAAACCTAGTCCTATTATTTGCAAGCGAATACACATATTAAAAAGTAAATACTGCTCATAACGAAATCAAGCCTGAACCTACTTTCTAGTCCTCATCTTTAACACGCACATAATTAAAACTTAACTCATCACAAAATTAAAACTAATCCTTATTTTACATACTCGTAACATGTAACCTACACATTTAAAATTTAAAGCCGATACACATAATAAAATCAATTACGCCTAAGCCCATTTTACATACTAATCTTAAAAATACATCAAGCTTAAATGTAAGCACATACACATGACAGAATAAAACCAAATCCTATTCTACATACTCATCTTTAACATGCACGCATTTTGGAGTAAACACTTATGCATAACAAGATGAAACCCAATCCTATAATAATAATAGTAGCAATAATAATAATATTCATAATAATAATAATAATAATAATAATAACTAATCAAAATAATAATAATTCATATAGCGCTAAAACTCCATATAGTAGTATGCTCGTTGCACGTTACAAAAGCAACAATGAAAGATGGAAAACATTAATTAAAATCAGCAAGAAAGTCATACCACCAACATTTGAATACAAAGAAATAAAGCAACGAAATAACATGATTTTCACTCACAAAGACATCCACCCTCGTTCACCAAGCACTGTCACTCTCTCATTACACATCACACTCACAAAAACTAATAAAAATGTAAACAAGT
>CM065692.1:2551324-2573824 GCA_017654935.2 Phymorhynchus buccinoides
CACATTACATTCTGAATAAAAGACTAACCAAATGGACAGAAAAGGAGGAAAAAATAATAGAAGATCAAGCAGGCTTCAGGAAAGGCTATAGCACGATCGATCACATCTTCTTATTATATGCATTAGTTCAAAAGTACTTAGTCCAAAGCAAAAAAAAGTTATATCTCGCTTTCGTGGATTTCCGCAAAGCTTTTGATTCAGTGAATGGGATAGTCTTAGAAAATCTGGCCTAAATGGGAAAATGTACAATGCCCTTAAAGGAGTTTACACTTCAGTAATAGCTTGTGTCTGTGAAAAAGGTGAATACTCAGATTATTTGAATTGTCATCGAGGGGTCAAACAGGGATGTCTGTTGAGCCCTCAACTGTTCTCATTCTTTATTAACGAATTAGCGATAGAAATTAACAAAAAAGGGCGTCACGGCATTCAAATGATACAAGATGCCCCCCCCCCCCCCCCCCAATATGAATCTTCTTAATGTTATTTGTAGACGATATTATTTTTCTCTCAGATACAATAGTTGGTTTGCAAAATCAGTTACATTCCCTTAAGGCAGAGGTAGACCAGACTTCATTTAACTGTTAACCTGGACAAGACAAACATTATGTTTTTTTAGGAACGGGGGTTATCTCTCTAAATTTGAAACATGGTTCTATGGTAACATGGAAGTGAAGGTCACAAAATAGCTATAAATATCTGGGCCTGGTATTCACAACCAAGCTAAACCTTGCTGCAGGATGGACAGAAATGTGCAGAAAAAAAGAAAGGGGTAACTAATATACTTGAAGCTTTAAGGAAATTAACCCCGAACGACCCATCTATTTTCTGGAAACGTTTTGACATACAGATCACACCTATATTAACGTACGCAGCAGAAGTATGGGGGGTCTCAATAATAATCAATAATTAGAAAATGTCCATACTCTTGCAATAAAACGTTTTCTTAGTTTGTCGTTACATTCTTCAAACAGCATGGTGTATGCCGAGATGGGCAGGTATCCTTTGTTTGTTCATACTAATGTTAAGTGTATCAGATATTGGTTAAGGCTTTTGAAGTTATCTTCTACAAGACTATGTAAGCAAGCGTATCTAATGTTATTACAGCAACATGAAAATGGGAAATTTAATTGGGTTTCAAGAGTCAAGAAATTACTAACAGAAAATGGGTTGGGGATAGTCTGGCTGAACCAATAAGTATGCCACAATAAAGCTTTCATCTCTGAATTTAAAGATCGAATGACTTGTATATAAAAACAAAATGTGCATTCCCAAATAGAAGAAAGTCCAAAATATGAATGGTTTCTCTCGTTCAAAAGTAACCTTGAAGTTGAGAAGTATATAACAGCTGTTACAGATAGATGGCAACGAAGTGCACTTGCAATATTTCGAACCAGAACATTAGGCCTAAATGGTAACAAAAAAATGTGTTTTTTTGCATAATACAAATGTAGATAATGTTTGTCCTGTTTGTAAATCCAATCTTAAGAAGATGAGTATCACTTTTTATTTCAATGTGAAGGCTATAAACACATTCGTGATAAATGTATTATATTTAGTGACCCTGTAACACAAAGGCGTAGCTTGGTGAGTGTTTTAACACTAGAAAATGAGCTATTAATTAATTCGCTAGCACAATATGTTGCTGAATCATATAAACTTAGATCACATTCACTCTCAGTTTGATTCCCTATTACAAATTGGCTTATTTAGTGCCCGCTGGTTATTATGTATAATGACTTTGGTTTGATGGAAATATGCGCGCTGAGTATATATTTTGTACTAGTATTTTATCTTTTCATACTCACATTGAGATTGTGTGTGAATTAATGTGATTATTTGTATTGATATCTTTCGTTTGCCTTTTCCTTTATTTCATTACACCCCCTATGTCATGGTGACTTTGTAGCTATTGACATTAAATAATCAATTTGTAAATCTCTCTCTCTCTCTCTCTCTCTCTCTCTCTCTCTCTCTCTCTCTCTCTCTCTCTCTCTCTCTCTCTCTCTCTCTCTCTCTCTCTCTCTCTCTCTCCACCCTTGTCTCTGTTTTCCTTTGTTAGTTTGCTTTGTTTTCACCTTGACAAGAGGGAAAGGGCCATCAAATATTGAAAGCAAAGTTTTGTGTGTCCATTGTTTCCGACCTCTAACTTTCCAACAATGATTTGAAGGAGGCCTTCTTTTCACTGTGACGAATAGCATGAAGAGTCCCAATCATTGTCACAGCAAGGGCCCACGTGTACAGTACAGGCAAACACCGCGTGTTACGGCCAGCGCAAACCTCCGCAAAGAGGGGCAAACTCAGTATCAATTTGGCCAACATCCAATAAGAGGTTTAAAACCAATAGATTAAAGAGGTTCCGCGTACAAAAATATAATTCCTGTACGAGAGCTCAGACCTTCGACGCGTGTGTCTGTCCATGTCTCCACCCCCCCCCCTCTCTTTCTCTCGCCCTCCGCCCCCTCTTCTGTCTCTTCTCTGGTATGTGTCTCTATCTATCTCTCTCTCTCTCTCTCTCTCTCTCTCTCTCTCTCTCTCTCTCTCTCTCTCTCTCTCTCTCTCTCTCTCTCTCTCTCTCTCTCTCTCTATGTCTCTATCTCTGTCTCTCTGTGTGTACTCTCTCTCTCTCTCTCTCTGTCTGTGTGTGTGGTGTGTCTCTCTCTCTCTCTCTCTCTCTCTCTCTCTCTCTCTCTCTCTCTGTCTCTCTCTCTCTCTCTCTCTCTCTCTCTCTCTCTCTCCTCTCTCTTCTCTCCTCTCTCTCTTCTCTCTTCTCTTCTCTCTCTTATCTCTCTTCCTCTCTCTCGATCCCCTCTTGTTCTTCTTTCTTTCTCCTCTCTTCTTCTTCTTCTTCTTCTTCTTCTTCTTCTTCTTCTTCTTGTTCTTGTTCTTGTTCTTGTTCTTGTTCTTCTTCTTGTTCTTCTTCTTGTTCTTGTTCTTCTTCTTGTTCTTGTTCTTCTTTCTTGTTCTTCTTCTTCTTCTTCTTCTTCTTCTTCTTCTCTCACTATTTCTTGTTGTTGTTTTCATTCCTGCTTGTCGACGTCTATTCTGTTCCTTATCCTCTCAATGATGTGTTTATTATGATGCTGACTTAACGATGTTTTGCTGCTGTTCGTACAGATAATGTTTGTTTTTCTTTACGTTTGCATGCATTTTTCTCATTGATTGAAATTTCAGGGTTTGTAAAAATATTATTTGCTTCCCTATTTATTTATTTTTCTTGAGGACTGAATAAAAAAAAACCACACCATTGTATGCTTACTCTATTGTCCTCGGAAAATAAAAGTTATTTATTTATTCATTCATTCTCTGTCTGTATCCCCCTCCCTCCCTCCCTCCCTCCCTCCCTCCCTCTCCCTCTCTATATCTCTGTCTCTCTCCCTTCCCCTTTCTCTGTGTGCATGTGTATTTGTCTCATTGTTCGCCTGCTCATTTGAAGTGTTTTAGTTTTCAGTTTCAGCACCAAACTTACTGTTGGTATTTTGGGCTGAAGTTTGGGGCAATGCTTTGACCGTTCTAAAGAGAGAGAGAGAGAGTTGCTTTGTATTTTTGTTATCTACTTGTTGATGTATAATTGATTGTAAAGCGCTTTGGGCTCATTTGAGGTAAAGCGCTATATAAATGTACTATTATTATTATTATTTAAAAAATATTTTTAACCCATTCACCGCCAGCCATATTTCAGCCAAAATCTTCCATTAAATTTACCTGGGTAGAGAACAAAATCCATCTGCAGTATTGGGGATTCTTCAGTGACATATATAAAATAAGGTCTATCCTTACTTCCCAAAACTAACACAATAGGTTCTTTGGATAATAGACCCCGATTTGATGCCTTTTAGTGACATAGGTGTTAAATCACTGTGGTGCTAAAATGCGACTTTGGCGGTGAAAGGGTTAAAAAGTATTTATATTTTTATGTCGTTAAATGACAGATTGACAGACAGTTTCCGGTCATGATGAGCGCAGATGCGTCATGCTACCGTTATGCGACTAACCAAAACAAATAGGCCCGGCATGTCCGTCTTCGGCTGTCGAAAATAGTTTGTAAGAATTTCTAGAACAAAAGCAAGAGAATGGACCAGTAAAGGTCTGCATACACGTTAACATTATTCACAAAAATATGTATTTCCCCATGGAAGCACAGTGTTAGGCCACTCATAATATGACTTGCAACTCCTGTTGCCATGGGGAAATAGTTATATTTTGTGAATAATGTTAACGTGTATACAGACCTTTAGGCAGAAAGAGTAAAAAACAGTGACATATTAAAGGAAGTTACAAGCACATAACTTCCATAAGGTGGGGGAACTATTTGTATAAAAGATCCCCCGGTATCCTGGCGGGGAAAACCCTTTGTTCCAAACCACTTTGTTTTGTTTGTTTCGCTTCGCTCTGGAGGGGGAGGGGGAGGGGGAGGGGGGGGGGGGAGGGGGAGGGGGGGGAGGGGCGCAGAGGGAATGGGGGAAATAGGGGAAGGTGGCGTAGTGGGGGTAACCACAACAGCAACTCGCTCTTTCAGCGTCAACCCACTGGAATAAACTACACCACAGCGACACTAAGCCAACAGAGACCTCCACTACCAAGTCTGGCTGTTGTTATATATTAGGGATGGGAACGAATGAAACGGTGAAGGCGGATATTTCACTTAAAGTGAGGAAGGGGGGAGGGGGGAGGAGGGGTATGGGGATGGAAAAAGTGATAGTGTGGGGCAAAAAGAGAAACAATGGTTGCTGAAGTGTGTGAGAGTGTTGAACAATAGTAATAAAAACACCATCGTCATAAAATCAAGTAATTCAACAACAACAACAACAACAACAACAACAACAACAACAACAACAACAACAACAACAACAACAACTACTACAACTACTCCTACTACTACTACTACTACCAAGAATAATATATAACGTTCTTGCTACTACTACTACTACTACTACTACTACTACTACTACTACTACTACTACTACTACTACTACTACTACTACTACTACTACTACTACTACTACTATATCCACCACGACTCTGTATTACTGTGTATGAGCGTGTGTGCGTAACCACGAACGTAACATGTAAAGTCCTAGCCTTTGCCAAATTGTTCGTAGCAATTCAATAAATTATCTTGTCGTTGTTGTTCTTCTTCTTCTTTTAAGTCTTTTTCTTCTTCTTCTTGTTCTTCTTTTGTTCTTCTTGTTCTTGTTCATGTTCTTGTTTTCTTGTTGTTCTTTTTCTTTTTTTTTTTTTCTTCTTCTTCTTCTTCTTCGTCGTCGTCGTCATTATTGTCGTCTTCTTCGTCTTCTTCTCCTCACCCTCCTCCTCCTTCCTCTTCCTTTTCCTTTTTTTTTAAAATTTATTCTAATTCCTCCTTGCCCTTATGGAACTTTTTCTTCTTCTTCTTCCTTTTCTCCTCCACCTCATCACCCCCATCATCCTCGTTCTTCTTCTTCTTCTCCTTCTTCTACTGTCTCCTTCAACCTCGTTCAACAGCCCACCGCCCTCTGTCACCTATCGAATGCAAACCGTCGGACGCCCCTGTGATCTCAAACGCTGTCGCCAGCAGTGGGTGGAGAGTGACGTCATCGTCCGTGGAGCGTGACGTCAGCTGTGACGAGGACTACATGTGGAGTGATGACGTCACTGATGGTGTTCAGGGCTGTGACCTGGACTCTGGTCAATGGAGTCCTTCGGCCAGCTGTGGGCAGTACCAGTGGAGAGACAGCACGGTACTCTGTCTGTTCCCTGTCTGTTTGTCTGTCTTCTTGTTCTTCTTCTTGTTCTTGTTCTTGTTCTTCTTCTTCTTCTTCTTCTTCTTCTTCTTCTTCTTCTTCTTCTTCTTCTTCTTCTTCTTCTTCTTCTTCGCTGTGCGTGGCCACAATCATCATATTGATTATTTAGCCACGGTACCGGGGCGGTTCAACCACTCTTGCCGGAAGAGAGGGACTCAAGTAGGACAGAGAAGGAAATATTTTGAGAGAGAGAGAGAGAGAGAGAGAGAGAGAGAGAGAGAGAGATTGATTGATTGATTGATTGAATTTTATTTATAGAGGGTAATAGAGTAAGCAATAACATGCTTTTTTACATCCAGCCCTCTGGACAAAATACATATATAAAAGTAGAAAATGAAAAACGAAAATAAACACATACAAAGTAATATAAAGCATGCAAAAAACATCCCTATATTGTAACACATCAATAACAAAATCAAACCTATTATTATTAACTATACTAATTATTAACATTCAAAATGTGTGAAGTAAGCGCATACGCACGGGAAAATAAAACCCAATCCTACTTTTCACACTCATCTTTAAACATTCAAAATAGAGAAGTGCACAAGCATAAAGATAAAAAAAAAAAAAAACCTCAATCATACTTCATCATTAAAATGTACTTAGTTGAAGAAACCTATGCATATAATAAGTCAAACATAGTATTACTTTACCTACTCATCTTAGCATGCGCAATTTAAAATGTAAATACATGTGCTCATGGCAACATGAAACCTATTCCTACATTCCATTATTCATTTTTAGCATGAACATATTAAAAAGTAAACACACACTCATAACAAAAGCAAACCTAGTCATATTATTTGCAAGCGAATACACATATTAAAAAGTAAATACTGCTCATAACGAAATCAAGCCTGAACCTACTTTCTAGTCCTCATCTTTAACACGCACATAAGTAAAACTTAACTCATCACAAAATTAAAACTAATCCTTATTTTACATACTCGTAACATGTACACATTTAAAATTTAAAGCCGATACACATAATAAAATCAATTACGCCTAAGCCCATTTTACATACTAATCTTAAAAATACATCAAGCTTAAATGTAAGCACATACACATGACAGAATAAAACCAAATCCTATTCTACATACTCATCTTTAACATGCACGCATTTTGGAGTAAACACTTATGCATAACAAGATGAAACCCAATCCTATAATAATAATAGTAGCAATAATAATAATAATAATAATAATAATAATAATAATAATAATAATAATAATCAAAATAATAATAATAATTCATATAGCGCTAAAACTCCATATAGTAGTATGCTCGTTGCACGTTACAAAAGCAACAATGAAAGATGGAAAACATTAATTAAAATCAGCAAGAAAGTCATACCACCAACATTTGAATACAAAGAAATAAAGTAACGAAATAACATGATTTTCACTCACAAAGACATCCACCCTCGTTCACCAAGCACTGTCACTCTCTCATTACACATCACACTCACAAAAACTAATAAAAATGTAAACAAGTAACCGGAAGGAATGCACCAATTAATACGTGCGTACACACGGCCCATACTCTCTCTCTCTCTCTCTCTCTCTCTCTCTCTCTCTCTCTCTCTCTCTCTCTCTCTCTCTCTCTCTCTCTCTCTCTCTCTCTCTCTCTCTCTCTCTCTCTCTCTCTCTCTCTCTCTCTCTCTCTCTCTCTCTCTCTCTCTCTCTCTCTCTCCCCTCTCTCTCTCTCTCTCTCTCTCTCTCTCTCTCTCTCTCCCCCTCCCCCCTCTCTCTCTCTCTCCCTCCCCTCCCCCTTTCTCCCTCTCTCTTCCTCTCCCTCTCTCCCTCCCCCCTCTCTCCCTCTCTCTCTCTCTCCCCTCTCTCTCTCTCCCCCCCCTCTCTCTCTTTCCCTCTCTCCCTCATCATACAGGATCCCCAATACAATATATCAAAGAGACACTTTTCGTTACATAAATATAAACATTCTGGCTAAATCACAATAAACAAAATAAAACAATATAAGCCTAAAGAAAAAAAAAAATAAAAAAAAAAAAAAATGTGTATACTAAATAATTATTTTATGACACTAAACACACACTCGCGCGCGCGCGCACACACACATACACGCGCGCGCGCGCATGCGCACACACACACTAGAGAGAGAGAGAGAGAGAGAGAGAGAGAGAGAGAGAGAGAGAGAGAGAGAGAGAGAGAGAGAGAGAGAGAGAGAGAGAGAGAGAGAGAGAGAGAGACAGACAGACAGACAGACAGACAGACAGACAGAGATAGATAGACTGAGTGAGAGAGAGAGAAGCATATCTAACACACTCATCTTTAACAATCATAACATTATAAACACAGCCGATAAACACCGATACATGACAAAGTCGAGCCTAGTTACTTGTAGGCCTACTTCGCATATTCAACTAAAAAATAAACTTAAAGTAAGCACACACACACACGTTATAAAATCATAGTAAATACATATCCATAACATCATCAAACTTAATCTTACTTTATATAAGTAATTATTTATTTATTGTTAGCATGCACAAATTTGTAAATTAGCATACACACTCGACAAAATCAAACCTAATCCTACCTTATGCACTCAAGTTTCAATTATACACTCAACTAACAAAACAAATTTAAAAGTAAGCATGTGCACATGTCAACAACAAAATAAATCCTACATATCATCTTAATTTTTAACAAATATAAAAAACGACACTAATATTTTTATATATAACATGATAAAATCAAGCCTAAGCCAACATTACACACTTGTCTGTAAAATGCAAAAAATAGAATAAAACACATACACATTATTAGATCATTAGATCATTAGAGAGAGAGAGAGAGAGAGAGAGAGAGAGAGAGAGAGAGAGAGAGAGAGAGAGAGAGAGAGAGAGAGACAGAGAGAGAGAGATTCCTCTTTCTGTCTGTCTCTGTATCTGCCTGTCTGTCTGTCTGTCTGTGTGTATCTGTCTGTATCCGTCTGTCTGTATCTGTCTGTCTATCTGTCTATTTGCTACGTACATGTAGGTGGTAGCAACAGAATGACTAGAGTGGGTGAGCGAGTGAGGGAGTGAGAGGGTGGATGAATGATTGATCGATCAGCTGGTTGCGTGTGTTTGCTATTCATATATGAAGAAGAATAGGCTGCTGCTGCTGCTGCTGCTGCTGCTGCTGCTGCTGCTGCTGCTGCTGCTGCTGCTGCTGCTGCTGCTGCTGCTGATGCTGATGATAATGATGATACTGCTGCTGCTGCTGCTGCTGCTGCTGCTGCTGCTGCTGCTGCTGCTGCTGCTGCTGCTGCTGATGATGATGCTGATGCTGATGCTGATGCTGATGCTGATGCTGTTGCTGCTGCTGATGATAATACTGACGCTTCTGCTGCTGATGCTAATGCTTCTGCTGCTGCTGCTGATGATGATGATGCTGATGATGCTGATGCTGATGATGCTGCTGCTGCTGCTGCTGCTGCTGCTGCTGCTGATGATGATGATGATGATGTTCACAGGCCTCTACAGGGGTGTACTATACCATCCCACGAGCTCCGGCAGTCGGCTGGTGTCTGCGAATCACTGGTGTGCCCACACTGGAGAACAGGTCAGAGTTAGGGGGAGCAGTTTCATGTGCCCCCGTCTCTATATGCCCCCATCTCTATGTGTCCCCCATCTCTATGTGTCCCCGTCTCTATGTGTCCCCCATCTCTATGTGTCCCCGTCTCTATGTGTCCACCCTCATTGTGCCCCTGTCTCTGTATGTCCCCATCTCTATATGTCCCCGTCTCTATGTGTCCCCGTCTCTATGTGCCCCCATCTCTATGTGTCCCCGTCTCTAAGTGCCCCCGTTTCTATGTGCCCCCGTCTCTATGTGTGCCCGTTTCTATGTGCCCCCGTCTCTATGTGTGCCCGTTTCTATGTGCCACCCTCATTGTGCCCCTGTCTCTGTGTGTCCCCATCTCTATGTGTCCCCGTCTCTATGTGCCCCCATCTCTATGTGTCCCCGTCTCTATGTGCCCCCATCTCTATGTGTCCCCGTCTCTATGTGTCCCCGTTTCTATGTGTGTCCCCGTCTCTATGTGTCCCCGTCTCTATGTGTCCCCGTCTCTATGTGTCCCCGTCTCTATGTGTCCCCATCTCTATGTGTCCCCGTCTCTATGTGTCCCCGTCTCTATGTGTCCCCGTCTCTATGTGTCCCCGTCTCTATGTGCCCCCGTCTCTATGTGTCCCCGTTTCTATGTGCCCCCGTCTCTATGTGTCCCCGTCTCTATGTGTCCCCGTCTCTATGTGTCCCCCGTCTCTATGTGTCCCCCGTCTCTATGTGCCCCCATCTCTATGTGTCCCCGTCTCTATGTGCCCCCATCTCTATGTGTCCCCGTCTCTATGTGTCCCCGTCTCTATGTGTCCCCGTCTCTATGTGTCCCCGTCTCTATGTGGCCCCGTCTCTATGTGTCCCCGTCTCTATGTGCCCCCATCTCTATGTGACCCCGTCTCTATGTGTCCCCATCTCTATGTGTCCCCGTCTCTATGTGCCCCGTCTCTATGTGTCCCCGTCTCTATGTGCCCCCATCTCTATGTGTCCCCGTCTCTATGTGCCCCGTCTCTATGTGTCCCCGTCTCTATGTGCCCCCATCTCTATGTGTCTCCGTCTCTATGTGCCCCGTCTCTATGTGTCCCCGTCTCTATGTGCCCCCATCTCTATGTGTCCCCGTCTCTATGTGCCCCGTCTCTATGTGTCCCCGTCTCTATGTGCCCCCATCTCTATGTGTCTCCCCGTCTCTATGTGCCCCGTCTCTATGTGTCCCAGTCTCTATGTGGACACCATTGATCATGGTATTTTACTCGCTAGATTAATATCCCAGCACTTTGGTTGTTCGGGAACGGTCCTGAACTGGTTCACTTCTTATCTTCAAAACCGCACACAATGTGTCCTGATAAACGGTGTTAGATCTGCACATTCTGAGCTCAACTTCGGTGTGCCCCAGGGCTCGGTGCTCAGGCCTGTTCTTTTTACTACGTATACCAGGCCCCTCAGCTTTCTTATTGCACAGTTAAGCACTAAGTACCATTTCTTTGCTGACGACTCTCAGCTCTATCGTTCAGCTCAGCTTGAAAATCTTGCTTCCACTTGTGATTATCTACAGGCATGTATAGAGAGAGTGGCTGAGTGGATGTATGGAAATAAACTTAAAATGAATGATGAAAAGACTGAAGCAATGTGCGTAGGATCAAAATCAAAATGCAAAGATATTACACTGAAAACCATGTCTGTGCATAAATCTGAGATTCCATTTTCTTCTTCTGTGAAAAACCTGGGGATTTTTCTAGATCAGTCCCTTACCATGGAAGTACACGTGAACCACCTCTGCAAAGTTTTGTACTTTCAGCTCAGAAGAATAGGCAAAATTCGTTCTTATCTCTCAGTTGACTCTGTGTTACACCCGTGCGTGAGGGGAAATAATCAACATTAACAATCAAAGTGTATGACTATGCAAGCGCATGAGAATGTTCGTGTTTCTCTCTCTCTCTACAAATTATCCACACCTCACGACACAGACGAACAATCAACAACAGTCCACAAAAGCAGGTAGAATTCAATCCTGGTCAAATATTAAACCAAAAGAAAGTTTCACATTCAATTATCATTCATCATCAGTTCACTCTCCACACTAAATATAAAATTCCTTCAGGTGTTTCGCCTTTTCTTAATATACCTAGAAAAGGGAAACTATTTCAATAACACATTTTCTAAATTAATCCTCAAATTGTCTCCCATTTGAGTTTTCCAAAACCATCTCCATTTACAAGTACACAAGTAGTAGGTTCCTTCGTAGTTTTTCCAAAACTAACTCATTTTATCTACTACTCAGTTTCACAAACCAAACTGGCAGTAAATAGCGCAGGTGCTCCCAGTGCACTCCTGCCGTTTTCTCTTCAACCAGGCCCGCCGGTGCAGAACGAAGTCACGTCTGCCCGCGTGCATCCTGGTGTTGCCGACTCTGTCACTTTGCTCCAGACCGCCGCACGGAAAGGATAGTCAGCACGTCAATGGAGATGGGGCCCATGTCACACCACTCTCCTAGCCAGCAACAGAAGCTGCATCAACAGCAGCTTACAAAAAACATAAATGAGTTGCCCCGGTCCACATCCCAAAGCTAACAGCTGAGGACCCAAAAAAACCGATTTGTCCAGTTCAAGACAAACATGGCAACTGAACTCAACTGAACGAAATCGGTCAATACACATCTGCGCGTCACGTGATACGCATACTGCGCTGAGGTCCCAAACCAGAAGTATGGCATCACAAAAAACGCCCAAAACACTGCGTAACATTCTGCAAACAAACTATGCGTCTCTTTAATTCTTTCTAGACTTGACTATTGCAACCCTCTTCGCTGATCTTCCAGAAAAGCTGATGTCCAAACTCCAACACATTCAAAATCACGCTGCCAGACTTGTTCTTAGAAAGAGTAAAAGATCCAGTGTTACTGAGCTACTGAAGACCCTGCACTGGCTTCCAGTAAGAGCCTGCATTGAGTATACAATTTCCATCATTTGTTTTCAGATTGTTAATCTTGAATGTATGCCATCCTATTTATCTGATCTTGTCTGTCCTTACACGCCCTCAAGAGCTCTCCAATCTCAGGATGCCAACCTTCTCTCTGTCCCCCGCTTCTCTCTCAACTCCTTCGGCAAAAGAAGTTTCTCTGTCTTTGGCCCTGTCACTTGGAACTCTCTACCAATAACTCTCCGCCAAATCCAGTCTCTACCCACCTTTAAAAACACCTGAAAACACACCTCTTCAACAAACATTTGTAAAGCACAGTTTTGCCCTGATGTCAGTCATGCGCATGAGTGTGTGTGTGTTTGTATGCATATGTTTTAATGTGTTTATTATGCTAGGTGAATTGTTCTGGTTTTAACAGAGGAAAACAGGGGAAGAGGGGGGGGGGGGTTCGAATTTAACTTGTATTGCTTAAAAGTCTTAGAACTTTTTTCTTAGAAATGCGAAATATTATATATTGCTTAAAAAGGTTTTAGTGCTTTTATCTTAGAAATGTGAATGTATATTGCTTAAGGTTTTTAGTGCTTTTTTCTTATGATTTCTTATTATGTTCTCTTTGTTTCCTTACGCTCTGTCTACCTGTCCTCTCTCTCTCTCCCCCCCCCTTCCCCTCTATCTCTCTCTCTCTCTCCCTCCTGCCCCCTCTCTCTCTTTCTCTCTGCCTCTCCGTCTTACTCCTGTCAAAGTTTGCCCTGCCCACTTGTCTTCGCCTTTTTGTCTGTCTAACCCTGACCCCCCCCCCCCCCTTACCCTGACCCATCCACCTCCTCCCTGCATTCTCTCTCTCTCTCTCTCTCTCTGTCTCTCTCTGTCTCTCTCTCTCTCTCTCTCTCTCTCTCTCTCTCTCTCTCTCTCTCTCTCTCTCTCTCTCTCTCTCTCTCTCTCTCTCTCTCTCTCTCTATCTATATCTCTCTCATGTGTTATTAAATAATGTTACTATTATTTTATATCATTGCTATGAAACATGGTGTGTCAATTTGTTAATTTTTAATTTATATATATTTTTTATATTTTTTATATGGTTTCATCAATGTTTGTAAAGCCCTGAGAGCTTGCGCTTAGCATGATTTTCATCGCGCTATGTAAGTGAAATTATTATTATTATTATTATTATGTGCCCCCCATCTCCATGTGTCCCCGTCTCTATCTGTCACCCTCATTGTGCCCCTGTCTCTGTAATGTCCCCGTCTCTATATGTCACCCCTATCATCGTCTGTGTGTGTGTGTGTGTGTGTGTGTGTGTGTGTGTGTGTGTGAGAGAGAGAGAGAGAGAGAGAGAGAGAGAGAGAGAGAGAGAGAGAGAGAGAGAGAGAGAGAGAGAGAGAGAGAGAGACAGACAGACAGACAGACAGACAGACAGACAGAGAGAGAGAGAAATTGTAAAATGCAAAAACATGAATAACACAAATAATGATGTCACCCTCATTGTGCCCCCGTCTCTAAGTGTCCCTCAGGTTAGGGATATATAATAGGGTTAGGATTAGGGACGGCTTTGACTTGGCTTAAGGGGCCGACTCGCACGTGCAACTGCAGTGGTACAATTGGCCAGCTGTAGCCCCCTGTCCCAGCTGACCCGCCCTTTCTTAACATTCACAGCTGTAGCCCCCTGTCCCAGCTGACCCGCCCTTTCTTAACATTCACAGCTGTAGCCCCCTGTCCCAGCTGACCCGCCCTTTCTTAACATTCACAGCTGTAGCCCCCTGTCCCAGCTGACCCGCCCTTTCTTAACATTCACAGCTGTAGCCCCCTGTCCCAGCTGACCCGCCCTTTCTTAACATTCACAGCTGTAGCCCCCTGTCCCAGCTGACCCGCCCTTTCTTAACATTCACAGCTGTAGCCCCCTGTCCCAGCTGACCCGCCCTTTCTTAACATTCACAGCTGTAGCCCCCTGTCCCAGCTGACCCGCCCTTTCTTAACATTCACAGCTGTAGCCCCCTGTCCCAGCTGACCCGCTCTTTCTTAACATTCACAGCTGTAGCCCCCTGCCCCAGCTGACCCGCCCTTTCTTAACATTCACAGCTGTAGCCCCCTGTCCCAGCTGACCCGCCCTTTCTTAACATTCACAGCTGTAGCCCCCTGCCCCAGCTGACCCGCCCTTTCTTAACATTCACAGCTGTAGCCCCCTGCCCCAACTGACCCGCCCTTTCTTAACATTCACAGCTGTAGCCCCCTGCCCCAGCTGACCCGCCCTTTCTTAACATTCACAGCTGTAGCCCCCTGTCCCAGCTGACCCGCCCTTTCTTAACATTCACAGCTGTAGCCCCTTGCCCCAGCTGACCCGCCCTTTCTTAACATTCACAGCTGTAGTCCCTTGCCCCAGCTGACCCGCCCTTTCTTAACATTCACAGCTGTAGCCCCTTGCCCCAGCTGACCCGCCCTTTCTTAACATTCACATAATGAGTGCATGCGCCACGCGCGGTCATAATTATGCACTACACATCCCTGCCTCATTTGATTTTCATTCGTGTCTTGGATGACAGGGTTCAAGTATCGGCAGGTAAGTAACTTCAAGACGTCCCTGACTGTTCACCCGGAGGAGGATTCAGGCCAAACATTCTCATTTGAGTTTATTAGGGTCCAGACTACTCAAACATAATATGGTCTGCAGCAATCCGCAGGGGTGGTGGTGGGGTGGTGGTGAGAGGGTGCATTTTAAATCAAGGCATAATCAGTTGAAAAACGAGGCAAGAATAACGCTTTAAAATGCAGCAATAATAGTACCTACACCATCTCTAGACAGACAATTTAGACAAGGACATACACAGCAGTAATCTATTGCGGAACAAAAGGACTACAAACAGGCTTGCACAAATACAATCCCAAGGAGATGGACAGGCTGCTCAGCAAAACAATCACTCGATGCAGTGCATTAAGAGTTCAACAGATGAATTGATCTTGGTAAGAAAGTTTTCTGTGCTCTTATTTTCAGTTTTAGAGTTCTGTATCGACGGCCCGATGGTAACACTTCATAGTATTTTGACATAACATGACTGTTATCATTAAGAATTGTCCTGGCTTTCTTCACTACTTGTCTGTCATACAACTCTTGCATACCACTCTGCCTTGCACCCACAACCTTACTGCACACATTCACCATATCACTCAACACACCCTTACTTCTTACACTCAAGCTTCCATACCAACAGATAAATGACACAGTAAGAACAGATTCAATGCAACATCGGTAGTAGGTTTGAAGAATATCTGAACAGACACCAATATTCCTTAGCCTCTGTAAACAAAAGATCCTGGACTGACTCTTCTTATGTATATACTCAATGCGTTTTTCAAAATTGAGTATCAACATCATTATTTATGTGTGTATGTATGTATATTATGTATGTCACCTTTAAAAAAAATAATTAAAAAAATTGTAAGTAAACCTGGCTTCGCTCGGGCTGTAGTTGGTCCAGTTTCTTTCGAGTGGGTGTAACCGAGTGAGGCGACCCTAAACCATCCCCACACGAAGAGTCAGAAAGTCACACACTAATGCCCCCCCCCCCCCCCCACACACACACACAAAAGAATATGCAAAACCCTAAAAAAGAAGAAAAAGAGAAGAAAAAATGTGTATCCAGAGGAGATTCGAACACGCAACCTCTTGCATGCGAACTCAACGCACTAAGCAAAACGCACTATCCACTGAACTATCACACCTTCGTAAAAAGTTGTGTTAAAGGGGCACCCTGACGGATGAGTTTTTTTAAGAACACGTCGAGATCACCAGGAAAACACCCTTTACAGAGATTGCAACACATTGCTCTGTTTTCCTAGAAATCAAACCGTCAAATCGGCGATTCCTCCTTGGCGGAGGTGCTGGAAGTCAAAGGCGTGTGCCGTCTCTTTTCTAATGGCCGCCAAATCGTTTGCACGAAATTTTCGCACTACAAGCGATTTCAATTATTTTAAATTTATAGTTTATCTAAAGGAGTTTCGCTCACAACAAAAGAAATAGCTCTTTTTTTTTTTTACTGCACAACAAAATAATAAAACGCTTCAACCACAATGAGTGACCTCCACCCACCCCATCCAAAATGGCTACTATCTCCGGCATCTCCGCCAAGGAGGAATCGCCGTTTTGACGGTTTAATTTCTAGGAAACCAGAGCAAAGCGAGTGTTCCGATCCTTGAAAACGCTGTTTTTCTTGAGATCTCGACGTGTTTCTTGCAAAAACTCATCCGTCAGGGTCCACCTTTAAATATTGTTTTTTCGACTTAGACAACACATTTGCAGACAAACGAACAGTTCTGATAAATAAACAACAAGCTGACATGCAATTAACAGACAGAAGCACAGACAGACAGTAAGACCAAAAAGACATGAACATAACATCCTTGGCACAGACAGTAAACGATAGCAAATGATGCTTTAAAAACAAAACGAAACGAAATTATTATTTAAAATTAAGATCTTATTTCATATCACACACTTGGTTAAAAACAAAAAGCACAGAAATTGATTGTGTTATGAAGACAAACAGTGAGAGGGACAACGACAAACAGTGAGAGGGACAACGACAAACAGTGAGAGGGACAACGACAAACAGTGAGAGGGACAACGACAAACAGTGAGAGGGACAACGACAAACAGTGAGAGGGACAACGACAAACAGTGAGAGGGACAACGACAAACAGTGAGAGGGACAACGACAAACAGTGAGAGGGACAACGACAAACAGTGAGAGGGACAACGACAAACAGTGAGAGGGACAACGACAAACAGTGAGAGGGACAACGACAAACAGTGAGAGGGACAACGACAAACAGTGAGAGGGACAACGACAAACAGTGAGAGGGACAACGACAAACAGTGAGAGGGACAACGACAAACAGTGAGAGGGACAACGACAAACAGTGAGAGGGACAACGACAAACAGTGAGAGGGACAACGACAAACAGTGAGAGGGACAACGACAAACAGTGAGAGGGACAACGACAAACAGTGAGAGGGACAACGACAAACAAACAGTGAGAGGGACAACGACAAACAGTGAGAGGGACAACGACAAACAGTGAGAGGGACAACGACAAACAGTGAGAGGGACAACGACAAACAGTGAGAGGGACAACGACAAACAGTGAGAGGGACAACGACAAACAGTGAGAGGGACAAACAGTGAGAGGGACAACGACAAACAGAGAGAGGGACAACGACAAACAGTGAGAGGGACAACGACAAACAGTGAGAGGGACAACGACAAACAGTGAGAGGGACAACGACAAACAGTGAGAGGGACAACGACAAACAGTGAGAGGGACAACGACAAACAGTGAGAGGGACAACGACAAACAGTGAGAGGGACAACGACAAACAGTGAGAGGGAACAACGACGACAAACAGTGAGAGGGACAACGACAAACAGTGAGAGGGACAACGACAAACAGTGAGAGGGACAACGACAAACAGTGAGAGGGACAACGACAAACAGTGAGAGGGACAACGACAAACAGAGAGGGACAACGACAAACAGTGAGAGGGACAACGAGAGGGACAAACAAACAGTGAGAGGGACAACGACAAACAGTGAGAGGGACAACGACAAACAGTGAGAGGGACAAACAGTGAGAGGGACAACGACAAACAGTGAGAGGGACAACGACAGTGAGAGGGACAACGACAACGTGAAACGACAAACAGTGAGAGGGACAACGACAAACAGTGAGAGGGACAACGACAAACAGTGAGAGGGACAACGACAAACAGTGAGAGGGACAACGACAAACAGTGAGAGGGACAACGACAAACAGTGAGAGGGACAACGACAAACAGTGAGAGGGACAACGACAAACAGTGAGAGGGACAACGACAAACAGTGAGAGGGACAACGACAAACAGTGAGAGGGACAACGACAAACAGTGAGAGGGACAACGACAAACAGTGAGAGGGACAACGACAAACAGTGAGAGGGACAACGACAAACAGTGAGAGGGACAACGACAAACAATGAGACACACATGGACAGAGACAGACACTGAGAGGGACAACGACAGAGACAGTGAGACACACATGGACAGAGACAGACACTGAGATATGTCATGACAGACAGTAAATGAGACAATGTGAGAGACAATGACAGAGACAGTGAGAGACACATGGACAGAGACAGACACTGAGATATGTCATGACAGACAGTAAATGAGACAATGTGAGAGACAATGACAGAGACAGTGAGAGACACATGAATATTAAAGGAGAGAGAGGGGGGGGATAGACAGAGACAGAGAGACAGCAAGGGGGAGAGAAGTAATGAGAGAGACAATGAAAGAAGAAAGAAAAATGTCCAGAGACTAAGAAAGGCAGAGAGAGGGAGACAGTAAGACAGAGACAAAGACAGATGGAGACATTGAGAGAGAGACCAACGATCAACGACGTTTTAATGACCAAGGCCATCTGCCCATGTTATATGGGGAAAACGAAAAGGGGAGAGGGGAATACATAGAAAAGACACAAGCAATAAATGGCATGTACATATAAGTTTCAAAACTGAAAACTGAGAGAGAGAGAGAGACTAAGAGCAGAGAGAGAGACTAAGAGCACACAGAGAGGGAGAGAGAGAGGGAGAGAGAGAGAGAGAGAGAGAGAGAGAGAGAGAGAGAGAGAGAGAGAGAGAGAGAGAGAGAGAGAACATTGAACACTGAACACTGAACGTTTTTAATGAATAGGCCATTGGCCCATGTCACTGGGGATGGTTACCAAAAAGTGGGCTAATTATCATTGATTTGAAAGTGCATGCACATGCACAAATATGTACAAACAATTAATCAAACAGTCTCGCGCATTTGATACATATGGATACATGATTCAATCAAGCATATTCATATAACGTACATTGAATGCCTTATCTAAATACAAAGCTGAACGTAAAACCACAGATTTGTTTTCACATGTTAATAAAAAAAAAGAGTCAGTCTAAAGAGAGAAGGAGTATTATACTATTTAGCAGGGATATATGTGTTGCCTTAGGTTATCGTACATGGGACATCGTAACACAAAATGGACCTCTGTTTCTCTTTGGGACTCACAAAATGGGCATGCTAAGTCTTCCTCTCTTACATTGATTCTGAAACGTAATTTGTGAATATTAAGTTGTGACACACCGAGTCGAAACCGTATAAGACTGATTCTCGCTTGAATGTGTGCACGAGAGAGAGAGAGAGAGAGAGAGAGAGAGAGAGAGAGAGAGAGAGAGAGAGAGAGAGAGAGAGAGAGAGAGAGAGAGAGAGAGAGAGAGAGAGAGAGAGAGTGAGAGAGATAGTGTGTGTGTGTGTGTGTGTGTGTGTGTGTGAGAGAGAGAGAGAGAGAGAGAGAGAGAGAGAGAGAGGAGAGAGAGAGAGAGAGAGAGAGAGAGAGAGAGAGAGAGAGAGAGAAAGACTGAGAGAGATAGTGAGAGAGGGAGATGGAGACAATGGAAGAGCGAGTAAGGCAGAGACAGAGAGACAAAAGAAACAGTCTCCCATCTGCGAATGTGTAATGTTGTGCAGGATATTTTTATATTGCATAAGAGGTTGGACTTTGGGCTATCATATTACATCACAAAGTGTATAAATGTCACTAAAAGCGCTCAAAATGATGTGTGCAATTTGAAGCTAGGGGTCCTTAACCTTTTTAATAATATAGTAACACAACAATAAGGAAATAAAATATAGTGTTCTCACTTTCTAACTCACTGACACGCGCACACGCACGCGCACACGCACGCACGCACGCACGCACACACACACACACACACACACACGCACGCACACACACACACACACACACACGCACACACACACACACACACATTAGGGTTTTTTAACATTGATCTACTGAAACCCAAACCTAAATGGTGTCACATTTATAGCTTGCATGGCGTTGAGCAATTAATAAGCCAACCAACCAGTATAACCAAAACCACTAAATCTTTAACAGACCACATGTATACAAATACAAAACAGCCTCTTCTTCTTCTTCTTCGTTCGCTCAGACAGTTTCCTGTCACATGAGCGCAGATGCGTCATGCTGCCGTTATACGCCTAACTAAGAAATAGTTAGGCCCAGCATGTCCGACTTCGGCTGAAGAAATCTTTGTAAGAATTTTAGAAAAAAAAAGACAGGAGAATGGACCAGTAAGATAGAAATATAGCAGATGACAGTAAGCAAAGGGAAAAGGCAGAGTCAAAGAGAGTGACAGATTAGAGGAAGTTACAAGCACAGAACTTCCAGAAGGTGGGGGAACTATTTCTACAAAAAGACCCCCCGGTATCCCCACGGGGGGAAACAACCGATGATAGAAGTATGCGCTCCACCTTCTGGCCTTCTGGCTGTAGTGATCACAATGGCATCTGCCTTACCTGGTACAAAACCCACATAAAAGTCCCTAAGGTAGGACACAAAAGTATATATTACACAAGCTTCAAAAACTTCCACCAACAAGATTTCAATCAGATCTTGCCAATGCACAATTGGATGCCATATATCAAATTAGAGATCCTGATTCAGCAGTAGAATTTTGGTTGAACAGATTTATATCGGTTTATGACAAGCATGCTCCATTCGTTAAGAAACGAGTCAGATAAGAACCAGAACCACCCTGGATTAGTACCGAAATCGATGCGGAAATAAATACACGGAATAACTTAAGCAACCATGGCACAAAGAAAGAATTTAATAGACAAAAAATTAAGGTCACTAATATGAAACGCAAAGCAAAACGCAACTATTTTAGAAACATGTTAATATTTTTTTAAAAAGATTCAAGTCAAATATGGAAAGCCATCAATATATTAACCAACAAGCAAGTTTCCAAAAGTCAACAAATTATTAAAGACATATCTGCAGACCAATTAAACGAGCACTTTGCGAACATAACAGAAAAAGTAATATTACAAGACAGGTCCAATGAAAATAATATTTGCAATTTAAAACAATACCTTAGTTTTAAAAGCATTCGTTATCCATTCATTCTTCAGCCAATGACTGCCTTCGATGTAAGTAAAAGTCTTAAGTTAAGGGTTAGGGTTAGGGTTAGGTAAAAGGTTAAGTTAAGGTTAAGTAAAAGTAACACGTGATTTAGATGATATTGATGTGAAGATACTAAAATTTGCGTACCCAGTCATTTCTGAAACACTTACCTATTTGTACAATTTATTCATTGATAAACAATGTTTTCCCCTTCAATTCAAACAGGCAAATGTTATCCCTCTGTATAAATCTGGTGAAACATTTAATCCCTCAAATCATAGACCCATATCCATTTGGTCAGCATTATCCAAACCTATTGAAAAACACCTTCCAATGTCATTATATTCCTATTTTAATAAAAAATAACTTACTTCACGAAGACCAGTCTGGTTTTCGTAAAAAGTATTCTTGCCATGCTGCCCTAATACAGCTTACCGACAGCCTTCTAAATAACATGAACGAAAATAAATTTACAGGCATTCTATTTGTCGACTTTGAAAAAGCCTTTGATGTGATTAACCATTCTCTATTATTGCGTAAACTAGATCTCTATAAACTGACTCCGGATTTTCTAAGTCTCATGTTATCATTTCCAAGCGATCGAAAACAGTCAGTGATCATTAACAACAAAATGTCTAAGTTTTTACCAGTTAAATTTGGTGTACCTCAGGGTTCAGTACTTGGTCCTCTTTTGTGTTCCATTTATGTCAACGATCTGCCGTGTTCCGTGCAAAGTAAGTGTGAAATGTTCGCAGATGACACGTCCTTTCATGAAAGTAATTCCAATGTTGATGTCGTAACAAATAAACTTCAAGACAGTATTCACAGCCTAGTAAATTGGACCCAGTTAAATCACATGTCTTTAAATACAAACAAAACAAAATGTATGTACGTTACAACAAGACAAAAGCGGCAAAAAATGAAATCCAAATTTCCGCCTCTACTTATATGTATGTAAGTACAAAATCGAAGAGGTAGATTCACATAACATTGTAGGTGTGGATCTGTCTTGGACTGATCACACCGAATCCCTGTGAAAACGTCTTTCTAGAAAAGTATTTCAATTTACTAAAATTCAAAAACATGCTGGATACCCAGTATCGTAAACTATTTTTCTGTGCCCACATGTACCCAAGACTATGCATCCACGTTATGGGATAATTGTAGTCAAACTAAGTAATACATCGTTTGCATAAAAGGCAGTAAACAGTTCTTTGACAATTAATGTTTACAAAAAAACTT
>CM065692.1:2578824-2595959 GCA_017654935.2 Phymorhynchus buccinoides
ATAGACCATCACATGGGCCCATCAATAAATAATGTTCTTACATTTGCAAAGCAGCAACTATGCAGTGGATTTACACGAAACTTCTACACTTATGTAAACTACCCTTCCTTGATAACCACACACATGTGCAGGCGTTTTGGCTTTGATTCAAGTACATTTTGGTACTCCGACAGAAAGAAGGTTGTGAGCTGTGAAATCGCTACTTTTTGCAGGCCTTGGACGAGAAAATATTCTTGTTTTGCTAACTTCTGCTTTAATAACATGAACAACCCAAAACAGCATGGGGTAAAGTTAGGTCCAGAGAGTGAGTGGGGAAGGACTTGGATGTCTGGATCGGCAGACACCTACATCTGATCTAACGGCTTGACTGGGAAACCACAAACATATACCCAAGTTTCGTCTTTTGTAATCACATCACAAGAGGATGGGGCCATCTGGCCTATTAAATTGGAAAACATTAGTTAACATTTTACCCACCACTTTTTCATGTCTCCACTTCGGGCATTCATCTTGTGTCTCGTTTCTCAGGGCAAAGATTTGTCGCAGAATCCTGTCAATTTACCATATAATACAGTACATCTGTGGCTTATTTCTTAAACAAAAATAAATGGAATTTCGTTTCCAGTCCTTTCACCTAAAGAAAAGGTGTTTTTTTCGTTTTTGACTGTCAATAATGACCTACTCTAGCTAGAATCTTCAAAGCCAGTGTTCCCAGTTTTAAAAAGCTCTATCAACTTAAAAACTATGCAGCGGGACACGTAAGGTCACCCATAAACAGATTCCAAATTCGCATGGATTTTTGCCAACACGTCTTTGAGTTTTCGTCTGGTAAAGGTGTAGTAATGAATTTGCTATTTTGTCAGATGCACTTTTTACTGGCTCAGCTGCAAACATGGCTTTATTAATTACGTTCAGAAAATGACGTCACTGATGACGTCATCTTCAAACTGTGCATGTTAAAAGCAGAATGGTTGAAGTTTATCATCATAAAAATTTTATGGGCTTGTGGACAAAAACAAGCGTATGGTACCCCTTTAAGGACATTATTTATTGATGCACCCATGTACAAGCATTTCATCATCAGGAGGGTATTGTGTAAGAGCATGGGTGGGCTGCTTGCCTGATGTGATGATGATGAGGACGACGACGTCGATAATGATAATAATGATGATGATGGTGACGACGAGGACGATGAGGAAGATAATGATGATGACGACAACGACGACAACGACGACGACGACGACGATGATGATGATGATGACGACAGCGACGACAACGAGGACGACGATGATGATGATGATGATGATGATGACGACGACGATGATGATGATGATGATGATGATGACGACAGCGACGACAACGAGGACGACGATGATGATGATGACGACGACGATGAAGATGATGATGATGATGACAGCGACGACGACGATGATGATGATGATGATGATGATGATGATGATGATGATGATGATGACGACGACGATGATGATGATGATGATGATGACGACAGCGACGACAACGAGGACGACGACGACGATGATGATGATGATGATGATGACGACGATGATGATGATGGTGACGACGACAGTGATGATATGATGATGATGATGTGACAGATACAGGTGGACGGGACGGACTACGTCACCTTCAACACACCCAGACCAGTCAGTGAGGCCACCAAAGTACTAATCAATTTGTACGTCGACATCCAATACCTCAGTCTGTGGTGTTAGACATGACGCCAACGGTATCTGCCCAATTGAGCGTGACGTCATACCATAGCCTATGGGGTCAAAATATGATGTCAGTGTTGAATATCTTATGCGTGTTGTTAAATAATGACGCCATCATTGCATGTCGTTGCTAGTATCATTATCTGGTGTTAAATATGACGTGATACTTGAATATCTTTATCAGAGGTGTTAAATATGATGTCATCATTGAATGTTGTTATAAGTGGTGTTAAATATGACGTCATACTTGATGAATATTTTTATCCGATGCGTTAACTATAACGTCACCATTGACAGTCTGTTGTGCTGGATATCACGTCATCGCTGGTGTCAGTTGCGTGGCGTCATCCACAAATGCTGTTGAATATGACGTCATCGTTAGATATGACTTCAACAATCAGTGCTACATACTCCATTCTCTGGTAGATTGAAGGAGAGCGTGCAATACACACAGACCCCATGTTTCATGTATACTCCCTACACATAATGCCACAGATAGATCTATTATCTTATATTATTATATAATCTTTATTTGATTTTCCTTTAGTCAATCTAAGGCATGGATGCAATGGATTGTATTTGGTATTTACTATTTAGCATTGGTGTTCAGGTTGCTCCCACCCGGAGAGCGCGTCGCCGCAAGCACTGCACCACACATTTAATTTTTTTATTTTCAGGTTTTCAATCGATTTTAATGAAACCAGAAGAGAGTTTACTATTTCTCAAAACAGGACAGTGCGTGTGAAGAAACAGATGTACAAAGCGAAACATGTATCATATTTAGGCATGCTGTTATACCAATAAAAATGTACACCTTTCATAGCTAAGAAAAAATGAATAAGACTATGCCATGTGGTAATAATGGAATTAATAAGACAGAAAAACAAACAAAAAACATGGATAAATAAGAATTTTGTGGGAACAGATTCTAGGTCCTGCCACTGATATTCGCCTGAAACGCGTGGAAACCTGTTAGCTTAAACTGTAACTTACAAACTCTCAGCATGAGGACAGATAGACACAAATACAGACAGAGAGGGGGAGAGGAGAGAGAGAGAGAGAGAGAGAGAGAGAGAGAGAGAGAGAGAGAGAGAGAGAGAGAGAGAGAGAGAGAGAGAGAGAGAGAGAGAGAGAGAGAGAGAGAGAGAGAGAGAGAGAGAGAGAGATAAGCAATAATGACTATATAATCCAACACATCATCCGTTTCTGGAAAAGAATCAGAACCAAAAATTATCAATTCCTTTGCTAAAGCTACATTTTGCGCATCGGCACACTTGTCGTGCAGAAATCGTTGAAGATTAGTCCAGAAACCTGTCATCACATTGCATGGAAATAACATACGTACAATAGATAGTAATAAGTGTACAATGTCTCCCAAAGCTCAAAATACCCTTTTAAAGATTAAAAAGGGAACTCGGTTATACTACGACACGGATAACTCTCAACCAAAATGCTGTGAAAAGTTGAATAATGAAGCATTAGAAAGTCTGAAGTGGAAGAAAACATTTCATAAAATAAAAAAAATAAAAGAGGTTTTGGTTGAGAGTTATCCGTGTCGTAGTATAACCGAGTTCCCTCTATAATAATATTCTGCGAACTAATGTACTTTTTAATAGATTGCACACAGCCTAACTAGAGCACAAAATTGATTCTAATGGTCGACTTATGGTGATTATTTGACCGCCAGGGGGCATAACGCTCGAGTGGGGCTTATCACGATATATTCTTAGTTGGGCGTAGTGAGAGAGAGAGGGTTGGACTCCTCCCTATCTCTCTCTCTCTCTCTTTATCCCCAACTAAGAATATAGAGAGGATTAGCCCCACTCGAGCGTTATGCCACCTGGCGGGCAAAAGAGCCAGCTAAGTTGCTCAGCATATGTGCTTCTGAATTCCTCATATGTAAAGAGCGATCCTGTTTGGCTGATTAAATCAGCAGCGCGAAGAACACCTTTGCCCATCCATTCTTTGAGTATATAGTTTTGCCTCCTAATTTAATATTTTCATTGTAAAAAATATTATCAGCCAAAAGATCACACGGGCCTTCAATGTGAACATTTTTGCTAAACATTTTATACGCTTCGAATGCATCAGCCCAAAAGGCGTTGCATTTTTCTTTGTTGATAGGTGAGTCGTAACCAAGTTCATCAAGGTCGTTAATAAATGGACAACTTTCTTCCAACATAGATCTCCATTAATAATTCCCATAAGTGAGTAATCATATGTTGTAATTGATATATTCCTACGTTTGTTAGGTTAGAGAGCCTTATTGCTAGTTGCTCTAGGCAGATTTGTTGCCTAGATAATTTGATCGAGTTTATTGGGTTTGAAAACACGAAACGGTTTAAGTGAATATTAGAATTAACCACGAGTTCTTGGCCACTTGATAAGTTTAAAGAGTCTAGCCAAGCAAGCTGTAGTGGTCAGTTGCCTGAGGGTCTGAACAAGGGTGGGCCTTTTTGTGACCGCCTCTATTGTTGGTAGAGTGACCAGCTCCCCTTTGTCGTACGTAGACTCGCGTTTCTTCTGTTGTAGAGAATGGGTCACTTTAGGACTGACATGTGCTGCTGCCCATGCATAACGTGAGAGAGTCATGGTGTAAGTTTGTCTTTATTGGTAGTTTCATGTAGTGAATGCAATTGACGATGTTGTTAGGGATGATCTTGGTTGAAGGACTAAAGGAGAGGCTAATGGACACGAGAATCGATATAAAGAGTGTAGAATTTAATTTAACTTGATTGGAGTTAAGCTTGTGTATCTTATTAGTCACTAATCTGCATAGGTTTTTCTTTTCTAACTAACCTATGCACAAATCCAAAACAAAAACAACCTAAGTGATTCTCGATTATGTCCATGGATGACCTCCCTTTATGATAATTAATTTGTTGTTGATTGCAGAGAAGATGTCCCTATAATGTTCATCGTTGATTTTCATGTTATTGTTTTAAGGATGTTGATCGTAACATTCTTTTATTATTCTAGTTCATTGTGAGCCTGTTGTTGTATGCTTGTGTTATGTCATTGTTGTTACAGGTCGCATTGTTGCTAGAGTCCTTTTTCGTGTTGTCCTTTTACTGTTGTGTTCCTTTTTGTAGTCCTTTTATTTTGTCCTTTTACGTTTACTGATCCTTTTCTTTTTTTGCAGTTTAGTAGAGTGATTAAAGAGTGGAAATTCCAAATTGTCTTCTTTGGTTTGTTGTGCATCCCTCATTGTGAAAGTCTGCTGAACTCCTTCAGCCTCCCCAATTCTTTCTTCTTCAAATCCTATTCTTATTCTATCTGTTCTATCAAATTCTAACCTATCTACCCCGAACCCGGCACATTTTCTGTAACTGTGCTACATCACTAGGGTAGGTCTGAGAGGGTGGCTTACACTAGATTAGGCTAAGTGTTATAGTAATATTTTTGTGGTCGTTTTTAGAGTGTTCAAAAGAATTAAACTTGCACAGGGATGAAAAGAGAACTGGGCTCCATGCCATGACTGTAAGATTTCGTTTAGCGTTATCATATCCCCTCTCGCTCATTGTTTTGTTTAAGTGTTTTATGTTGGGAAAGAGCTGTTTGCTCATAATTGTTTATTCATTTCTTATTTTGTTTGTTTGTTTGCAACACACACACACACACACACACACACACACACACACACACACACACACACACACACACGTTCACTCTTCTCTCTCTCTCTCTCTCTCTCTTGTCTCTCTCTCTCTCTCTCTCTCTCTCTTCACTCTATTTCTCTTCCCCCCCTCTCTCTCTCTCTCTATATATATCTATAAATATAAATATATATATTATACAAAAAGGATTCACACCCCTCTCGAAGGCAAGGCACCGCGCCACAGGCAGTCACCCAATCTTCTTTTTATTTGAAGCTTTCGCCGACAGGCTTTGTCACAAATGCAATAGAGGCTATGTCATCGTTAAACAAAAAGAAAAAGATCTCTCAGTTTTCTCTCTCTGTTTAGTGCAGTCAGTAGGGCACAATGCCTACGCCATGTCTACGCCGACGCAGCTACTAATGTTAGTCATTTACTAACTTCTATTCAGTACGTGTTGTGTCTTTAATATACAAAGTTCTACATAACACGTTCAAGTCCAAAGGTGTTTACCCCCCCCCCCCCCTCCCCTCTCTCTGTCTCCTGTCTCTGTCTCTCTCTGTCTCTCTCTCTCTCTCTCTCTCTCTCTCTCTCTCTCTCTCTCTCTCTCTCTCTCTCTCTCTCTCTCTCTCTCTCTCTCTCCATCGTTAAAGCTTGCAGCTGTTTCAATTTGCAGCCGTCTCAGTTTTCCAATCTCTCTTATCTGTTTAAAATTAATTGCGTATGAAAGACTCCAGGCGTTTTTGGCAGCTTGGATCACGATTCCCGCGGTCCAGTTGATATGACCGTGGGGACGCCTCTGAAGATGTCAGTTGATATGACCGTGGGGACGCCTCTGAAGATGTCAGTGGATATGACCATAGGGACGTCTCTGAAGATGTCAGTTGATATGACCGTGGGGACGCCTCTGAAGATGTCAGTTGATATGACCGTGGGGACGCCTCTGAAGATGTCAGTTGATATGACCATAGGGACGCTTCTGAAGATGTCAGTGGATATGACCGTGGGGACGCCTCTGAAGATGTCAGTTGATATAACCATAGTGACGCCTCTGAAGATGTCAGTGGATAACCCATAGTCCCTAACCCATAGGGACGCCTCTGAAGATGTCAGTTGATATGACCGTAGGGACGCCTCTGAAGATGTCAGTTGATATGACCGTAGGGACGCCTCTGAAGATGTCAGTTGATATGACCGTAGGGACGCCTCTGAAGATGTCAGTTGATATGACCGTAGGGACGCCTCTGAAGATGTCAGTTGATATGACCGTGGGGACGCCTCTGAAGATGTCAGTTGATATGACCATAGGGACGCTTCTGAAGATGTCAGTGGATATGACCGTAGGGACGCCTCTGAAGATGTCAGTTGATATGACCATAGGGACGCCTCTGAAGATATCAGTGGATATGACCATAGGGACGCCTCTGAAGATGTCAGTGGATATGACCATAGGGACGCCTCTGAAGATGTCAGTTGATATGACCGTAGGGACGCCTCTGAAGATGTCAGTTGATATGACCGTAGGGACGCCTCTGAAGATGTCAGTTGATATGACCGTAGGGACGCCTCTGAAGATGTCAGTTGATATGACCATAGGGACGCCTCTGAAGATGTCAGTTGATATGACCGTGGGGACGCCTCTCAAAATGTCAGTGGATATGACCGTGGGGACGCCTCTGAAGATGTCAGTTGATATGACCGTATGGACGCCTCTGAAGATGTCAGTGGATATGACCGTAGGGACGCCTCTGAAGATGTCAGTTGATATGACCGTAGGGACGCCTCTGAAGATGTCAGTTGATATGACCGTAGGGACGCCTCTGAAGATGTCAGTTGATATGACCATAAGGACGCTTCTGAAGATGTCAGTGGATATGACCGGGGCCGGGGACTATCCGTGTGCCAAACCGGAAGCGAATCGATTCAGAAATGCCGGAGATACGGGCGCCGACAGGCCGCTTCACGTTGTCACAAACCGCGGCGTAACCAGACCCGATATTGACTCGAGATTTGGAACATGCGTAACCAGGGGTAGTGACTATCGTCGTGCAAAAGTTCAACAGCATCCGTTCATAAACACGCGCTATAACCCGATTTATTTTGCAGGACGCTAATTTCAACCAACACTTGACACATAGCCAAAGACTCTAAAAGGGGAAGATGGACTACTTAAGAGTTACGGCAAGCCTGGCTGATAGAGTTATAGTTAGTGGGGTAGTTCACAGTGGTGGCTATGCAAAGACTCAGACTGGAATTTGAACGGAGAATTCAACTGGCCTATCGACGTGTTACGTCATAAAGATGTTTAAAAGGGACACAACCAGTGTTTCTGTCCTCACTACTCATATAGGGAAAAGGGACCAGATGTTAGTCTTTTCTTTTCAATGTCTTTGGCTCTTTGCTTGCCTTGGCGCTCCCGCAGAGAGAGAGAGAGAGAGAGAGAGAGAGAGAGAGAGAGAGAGAGAGAGAGAGAGAGAGAGAGAGAGAGAGAGAGAGAAATTGACTGGGGTGTGGTGTGTGGGGGGGGGTGGGGGTGGGGGTGGGGCATAGAACCAGCAAGCTTCCCCCCCCTAGGGGATACTGGGAGGGGGGGGGGTCTTCAGTACAAATAGTTCCCCCACGTTCTGGAAGTTATGTGCTTATAACTACCTCTAATCTGTCAGTCTCTTTGATTCTGCCTTTTCCCTTTGCATGCTGTTATCTACTATCGTTCTGCCTTTCCGGTCCATTCTCCTGCCTTTTTTCAAGAAATACTTTCAAAAAGATTTCCTCTAGCCGAAGTCAGACATGCTGGGCCTAATTATTTCTTACTTAGGCGCATAACAGCAGCATGATGCATCTACGTTCGTAATTGACAGAAACATGCCTGGACGACCGAAGAAGAAGAACTTAGAAGAAGAAGAAGAAGAAGTACTACTCTCTCTCTCTCTCTCTCTCTCTCTCTCTCTCTCTCTCTCTCTCTCTCTCTCTCTCTCTCTCTCTCTCTCTCTCTCTCTCTCTCTCTCTCTCTCTCTCTCTCTCTCTCTCTCAAAGTGAAAATGATTATGAAACACTCTTTTCTGCGATAGGTCAAGGGGGGGGGGGGGGGGGGGGGCGGGCGTGGGGGTGCGCGCGTCCCTGTCCCTGTCTGTCTGTCTGTCTCTGTCTGTCTGTCTGTCTGTCTGTCTGTCTCTCTCTCTCTCTCTCTCTCTCTCTCTCTCTCTCTCTCTCTCTCTCTCTCTCTCTCTCTCTCTCTCTCTCTCTCTCTCTCTCTCTCTCTCTGTCTCTCTGTATTTGTCTGTCTGTCTCTCTCTCTGTGTCTCATGTCTCTGTATGTCTGTGTCTCTCTCTCTGTCTGTCTCTCTCTCTGTCTGTCTGTCTCTCTCTGTCTGTCTGTCTCTCTCTCTCTTTCTCTCTCTCTCTCTCTCTCTCTCTCTCTCTCTCTCTCTCTCTCTCTCTCTCTCTCTCTCTCTCTCTCTCTCTCTCTGTCTGTCTGTCTGTCTGCCTCTGTGCCTGCTCTGGGGCAGAGGATGGGGGTGGGGGGGGGGGGGGGAGGATGGGAGGGGGGCTGGTGGGGGGAGGGGGGCTGGTGGGGGAGGGGGGCTGGTGGGGGGAGGGGGGCTGATGGAGGGGATGGTGGAGGGTGTTCAAGGGGGGGATGGGGGGGACGGGGGATGGTTGGGGGTGGGGTACAGTGGGGGGTGTTCATGGAGAAGAATGAATGCTTTTTTTGTTTTAGTTGTGGGTCCCCAGATTTATTAAAACGGAGCTACAATGGTTGAACCACAGATTAAGAACCTCTCTGGTTTAACTAAGTAGGCTTTCAGTTCGTTTTTCCTTTTAGTCCTTTGCCGATCTACGATCGCAAAGGAGTATGTTTTCGTTCAGGTTTGTGTCCTTTTTTTGTTTGTTCTTCTTTTCTGTCTGTCCCAAGGATCTCCCGAACCGCTTGACCGAATCGCTTCAAATTTTGTGTGGTTGTGTGTCCCCATGAGAGGAAGGCATCCGCGCAAAACTTTTTGCCGCCCTGACCTTGACCTTGGCGTATGACCTTGAAAACCGAAAACCGTTAAGGGGCCATAACTTCCACACCGCAGGTCCTAGAGTCTTCAAACTTGGCATGGAGGTACTTTCCCTTATGGTCGTTCTGCTGATTGCGTACCAATGAAGGTCAAGGACAAGGTCAGGGAGATCGGTATTCCTTGAAAGTGGTAGGGGTCTAATAATTGGGGTTTTCTGTCCCACGCATATCTCCCGAACCGCTTCACTGAATCGTTTCCAATTTTGTGTGGTGGCGTGTCACCATGAGAGGAAGGCATCCGTGCATAAATTATTGCCGTTGTGATCTTCACCTTGGTGTATGACCTTGAAAACCGAAAATATTTAAGGGGCTATAACGTCCACACCGTTGGTCTTAGGGACTTCACACTTGGCATGTAGGTACTTTGGCTTACGGTTGTTCTGATGATTGCATACCGATCAAGGTCACAGTCAAGGTCATGGAGATCGGTAGGCCTTTTAAGTAGTAGGGGTCTAAAGATTGGGTTTTCAGCCACAAAAGTAAAAATATAATATTTCACGGACCAGGCGAAACCGGTACTCAGCGCTACCGGTAGTTGGCGTTACCTGTACTAGGCGTTACCGGTACTAGGCGTTACCGGTACTAGGCGTTACCGGTACGGGGCGTTGCGCTAGTAATGATGTAAATATTAAACCCTTCATCGCTGCCAGCAAACTGTAGATGACACATAAGACAGGAGCAAAAGGCGGGAAAACGGACCAAAGCGGCATCGGTTATCTGTACACACTCTCTGGGCCTACCCACAGATGGTTGCTGCATGAAACCTTTTCACACACACGCGCCGACGCGCGCAAGCGTGCGCGAACATACACACATTGTGATATACACAGTTATTATTAACGCCCCTAATACAACACACACGCACACACACACACGCGCGCAACTGTCTAATATCACGTGTAGTGGATAGACGTTAAATGAAAGACACACACACGCGCGCATACATAAACACACACACATGCGCACGCAAACGCGCGCGCGCGCGCGCACACACACACACACACACAACAACAACAACATACAGTATTTATACGGCGCTGAATCTTGATAGAAATCAAATCGAAGCGCACACACACGTTAGCATTCAAAGCGCATTCAAAGACAAACGCAATACAACGCGAACACACACAGATAACATAAATGGAATATAGCAGAAACAGACCTAATGGCAAGAGAGAGAAGATAAAGAGAGAGGAGCTTTAATGACGGGGGAACAGGTGGGTTTTGAGGTTAGCTTTGAAAGCAGAGAGAGTCGGTCGCTGACGGAGGGAGAGAGGAAGTTTGTTCCAGGAGGTCGGTCCTGAGACAGCAAAAGAGCGCCGACCAACAGTTGAAAGCTTATACCTAGGGATCTGGAGAGAAAGAGGGTCAGAAACTGAACGTAAAGTGCGAGCTGGCGTATAGATGGAAATATTGTCACAGAGGTAAGATGGAGCAGCTTTATGAATAGATTTATAGCAAAGTGTGTTTAATTTATACTCAATTCTGTCTGCGACAGGAAGCCAGTGCAAAGAACGCAGAAGAGGGCTAACATGATCGAACTTTTTCTTCCTAAGGACAAGACGAGCAGCTGTGTTTTGAATACGCTGGAGACAAGATAGAGAAGAGACTGATAGGCCAGAAAGGAGAGCATTACAGTAGTCAATACGAGATAGGATGAGGGAAGTAACAAGCTTTGCTGTGGCTTCATCTGAGAGGTATTTACGAATATAGCCAATGCAACGAATTTGATAGTAGCAGGACTGACAGGTCTGAGTCAGGAAACTCTGCATGGAAAGAGTATTGTCCAAAGTGACACCTAAGTTTTTGACTGAGTCTGAGAGGGGAATGATATTGTTACCCAGTTGGATTGACTCTATGGAAACAGAGGCTAGTTTGTTTTTTGTCCCTACAAGCATTGCTTCGGTTTTTTCACCATTTAATTGAAGTTTATTTGGAACCATCCAATTTTCAATATCAATATAGCAGTTGTTACTTTCTGTAAGAATGGAATCTAGATCTTCAGGGGTTGTACTGTTTTGGAGTTGTGAGTCATCTGCATAGAAGTGATGTTTCATGCTGTGCTGATCGATGACATTGGCAAGAGGTGACGTATACACAGTAAACAAGACAGGACCAAGCACAGACCCCTGGGGGACTCCACAAGAAAGCCTAACCTGTTCAGACTGACGACCATTGACCAGAACTGATTGCAAACGATCAGAAAACACACACACACACACACACACACACACACACACACACACACACACACACACACACACACACACACACACACACACACACACACACACACACACACACACACACACACACACACACACACACACACACACACACACACACTCACACACACACACACACACACACACACCACACACACACTCTCTCTCTCTCTCTCTCTCTCTCTCTCTCTCTCTCTCTCTCTCTCTCTCTCTCTCTCTCTCTCTCTCTCTCTCTCTCTCTCTCTCTCTCTCTCTCTCTCTCTCCTCACACAACACAAGCACGCACTCACTCACCTCAAAACATTATAACACGTAAAACCACCAGAAGAATATAAACACGGAAAAAAATAACAGAAGAAAATATATACACAATGCTGAAATCTCTCTTTTTCTCAACACACTGCCTAAAGTGTTCTTTAAACTATACTTACACTCAATCTCTAGAGTAGAAATCGTACACAAACTAAACCCTGACGCGCAATAGGCCTCTAGAGGTGCGCTACCTAGGCCTAGCGACTACTTTCTCGATTTCTGCCCCAACCCTTGACGGCTGCAGCCTGCCTACTAGGCCTAGTTCCAACCTAACCCCCAACCTTCTTACAAAAAGCAAACGTTTGGCCTACCATCAGAACTGATAGGCCTAGAACTTTCGGCTGTTTTGATAAAAGAGCCTGACAGCCCCCCCCCCCCCCCCCCCAACCTTCTTACAAAAAGCAAACGTTTGGCCTACCATCAGAACTGATAGGCCTAGAACTTTCGGCTGTTTTGATAAAAGAGCCTGACAGCCTCCCCCCCCCCCCCTCTCTCTCTCTCTCTCTCGCCCCATCAAATAGAAACCTCTATGACTGCTGCACCAGAACCCAAGTTGATCTGATAGACAACTTTGCTGATTTTGTCACCCAGAAGGGCTTCCCCCGAAAAGCCCTCTATAGAGACGCTATCCACCCAAGTGAAAGGGGAACTGCCCGCTTAGCAACAATTTTAAACATGTCCTCCCCCAACCCCAACCCCAGAACGTAGATGATAACTCTGCGAAAGTGGGTTCTCACTCTAGGTCACAGCTTGATCGCCCTGATTCCCAGAGTTATGGAGATGCTGAGAGAAGCTATCGCTTCCTGTCTAGAGCGTCAGCAAATCAAATAAGTGATGCACACAATGAAGCGGTCCCTCAGTTATCATCAGCAGAAGAATATCCGCTGTTGTCTCATGATAGACGTCAGCCTGTCCTTGGTAACTCAGACCGTTCTCAAGGTTGTTCGGGTGAAGCTAGAGGCCCTGTACAACAAGACCAATCCCATTGTCAAGTGGCACAATCGGCACATAGCGGTCCGCCACAGACTGGACGTAACTCACATGCTATTTACAGTGCCCCTCCAATGTTTCTCACATTCCCACCTCCCCCTTATTACCACCCAGGGTATAACATTTATGATGCTCCCTACCCTAGATTCCCAGTCCAATACCCGTACCCCCCTTTTGGTGTACAAGGTGTAGACACAAAACTACGGCCTGTACAATTTCCTGTGGGGCCATCTCCCCCAAGCTTTAACTCCATATCCCAGGGCGTCAATCCAAATGCCCGTAGCTGGCCACCACCTGCTTCTGCAGGGGACTGTGCACAGCAGTTAATGTCCCTAGCCTCCCAGCTGGTGTCCCACCGTGATCAGCAGAGGCCAACTGGTAGTTGGTAGGATGCAAGGCCAGTCATTTTAATATGCAATTAAAGTTGTTCAGTTATGAAATTGTGGAATCACATGCCATGTTCTGATAAAATATCTATGTGAATGTGTATGAGAGAAAAAGCCTATTACATTAATGAGTATTCCCATGTTATTCCTGTTTGTTTTTCCATGCTAATACGCGTCTCCAGTAGTTATGTTGGCCTTGACATACCTGGACTTGGGACCTTGAAATCGGTTGTGACGAATGTCTTTTGTATCCGTTTGAAATTATTTTTATGGTTGATATTTTCACTTTTGCAACGTGCTGATAGTGATTTGCATTTGAACGTGCTTGGCCTTACCATACTTTGACTTCTGTGTGGAAGCATTATTGCATGTACTTGTGATATAATTGAGTATCATTCGTTTGTTCATATATTTATATTATTTTACATAGCTATATTGTGTGTTGCTGTTCAAACTACATTGGCTCTTATTGTTTGAGTCGATTGCGTGTCATAGACACTGGTAAGCTTCCTGTAGTGCTATTTTGGGCATCATTTGCGGTGGTTTTATAGTTGTTGTTTTTGTTTCTGTTGTAACATAGTTTATTTCTTGCTTGAATAACATGGAGCAAAAGACTAGCGGCCAAAAATGGTTAAAAAGAAGTGGATTAAAAATAGGATATTTAAATGCGTGTCATCTGCTAAACAAAATTCCTGACGTTCCTTCCATTTTGGCCAATGTAGATGATCCATTTCATGTTTTCGGTTTTTCTGAAACTAGAATAACAGACGTAGTTTCTGACTCTATAATCGCAATTCCAGGTTATAGTTTAGTGCGTAGAGACCCTAGTTGTAAATTGGAAACGGGGCTAGTAGCATATATACATCAGTCAGTCCATTTTAAACAAATTACCGTATTTGATAGACATGCCATTGAATGTATTTGGTTAGAAATTCGTCTAAAAAAGAACAAACCCGTTCTAATTGGAATGCTATATAGAAACCCTGAGGAGCGATCTGACTGGTTCGATCGCTTTGATTCCATGATGGAGGATGTTGTAAATTTTTCTGATGAGATTATGCTCCTTGGGGACTTTAATATTGATCTATTTAAACCCCACAACAAATGGAAAAGATTACTTGAGTCGTACAACCTAACACAATTAATAACCACTCCTACAAGGAAAACACTAACCTCCGAAACGTTGATAGACCATATTTATGTCAGTAACGCCAAACATTCTGTAGAAACGTCCATGCCTGTTTTTGGACTTAGCGATCATTTCCCTATTTGTGCAACATGGTCCAAAAAAGGTGTAAAAATCCCCAAATGCACCCATAAATGTATTTCATACAGATGTTACAAACATTTTGATGAGCACAGTTTTTTGTATGACCTATGTATGGCAGATTTCAACCAGGTTTCTCAGTACACCGATCCAGATATAGCCCTTGATGTGTGGTATAAAACGTTTCTTTCTGTATTTGATACACATGCACCACTTAGAACCAAACGTGTCAAATTCAGAGATAATCAGCCATGGCTAACAGATGAAATTAATGCTGAATCTAATGTTCGTGAAAATTTATTCAAACAGTCAGGAAAAGACGATGATTATAAAAAACAACGAAACTTGGTAACCTCTATGAAAAGAGACGCACAGAAGAAATATTTTAGTAAGTTAATCTCTTCAAAATCAGATACAAAATCTTTATGAAAAGCGATAAATCAGCTGTCTGGCAGGAATGCAAGTTCCACTGCTTCTTCGTCTGAATTGTCAGTTGAGGACCTAAATAATCATTTTGCTACAGTAGCAGAGAAGCTTGTAGATATTGACCGTACCAGTAATAATGATTTGTCAATGATTAAAGAATTTTGTGATTCAAAAAACATTAAATCTGAACTTAAGTTTGAATATATTGCTGTACATGATGTATATATGGAGCTGTGTTTATTGAATACGTCTAAATCTCGAGGTTTGGATAATATAGATAATAACATTTTGAAAGCGTCTGCACCAATTATTACTGAACACTTAACATACATTTACAATCTTTGTATTGAAAAAAGTCATTTCCCACAAGCTTTTAAAGATGCAAAAGTACTGCCACAATTTAAATCAGGTGATCCAAACGATTGTTCAAACTACAGACCTATATCAATTTTATCTATTTTGTCCAAACCTCTCGAAAAACACCTTAAAAAACTGCTCCAGTCTCATTTTGACACACACAATCTGTTTCACCCTAATCAAAGTGGCTTCAGAAAGAATCATTCCTGCCACACAGCACTTACTAACCTCATTGAACAATGTCATATGAACATAAATAACGATCTTATCACAGGGGCTATATTTGTAGATTTTGCAAAAGCATTTGACACCATTGATCATAACCTTCTCCAAAGAAAGCTAACTCTATATGGTCTGTCAACAGAATCGGTTAGTCTCATATCATCTTTTCTATCCAACAGGCGGCAATTGGTCCATCGGGACTGTAAATCATCCTCATTAATATCAGTAAAGTATGGTGTGCCTCAGGGCTCAGTCTTGGGTCCCATTCTTTTTACTATTTATATAAATGATTTACCTTTACACATCTCCTGTCCCTGTGAACTTTTTGCCGATGATACTACTTTACACGACAAGAACAAGACTGCTGACTTAGTACTTACCAACTTACAAAATGACGTGAACAACTTAGTGACATGGACTGAATATAACCACATGACCCTTCATCCTAAAAAAATCAAAGCTTATGCTAATTACCACAAGACAAAAGCGACAGAACATAAAGTCTGATTTACCAAAAATTAAAGTACATGACAAGTTTATAGAAGAAGTGGACTCGCATACTATACTTGGTCTGGGGGTTGACAACAATCTTTCTTGGTCGTACCATGCCTCTATTCTCACTCGTAAGTTATCTAAAAAAATATTTCAACTAAACAGAATCAAGCACTTTCTTGATATTCACACCAGAAAACTCTTCTTTCATGCATATATTCAGCCAGACATTGATTATGTTTCAACTTCTTGGGATCAAGCAAGCAAAAACTGTCTAAGACATTTAGAAAGTATTTATAGACGTGCAATTAAACTAATTCTTCTTAAATCATCAACACTACAAATTTCTGATTATAAAATTGTTAACATACTTCCCTTCCACTCCAAATGCCAATTTAATAAGGGTGTATTTATGTATAAAATTTTAAATGGACTCGCACCTCCTTATTTATGTAAAAGGTTTCCTGTAACTCAGGTGCGGAATAAAGAAACCATACTCCTCCCCCGACCTAGAACAGACTTATTTATGTCATCGTTAACATACTCAGGTGGAAGGTTGTGGAATGAAATCCCTGAGTGCATAAAAACTAAAAGCACATTGCTGTCATTTAAAAGATGCTTTAATAAATATTTATTCGAAAGGTTATAACAGTTCATTCCCCTTTTCTAAACTTATCTATTGTGCCTGTTATAATTCTAGTAAATGCGCATGTTTGTAGCTATGCTCCTACCTGATATTGTAAAATTGTCAATTGATTACTTGTCTAACTATGATTTATGTGTGTGAAAGGAATTGTGAGAATGTTGATTTATATTTCATGTTGTCCTTGTTCTTTGGATTTGATACATTGTTTACTTTTGAACCATTTGAGTTTGTTTTGTAATTTATTTATTTATTTATTCATTTCATATGTCATTATTTTAGAGGACCTGATGAAAATAAGCTATTTCTGCTTACTCAGTTTATCCTCATTAAAAATTTCGAGTTCGAGTTCGAGTTCTCTCTCTCTCTCTCTCTCTCTCTGTGAGTGAATGAGCGAATGAGTGTGTGAGTGTCACCAGAGAGTGT
>CM065692.1:2601459-2623959 GCA_017654935.2 Phymorhynchus buccinoides
GACAAAAATCCAAATAAGGTTTGTTCCTTCCTTCAAAATGACATAGATAATCTTACAGCATGGACAGAAAAAAATAATATTGCAATTCATCCAAGTAAATCTAAATTCATGTTAATAACTACTCGACAAAAACGCCAAAACTTAAAAGATACCCTTCCCAAACTCAAAATGTATAATAATTTTCTGGAAGAAATAGATTCCTGTAGATTACTAGGTGTAACTATCGACAATAATTTATCATGGTCCAAGCACAGTTTCTGCCATCTGTAAAAAAAAAATTAGCGAAGAAAGTATTCCAACTAAATAGAATAAAGCACTTCCTTGACATCCATACTCGAAAACTCTTTTTTAATGCATACATTCAGTCTGAAATAGATTATGCTTCTACATGTTGGGATCTTGCTAGCGAAAACTGCTTAAAGCCACTGAAAAGACTCTACAAACGTGCTCTAAAAATTGTTCTTCTTAAGCCTTCTTCACTTCAAAATAGCGATTATAAGGAACTAGGCATTCTTCCATTAGACTACAAGTTTTAACTCAACAAAGCCATTTTCATGTACAAAACTGTGAATAAACTGACACCGGCCTATCTATGCAAACGATTTCCTATTACTAACATTCGTAACAAAAATATAATTTATATTCCTCGCCCTAGAACAAACCTGTTTATGACCTCCCTTACATACTCCGGTAGCAAACTATGGAATGAATTGGAAAATTGCAATAAAAACCTAATAAGTGTCTCATCCTTTAAAAGAACATATCACAAACACCTCTTAGAAAAGTTTTAGGTTATTAACTTCCTAGAAATATTCGCTGTTTGCTTAGAAATAATAATGACTTTACGTAAATATAATGTTTCTCTATAACGTGGGCTTATTAGTGTATTGTATTCTATCATTGGACCATGAGCGTATTTGCACCTGTGTGTTCGAACACACCACGAGAAACTAGGTATGCATGATTTGGCATAGTTATAGGATATACTGTATGTTTTTTAGTGTGTGCGAGTACGTGAACGAGCTGTTCGTTTGAGCTTGAATTGTTTTCGCATGTTCTTCAATTTACTGTGAACATGCCTGTTGTTATTTTCTTTCTTTGTAATGCATTTTGTACTTTCTTTTTGTTTTCCTTTTCTTGTTATTTAGTTTTTCTTTTTCCCCTCGAGGGCATGGTGTAAAGAAGCTTGAGCTGATCCGTTTACACACATTAAACATTCGTATTCAAACATTCGTATTCTCTCATGGTTTCTCTGTTATCAGCCTAGAAACTACCGCTCGTGTCAGGGAGAAAGGTAGGTTTTACAAAATGCACTAGAAAAAAGGTGGGGCCTACCCAAAAAGGTTCTTTATGTCGGTGGGCCTACCCCGTCCCTCCTTCAACACTCTTCAAGTCAAGCTCTCGCGCATGCGCGGCAATATAATAATAGGCTATACACGCGTGCGCTTGCAGTCCAGGGGCACATGTGCTCACATCAGACGCATACACACACAGACACACGAACACACACACACATAAACGCACATACGCGCGCGCGCACGTACACACACATACACACACACGCGTGCATGCGCATGCGTCTACGCACGCCATATTTATCCTCCAGCGCGTGAGCATGCACGCGAGTGTACATACTGATATGCGAGTGTGCGCGCACATACACACACATATTTATCCTCCAGCGCGTGAGCGTGCGCGCGAGTGTACATACTGATATGCGAGTGTGCGCGCACATACACACACATACGCATGCACTGTATGCGCGCGCACACACACACACACACACACACACTGTGGCCCTTCACACTCTCTGGTGACACTCACACACTCATTCGCTCATTCACTCACAGAGAGAGAGAGAGAGAGAGAACTCGAACTCGAACTCGAACTCGAACTCGAAATTTTTAATGAGGATAACCTGAGTAAGCAGAAATAGCTTATTTTCATCAGGTCATATGAAATGAATAAATAAATAAATAAATTACAAAACAAACTCAAATGGTTCAAAAGTAAACAATGTAACAAATCCAAAGAACAAGGACAACATGACATAGAAATCAACATTCTCACAATTCCTTTCACACACATAAATCATAGTTAGACAAGTAATCAATTGACAATTTTACAATAATAATAATAATAATAATAGTGAATCATTTATATAGCGCATTCCTCCACCAATGTGGAGCTCTATGCGCTTAACAACAACAAAAATTAAAAGCAACAAATTCAACAACACGAAATAATCGCTCACGCACATGCAAATAGGCATACACATACACACCCCACCCACACATACACGCACGTACCGGCACATACACACACACACACACACACACACACACACACACACACACACACACACACGCGCGCGCGCGCGCGCGCGCGCGCAACACACACACACACACACACACACACACACACACACACACACACACACACACACACACACACACACACACACACACACACACACACACACACACACACACACACACACACACACACACACACACCCCGTTACCATCACCACCACTCACCCCACCCAAAAAACACAATACAAAATACAATCAGTTGAACAAAGCATCAACACACACACACACTCTCTCTCTCTCTCTCTCTCTCTCTCTCTCTCTCTCTCTCTCTCTCTCTCTCTCTCTCTCTCTCTCTCTCTCTCTCTCTCTCTCTCTCTCTCTCTCTCTCTCTCTCTCTCTCTCTCTCTCGCAACAAAGCTGACGTACACATTGCAGTCAACACACAGTGAAACTAATATGGGGGGAGGGGAGTGTGTGTGTGAGAATAGAGTCCAGAAGTAATGTGGCCTAAAGGTTGTGATGTAGCTTGAACAGGTGGGTCTTGAGAGCTGATTTGAAACATTGCAAGGACTGGATATGGCGGATTTCGCGTGGTAAGGAGTTCCAAACTGATGGGGCCGAAAAGGAAAAGGAGCGCTCACCAAACATTTTTGTTCGTGTACTAGGAACACAGAGACATGGAATATGGCGTGAGTGGTATTCCAAACTGATGGGGCCGAAAAGGAAAAGGAGCAATTTTTGTTCCTTGATTTTGGAATCTGATGACCGAATTGCCTTGAGGAAAGCATGTCAGAAATGTAGCTAGGGGCATTTCCAGAGAAATAAGAATGACATAGAGTGGAAATTTTGTAGTCAATACGTGCTTTGATGGGAAGCCAATGAAGGGATATCAGGAGTGGTTGAACATGATGATACTTAGAGACATTGAGGACAAGTCTGGCAGCAGAGTTCTGGACTTTTTGAAGCTTGTCAATGAGGTGTTGGGGGCAGCCATACAAGAGTGAATTACAATAATCTAGTTTAGAGAGAACAAAAGCGCAGACTAGTATTTTAGTAGTATCTATAGACAGGAGATGGCGAATCGTACCAATGCGACGCAGCTCACAGTATGCTGACCGACAGATAGTTTGAACTTGTGAGTCAACACTCATATCTTGAGAGATGTGGAAGCCAAGATTTCTAGCAGGAGAAAAAGGTATTTGAGTGTCACAGACAGAGATGGAATCAGGCTTTGGGTACTTTTCTAGATGGAGAGTGGATCAAGGTCTCCGTCTCATTCAGCTTCAATAATGTAGCATATGATTTGATGTTGCGAATGCAGAATTCAATGAAATAAAAGGAAGAATGGTAGATGGGGATACAGGCTTGTGGAGTTGTGTATCAAGCAAAAGACTCAAATGAGAAGTGATCAAAAGTTTAAACATGATGAAGAGGACTGGTCCAAGTACTGTAGGAACAAATGTGAGGCCAACCATTGCAGAAGATGAGTCAATGGAGACAACTGAGTTCGACCAGAAAGGTAAGACGAGAACCATGACAGAGCAGTGCTTGATATTCCATAAATTGAAGCCTCTTAACAATAGTATCAAAAGCACAAAAAGAGTTAATTCACACAGAGTCAAGAGCTAAGAGAATCATAGTTACTTTCACAAGTTTCAGTCAAATGACACGCTTTACAACTGATCAGATGGAAAGGAGCCAGTAGGAGCATAGCTACAGACATGCGCATTTACTAGAATTATAACATGCACAATAGATAAGTTTAGAAAAGGGGAATGAAAAAGGGGAATGTTATAACCTTTCGAATAAATATTTATTAAAGCATCTTTTAAATGACAGCAATGTGCTTTTAGTTTTTATGCACTCAGGGATTTCATTCCACAACCTTCCACCTGAGTATGTTAACGATGACATAAATAAGTCTGTTCTAGGTCGGGGGAGGAGTATGGTTTCTTTATTCCGCACCTGAGTTACAGGAAACCTTTTACATAAATAAGGAGGTGCGAGTCCATTTAAAATTTTATACATAAATACACCCTTATTAAATTGGCATTTGGAGTGGAAGGGAAGTATGTTAACAATTTTATAATCAGAAATTTGTAGTGTTGATGATTTAAGAAGAATTAGTTTAATTGCACGTCTATAAATACTTTCTAAATGTCTTAGACAGTTTTTGCTTGCTTGATCCCAAGAAGTTGAAACATAATCAATGTCTGGCTGAATATATGCATGGAAGAAGAGTTTTCTGGTGTGAATATCAAGAAAGTGCTTGATTCTGTTTAGTTGAAATATTTTTTTAGATAACTTACGAGTGAGAATAGAGGCATGGTACGACCAAGAAAGATTGTTGTCAACACCCAGACCAAGTATAGTATGCGAGTCCACTTCTTCTATAAACTTGTCATGTACTTTAATTTTTGGTAAATCAGACTTTATGTTCTGTCGCTTTTGTCTTGTGGTAATTAGCATAAGCTTTGATTTTTTAGGATGAAGGGTCATGTGGTTATATTCAGTCCATGTCACTAAGTTGTTCACGTCATTTTGTAAGTTGGTAAGTACTAAGTCAGCAGTCTTGTTCTTGTCGTGTAAAGTAGTATCATCGGCAAAAAGTTCACAGGGACAGGAGATGTGTAAAGGTAAATCATTTATATAAATAGTAAAAAGAATGGGACCCAAGACTGAACCCTGAGGCACACCATACTTTACTGATATTAATGAGGATGATTTATAGTCCCGATGGACCAATTGCCGCCTGTTGGATAAAAAAGATATGAGACTAACCGATTCTGTTGACAGACCATATAGCGTTAGCTTTCTTTGGAGAAGGTTATGATCAATGGTGTCAAATGCTTTTGCAAAATCTACAAATACAGCCCCTGTGATAAGATCGTTATTTATGTTCATATGACATTGTTCAATGAGGTTAGTAAGTGCTGTGTGGCAGGAATGATTCTTTCTGAAGCCACTTTGATTAGGGTGAAACAGATTGTGTGTGTCAAAATGAGACTGGAGCAGTTTTTTAAGGTGTTTTTCGAGAGGTTTGGACAAAATAGATAAAATTGATATAGGTCTGTAGTTTGAACAATCGTTTGGATCACCTGATTTAAATTGTGGCAGTACTTTTGCATCTTTAAAAGCTTGTGGGAAATGACTTTTTTCAATACAAAGATTGTAAATGTATGTTAAGTGTTCAGTAATAATTGGTGCAGACGCTTTCAAAATGTCATTATCTATATTATCCAAACCTCGAGATTTAGACGTATTCAATAAACACAGCTCCATATATACATCATGTACAGCAATATATTCAAACTTAAGTTCAGATTTAATGTTTTTTGAATCACAAAATTCTTTAATCATTGACAAATCATTATTACTGGTACGGTCAATATCTACAAGCTTCTCTGCTACTGTAGCAAAATGATTATTTAGGTCCTCAACTGACAATTCAGACGAAGAAGCAGTGGAACTTGCATTCCTGCCAGACAGCTGATTTATCGCTTTCCATAAAGATTTTGTATCTGATTTTGAAGAGATTAGCTTACTAAAATATTTCTTCTGTGCGTCTCTTTTCATAGAGGTTACCAAGTTTCGTTGTTTTTTATAATCATCGTCTTTTCCTGACTGTTTGAATAAATTTTCACGAACATTAGATTCAGCATTAATTTCATCTGTTAGCCATGGCTGATTATCTCTGAATTTGACACGTTTGGTTCTAAGTGGTGCATGTGTATCAAATACAGAAAGAAACGTTTTATACCACACATCAAGGGCTATATCTGGATCGGTGTACTGATAAACCTGGTTGAAATCTGCCATACATAGGTCATACAAAAAACTATGCTCATCAAAATGTTTGTAACATCTGTATGAAATACATTTATGGGTGCATTTGGGGATTTTTACACCTTTTTTGGACCATGTTGCACAAATAGGGAAATGATCGCTAAGTCCAAAAACAGGCATGGACGTTTCTACAGAATGTTTGGCGTTACTGACATAAATATGGTCTATCAACGTTTCGGAGGTTAGTGTTTTCCTTGTAGGAGTGGTTATTAATTGTGTTAGGTTGTACGACTCAAGTAATCTTTTCCATTTGTTGTGGGGTTTAAATAGATCAATATTAAAGTCCCCAAGGAGCATAATCTCATCAGAAAAATTTACAACATCCTCCATCATGGAATCAAAGCGATCGAACCAGTCAGATCGCTCCTCAGGGTTTCTATATAGCATTCCAATTAGAACGGGTTTGTTCTTTTTTAGACGAATTTCTAACCAAATACATTCAATAGCATGTCTATCAAATACGGTAATTTGTTTAAAATGGACTGACTGATGTATATATGCTACTAGCCCCGTTTCCAATTTACAACTAGGGTCTCTACGCACTAAACTATAACCTGGAATTGCGATTATAGAGTCAGAAACTACGTCTGTTATTCTAGTTTCAGAAAAACCGAAAACATGAAATGGATCATCTACATTGGCCAAAATGGAAGGAACGTCAGGAATTTTGTTTAGCAGATGACACGCATTTAAATATCCTATTTTTAATCCACTTCTTTTTAACCATTTTTGGCCGCTAGTCTTTTGCTCCATGTTATTCAAGCAAGAAATAAACTATGTTACAACAGAAACAAAAACAACAACTATAAAACCACCGCAAATGATGCCCAAAATAGCACTACAGGAAGCTTACCAGTGTCTATGACACGCAATCGACTCAAACAATAAGAGCCAATCTAGTTTGAACAGCAACACACAATATAGCTATGTAAAATAATATAAATATATGAACAAACGAATGATACTCAATTATATCACAAGTACATGCAATAATGCTTCCACACAGAAGTCAAAGTATGGTAAGGCCAAGCAAGTCCAAATGCAAATCACTATCAGCACGTTGCAAAAGTGAAAATATCAACCATAAAAATAATTTCAAACGGATACAAAAGACGTTCGTCACAACCGATTTCAAGGTCCCAAGTCCAGGTATGTCAAGGCCAACATAACTACTGGAGACGCGTATTAGCATGGAAAAACAAACAGGAATAACATGGGAATACTCATTAATGTAATAGGCTTTTTCTCTCATACACATTCACATAGATATTTTATCAGAACATGGCATGTGATTCCACAATTTCATAACTGAACAACATTAATTGCATATTAAAATGACTGGCCTTGCATCTTACCAACTACCAGTTGGCCTCTGCTGATCACGGTGGGACACCAGCTGGGAGGCTAGGGACATTAACTGCTGTGCACAGTCCCCTGCAGAAGCAGGTGGTGGCCAGCTACGGGCATTTGGATTGACGCCCTGGGATATGGAGTTAAAGCTTGGGGGAGATGGCCCCACAGGAAATTGTACAGGCCGTAGATTTGTGTCTACACCTTGTACACCAAAAGGGAGGTACGGGTATTGGACTGGGAATCTAGGGTAGGGAGCATCATAAATGTTATACCCTGGGTGGTAATAAGGGGGAGGTGGGAATGTGAGAAACATTGGAGGGGCACTGTAAATAGCATGTGAGTTACGTCCAGTCTGTGGCGGACCGCTATGTGCCGATTGTGCCACTTGACAATGGGATTGGTCTTGTTGTACAGGGCCTCTAGCTTCACCCGAACAACCTTGAGAACGGTCTGAGTTACCAAGGACAGGCTGACGTCTATCATGAGACAACAGCGGATATTCTTCTGCTGATGATAACTGAGGGACCGCTTCATTGTGTGCATCACTTATTTGATTTGCTGACGCTCTAGACAGGAAGCGATAGCTTCTCTCAGCATCTCCATAACTCTGGGAATCAGGGCGATCAAGCTGTGACCTAGAGTGAGAACCCACTTTCGCAGAGTTATCATCTACGTTCTGGGGTTGGGGTTGGGGGAGGACATGTTTAAAATTGTTGCTAAGCGGGCAGTTCCCCTTTCACTTGGGTGGATAGCGTCTCTATAGAGGGCTTTTCGGGGGAAGCCCTTCTGGGTGACAAAATCAGCAAAGTTGTCTATCAGATCAACTTGGGTTCTGGTGCAGCAGTCATAGAGGTTTCTATTTGATGGGGCTAGAGAGAGAGAGAGAGAGAGGGGGGGGGGGGGGGGGGGGGGGGAGGCAAAACAGCCGAAAGTTCTAGGCCTATCAGTTCTGATGGTAGGCCAAACGTTTGCTTTTTGTAAGAAGGTTGGAGGTTAGGTTGGAACTAGGCCTAGTAGGCAGGCTGCAGCCGTCAAGGGTTGGGCAGAAATCGAGAAAGTAGCAAGTCAAGTCAAGTTTATTTCCAAAACCCCTAGGGGCACAAGAAAACAATCACAATTATGTTGCGGCAACTGAACAACACCTCACACACACTGGTTTTAAACAACATACCAGTGCACAATTCCAAACATTTATAAACTTGCAATAACCATCTGCAAAGGCGCGTACACTCGCCCATACACACAAACACTCCAAATTATTGAATCTTCAGAAAGATAAATAAAAAACAAAAACAAAACAAAACCGACGTTGCCAGTAAGCCCAACACTTTGCGTACCAGGTTTGGCTAATAGTCTGTGAAACCAAAGCAGTATGGGTCACATTGTTAAATAATGCTCAAAATTCTTTTAAAATAACCTTTATAAAACAAACTAAGCGGGTAAGGGTTCGTTTATTTTTATTCTGAAACAAAGATGGCCGCTAGGCCTAGGTAGCGCACCTCTAGAGGCCTATTGCGCGTCAGGGTTTAGTTTGTGTACGATTTCTACTCTAGAGATTGAGTGTAAGTATAGTTTAAAGAACACTTTAGGCAGTGTGTTGAGAAAAAGAGAGATTTCAGCATTGTGTATATATTTTCTTCTGTTATTTTTTTCGTGTTTATATTCTTCTGGTGGTTTTACGTGTTGTAATGTTTTGAGGTGAGTGAGTGCGTGCTTGTGTTGTGTGAGGAGAGAGAGAGAGAGAGAGAGAGAGAGAGAGAGAGAGAGAGAGAGAGAGAGAGAGAGAGAGAGAGAGAGAGAGAGAGAGAGAGAGAGAGAGAGACAAAGTGAATCTCATGAGGTGTGTGTGTGTGTGTGTGTGTGTGTGTGTGTGTGTGTGTGTGTGTGTGTGTGTGTGTGTGTGTGTGTGTGTGTGTGTGTGTGTGTGTGTGTGTGTGTGTGTGTGTGTGTGCGTGTGTGTGTGTGTGTGTGTGTGTGTGTGTGTGTGTGTGTGTGTGTGTGTGTGTGTGTGTGTGTGTGTGTGTGTGTTTTTCTGATCGTTTGCAATCAGTTCTGGTCAATGATCGTCAGTCTGAACAGGTTAGGCTTTCTTGTGGAGTCCCCCAGGGGTCTGTGCTTGGTCCTGTCTTGTTTACTGTGTATACGTCACCTCTTGCCAATGTCATCGATCAGCACAGCATGAAACATCACTTCTATGCAGATGACTCACAACTCCAAAACAGTACAACCCCTGAAGATCTAGATTCCATTCTTACAGAAAGTAACAACTGCTATATTGATATTCAAAATTGGATGGTTCAAAATAAACTTCAATTAAATGGTGAAAAAACCGAAGCAATGCTTGTAGGGACAAAAAACAAACTAGCCTCTGTTTCCATAGAGTCAATCCAACTGGGTAACAATATCATTCCCCTCTCAGACTCAGTCAAAAACTTAGGTGTCACTTTGGACAATACTCTTTCCATGCAGAGTTTCCTGACTCAGACCTGTCAGTCCTGCTACTATCAAATTCGTTGCATTGGCTATATTCGTAAATACCTCTCAGATGAAGCCACAGCAAAGCTTGTTACTTCCCTCATCCTATCTCGTATTGACTACTGTAATGCTCTCCTTTCTGGCCTATCAGTCTCTTCTCTATCTTGTCTCCAGCGTATTCAAAACACAGCTGCTCGTCTTGTCCTTAGGAAGAAAAAGTTCGATCATGTTAGCCCTCTTCTGCGTTCTTTGCACTGGCTTCCTGTCGCAGACAGAATTGAGTATAAATTAAACACACTTTGCTATAAATCTATTCATAAAGCTGCTCCATCTTACCTCTGTGACAATATTTCCATCTATACGCCAGCTCGCACTTTACGTTCAGTTTCTGACCCTCTTTCTCTCCAGATCCCTAGGTATAAGCTTTCAACTGTTGGTCGGCGCTCTTTTGCTGTCTCAGGACCGACCTCCTGGAACAAACTTCCGCTCTCCCTCCTTCAGCGACCGACTCTCTCTGCTTTCAAAGCTAACCTCAAAACCCACCTGTTCCCCCGTCATTAAAGCTCCTCTCTCTTTATCTTCTCTCTCTTGCCATTAGGTCTGTTTCTGCTATATTCCATTTATGTTATCTGTGTGTGTTCGCGTTGTATTGCGTTTGTCTTTGAATGCGCTTTGAATGCTAACGTGTGTGTGCGCTTCGATTTGATTTATATCAAGATTCAGCGCCGTATAAATACTGTATGTTGTTGTTGTTGTTGTTGTGTGTGTGTGTGTGTGCGCGCGCGCGCGCGCGTTTGCGTGCGCATGTGTGTGTGTTTATGTATGCGCGCGTGTGTGTGTCTTTCATTTAACGTCTATCCACTACACGTGATATTAGACAGTTGCGCGCGTGTGTGTGTGCGTGTGTGTTGTATTAGGGGCGTTAATAATAACTGTGTATATCACAATGTGTGTATGTTCGCGCACGCTTGCGCGCGTCGGCGCGTGTGTGTGAAAAGGTTTCATGCAGCAACCATCTGTGGGTAGGCCCAGAGAGTGTGTACAGATAACCGATGCCGCTTTGGTCTGTTTTCCCGCCTTTTGCTCCTGTCTTATGTGTCATCTACAGTTTGCTGGCAGCGATGAAGGGTTTAATATTTACATCATTACTAGCGCAACGCCCCGTACCGGTAACGCCTAGTACCGGTAACGCCTAGTACCGGTAACGCCTAGTACAGGTAACGCCAAGTACCGGTAGCGCTGAGTACCGGTTTCGCCTGGTCCGTGAAATATTATATTTTTACTTTTGTGGCTGAAAACCCAATTTTTAGACCCCTACTACTTTCAAGGCCTACCGATCTCCATGACCTTGACTGTGACCTTGATCGGTATGCAATCATCAGAACAACCGTAAGCCAAAGTACCTACATGCCAAGTGTGAAGTCCCTAAGACCAACGGTGTGGACGTTATAGCCCCTTAAATATTTTCGGTTTTCAAGGTCATACACCAAGGTGAAGATCACAACGGCAATAATTTATGCACGGATGCCTTCCTCTCATGGTGACACGCCACCACACAAAATTGGAAACGATTCAGTGAAGCGGTTCGGGAGATATGCGTGGGACAGAAAACCCCAATTATTAGACCCCTACCACTTTCAAGGAATACCGATCTCCCTGACCTTGTCCTTGACCTTCATTGGTACGCCATCAGCAGAACGACCATAAGGGAAAGTACCTCCATGCCAAGTTTGAAGACTCTAGGACCTGCGGTGTGGAAGTTATGGCCCCTTAACGGTTTTCGGTTTTCAAGGTCATACGCCAAGGTCAAGGTCAGGGCGGCAAAAAGTTTTGCGCGGATGCCTTCCTCTCATGGGGACACACAACCACACAAAATTTGAAGCGATTCGGTCAAGCGGTTCGGGAGATCCTTGGGACAGACAGAAAAGAAGAACAAACAAAAAAAGGGACACAAACCTGAACGAAAACATACTCCTTTGCGATCGTAGATCGGCAAAGGACTAAAAGGAAAAACGAACTGAAAGCCTACTTAGTTAAACCAGAGAGGTTCTTAATCTGTGGTTCAACCATTGTAGCTCCGTTTTAATAAATCTGGGGACCCACAACTAAAACAAAAAAAGCATTCATTCTTCTCCATGAACACCCCCCACTGTACCCCACCCCCAACCATCCCCCGTCCCCCCCATCCCCCCCTTGAACACCCTCCACCATCCCCTCCATCAGCCCCCCTCCCCCCACCAGCCCCCCTCCCCCCCACCAGCCCCCCTCCCCCCACCAGCCCCCCTCCCCCCCTCCAGCCCCCCCCCCCCCCCCCCCTCCATCCTCTGCCCAGAGCAGGCACAGAGGCAGACAGACAGACAGACAGAGAGAGAGAGAGAGAGAGAGAGAGAGAGAGAGAGAGAGAGAGAGAGAGAGAGAGAGAGAGAGAGAGAGAGAGAGAGAGAGAGAGAGAGAGAGAGAGAGAGAGAGACAGACAGACAGAGAGAGAGAGACAGACAGACAGAGAGAGACAGACAGAGAGAGAGACACAGACATACAGAGACATGAGACACAGAGAGAGAGACAGACAGACAGAGATAGAGAGAGAGAGAGAGAGAGAGAGAGAGAGAGAGAGAGAGAGAGAGAGAGAGAGAGAGAGAGAGAGAGAGACAGACAGACAGACAGACAGACAGAGAGACAGAGACAGACAGACAGGGACACGCGCGCACCCACCCCCCCCCCCCCTTGACCTATCGCAGAAAGAGTGTTTCATAATCATTTTCACTTTGAGAGAGAGAGAGAGAGAGAGAGAGAGAGAGAGAGAGAGAGAGAGAGAGAGAGAGAGAGAGAGAGAGAGAGAGAGAGAGAGAGAGAGAGAGAGAGAGAGAGAGAGAGAGAGAGAGAGTAGTATTAGTACTTCTTCTTCTTCTTCTTCTAAGTTCTTCTTCTTCGGTCGTCCAGGCATGTTTCTGTCAATTACGAACGTAGATGCATCATGCTGCTGTTATGCGCCTAAGTAAGAAATAATTAGGCCCAGCATGTCTGACTTCGGCTAGAGGAAATCTTTTTGAAAGTATTTCTTGAAAAAAGGCAGGAGAATGGACCGGAAAGGCAGAACAATAGTAGATAACAGCATGCAAAGGGAAAAGGCAGAATCAAAGAGACTGACAGATTAGAGGTAGTTATAAGCACATAACTTCCAGAAGGTGGGGGAACTATTTGTACTGAAGACCCCCCCCCCTCCCAGTATCCCTAGGGGGGGGAAGCTTGCTGGTTCTATGCCCACCCCCACCCCCACCCCCCCCACACCCACACCCCAGTCAATTTCTCTCTCTCTCTCTCTCTCTCTCTCTCTCTCTCTCTCTCTCTCTCTCTCTCTCTCTCTCTCTCTCTCTCTGCGGGAGCGCCAAGGCAAGCAAAGAGCCAAAGACATTGAAAAGAAAAGACTAACATCTGGTCCCTTTTCCCTATATGAGTAGTGAGGACAGAAACACTGGTTGTGTCCCTTTTAAACATCTTTATGACGTAACACGTCGATAGGCCAGTTGAATTCTCCGTTCAAATTCCAGTCTGAGTCTTTGCATAGCCACCACTGTGAACTACCCCACTAACTATAACTCTATCAGCCAGGCTCGCCGTAACTCTTAAGTAGTCCATCTTCCCCTTTTAGAGTCTTTGGCTATGTGTCAAGTGTTGGTTGAAATTAGCGTCCTGCAAAATAAATCGGGTTATAGCGCGTGTTTATGAACGGATGCTGTTGAACTTTTGCACGACGATAGTCACTACCCCTGGTTACGCATGTTCCAAATCTCGAGTCAATATCGGGTCTGGTTACGCCGCGGTTTGTGACAACGTGAAGCGGCCTGTCGGCGCCCGTATCTCCGGCATTTCTGAATCGATTCGCTTCCGGTTTGGCACACGGATAGTCCCCGGCCCCGGTCATATCCACTGACATCTTCAGAAGCGTCCTTATGGTCATATCAACTGACATCTTCAGAGGCGTCCCCACGGTCATATCAACTGACATCTTCAGAGGCGTCCCTACGGTCATATCAACTGACATCTTCAGAGGCGTCCCTACGGTCATATCCACTGACATCTTCAGAGGCGTCCATACGGTCATATCAACTGACATCTTCAGAGGCGTCCCCACGGTCATATCCACTGACATTTTGAGAGGCGTCCCCACGGTCATATCAACTGACATCTTCAGAGGCGTCCCTACGGTCATATCAACTGACATCTTCAGAGGCGTCCCTATGGTCATATCAACTGACATCTTCAGAGGCGTCCCTACGGTCATATCAACTGACATCTTCAGAGGCGTCCCTACGGTCATATCAACTGACATCTTCAGAGGCGTCCCTACGGTCATATCAACTGACATCTTCAGAGGCGTCCCTATGGTCATATCCACTGACATCTTCAGAGGCGTCCCTATGGTCATATCAACTGACATCTTCAGAGGCGTCCCTATCTTCAGAGGCGTCCCCACGGTCATATCCACTGACATCTTCAGAAGCGTCCTTATGGTCATATCAACTGACATCTTCAGAGGCGTCCCCACGGTCATACCAACTGACATCTTCAGAGGCGTCCCCACGGTCATATCAACTGACATCTTCAGAGGCGTCCCTACGGTCATATCAACTGACATCTTCAGAGGCGTCCCCACGGTCATATCAACTGACATCTTCAGAGGCGTCCCTACGGTCATATCAACTGACATCTTCAGAGGCGTCCCTATGGGTTAGGGACTATGGGTTATCCACTGACATCTTCAGAGGCGTCCCTATGGTCATATCAACTGACATCTTCAGAGGCGTCCCCACGGTCATATCCACTGACATCTTCAGAAGCGTCCCTATGGTCATATCACCTGACATCTTCAGAGGCGTCCCCACGGTCATACCAACTGACATCTTCAGAGGCGTCCCCATGGTCATATCAACTGACATCTTCAGAGACGTCCCTATGGTCATATCCACTGACATCTTCAGAGGCGTCCCCACGGTCATATCAACTGACATCTTCAGAGGCGTCCCCACGGTCATATCAACTGGACCGCGGGAATCGTGATCCAAGCTGCCAAAAACGCCTGGAGTCTTTCATACGCAATTAATTTTAAACAGATAAGAGAGATTGGAAAACTGAGACGGCTGCAAATTGAAACAGCTGCAAGCTTTAACGATGGAGAGAGAGAGAGAGAGAGAGAGAGAGAGAGAGAGAGAGAGAGAGAGAGAGAGAGAGAGAGAGAGAGAGAGAGAGAGACAGAGACAGAGAGACAGAGAGAGGGGAGGGGGGGGGGGTAAACACCTTTGGACTTGAACGTGTTATGTAGAACTTTGTATATTAAAGACACAACACGTACTGAATAGAAGTTAGTAAATGACTAACATTAGTAGCTGCGTCGGCGTAGACATGGCGTAGGCATTGTGCCCTACTGACTGCACTAAACAGAGAGAGAAAACTGAGAGATCTTTTTCTTTTTGTTTAACGATGACATAGCCTCTATTGCATTTGTGACAAAGCCTGTCGGCGAAAGCTTCAAATAAAAAGAAGATTGGGTGACTGCCTGTGGCGCGGTGCCTTGCCTTCGAGAGGGGTGTGAATCCTTTTTGTATAATATATATATTTATATTTATATATATATATATAGAGAGAGAGAGAGAGGGGGGGGAAGAGAAATAGAGTGAAGAGAAGAGAGAGAGAGAGAGAGAGACAGAGAGAGAGAGAGAGAGAGAGAGAGAGAGAGTGTGTGTGTGTGTGTGTGTGTGTGTGTGTGTGTGTGTGTGTGTGTGTGTGTGTGTTGCAAACAAACAAACAAAATAAGAAATGAATAAACAATTATGAGCAAACAGCTCTTTCCCAACATAAAACACTTAAACAAAACAATGAGCGAGAGGGGATATGATAACGCTAAACGAAATCTTACAGTCATGGCATGGAGCCCAGTTCTCTTTTCATCCCTGTGCAAGTTTAATTCTTTTGAACACTCTAAAAACGACCACAAAAATATTACTATAACACTTAGCCTAATCTAGTGTAAGCCACCCTCTCAGACCTACCCTAGTGATGTAGCACAGTTACAGAAATGTAAACCACCCTCTCAGACCTACCCTAGTGATGTAGCACAGTTACAGAAAATGTGCCGGGTTCGGGGTAGATAGGTTAGAATTTGATAGAACAGATAGAATAAGAATAGGATTTGAAGAAGAAAGAATTGGGGAGGCTGAAGGAGTTCAGCAGACTTTCACAATGAGGGATGCACAACAAACCAAAGAAGACAATTTGGAATTTCCACTCTTTAATCACTCTACTAAACTGCAAAAAAAGAAAAGGATCAGTAAACGTAAAAGGACAAAATAAAAGGACTACAAAAAGGAACACAACAGTAAAAGGACAACAAGAAAAAGGACTCTAGCAACAATGCGACCTGTAACAACAATGACATAACACAAGCATACAACAACAGGCTCACAATGAACGAGAATAATAAAAGAATGTCACAATCAACATCCTTAAAACAATAACATGAAAATCAACGATGAACATTATAGGGACATCTTCTCTGCAATCAACAACAAATTAATTATCATAAAGGGAGGTCATCCATGGACATAATCGAGAATCACTTAGGTTGTTTTTGTTTTGGATTTGTGCATAGGTTAGTTAGAAAAGAAAAACCTATGCAGATTAGTGACTAATAAGATACACAAGCTTAACTCCAATCAAGTTAAATTAAATTCTACACTCTTTATATCGATTCTCGTGTCCATTAGCCTCTCCTTTAGTCCTTCAACCAAGATCATCCCTAACAACATCGTCAATTGCATTCACTACATGAAACTACCAATAAAGACAAACTTACACCATGACTCTCTCACGTTATGCATGGGCAGCAGCACATGTCAGTCCTAAAGTGACCCATTCTCTACAACAGAAGAAACGCGAGTCTACGTACGACAAAGGGGAGCTGGTCACTCTACCAACAATAGAGGCGGTCACAAAAAGGCCCACCCTTGTTCAGACCCTCAGGCAACTGACCACTACAGCTTGCTTGGCTAGACTCTTTAAACTTATCAAGTGGCCAAGAACTCGTGGTTAATTCTAATATTCACTTAAACCGTTTCGTGTTTTCAAACCCAATAAACTCGATCAAATTATCTAGGCAACAAATCTGCCTAGAGCAACTAGCAATAAGGCTCTCTAACCTAACAAACGTAGGAATATATCAATTACAACATATGATTACTCACTTATGGGAATTATTAATGGAGATCTATGTTGGAAGAAAGTTGTCCATTTATTAACGACCTTGATGAACTTGGTTACGACTCACCTATCAACAAAGAAAAATGCAACGCCTTTTGGGCTGATGCCTTCGAAGCATATAAAATGTTTAGCAAAAATGTTCACATTGAAGGCCCGTGTGATCTTTTGGCTGATAATATTTTTTACAATGAAAATATTAAATTAGGAGGCAAAACTATATACTCAAAGAATGGATGGGCAAAGGTGTTCTTCGCGCTGCTGATTTAATCAGCCAAACAGGATCGCTCTTTACATATGAGGAATTCAGAAGCACATATGCTGAGCAACTTAGCGGGCTCTTTTGCCCGCCAGGTGGCATAACGCTCGAGTGGGGCTAATCCTCTCTATATTCTTAGTTGGGAATAAAGAGAGAGAGAGAGAGATAGGGAGGAGTCCAACCCTCTCTCTCTCACTACGCCCAACTAAGAATATATCGTGATAAGCCCCACTCGAGCGTTATGCCCCCTGGCGGTCAAATAATCACCATAAGTCGACCATTAGAATCAATTTTGTGCTCTAGTTAGGCTGTGTGCAATCTATTAAAAAGTACATTAGTTCGCAGAATATTATTATAGAGGGAACTCGGTTACTACGACACGGATAACTCTCAACCAAAACCTCTTTTATTTTTTTTATTTTATGAAATGTTTTCTTCCACTTCAGACTTTCTAATGCTTCATTATTCAACTTTTCACAGCATTTTGGTTGAGAGTTATCCGTGTCGTAGTATAACCGAGTTCCCTTTTTAATCTTTAAAAGGGTATTTTGAGCTTTGGGAGACATTGTACACTTATTACTATCTATTGTACGTATGTTATTTCCATGCAATGTGATGACAGGTTTCTGGACTAATCTTCAACGATTTCTGCACGACAAGTGTGCCGATGCGCAAAATGTAGCTTTAGCAAAGGAATTGATAATTTTTGGTTCTGATTCTTTTCCAGAAACGGATGATGTGTTGGATTATATAGTCATTATTGCTGCTTATCTCTCTCTCTCTCTCTCTCTCTCTCTCTCTCTCTCTCTCTCTCTCTCTCTCTCTCTCTCTCTCTCTCTCTCTCTCTCTCTCTCTCTCTCTCTCTCTCTCTCTCTCTCTCTCCCCCCCTCTGTCTGTATTTGTGTCTATCTGTCCTCATGCTGAGTTTGTAAGTTATAGTTTAAGCTAACAGGTTTCCACGCGTTTCAGGCGAATATCAGTGGCAGGACCTAGAATCTGTTCCCACAAAATTCTTATTTATCCATGTTTTTTGTTTGTTTTTCTGTCTTATTAATTCCATTATTACCACATGGCATAGTCTTATTCATTTTTTCTTAGCTATGAAAGGTGTACATTTTTATTGGTATAACAGCATGCCTAAATATGATACATGTTATCGCGTTGTACATCTGTTTCTTCACACGCACTGTCCTGTTTTGAGAAATAGTAAACTCTCTTCTGGTTTCATTAAATTCGATTGAAAACCTGAAAAAAAAAAAAAAAATGTGTGGTGCAGTGCTTGCGGCGACGCGCTCTCCGGGTGGGAGCAACCTGAACACCAATGCTAAATAGTAAATACCAAATACAATCCATTGCATCCATGCCTTAGATTGACTAAAGGAAAATCAAATAAAGATTATATAATAATATAAGATAATAGATCTATCTGTGGCATTATGTGTAGGGAGTATACATGAAACATGGGGTCTGTGTGTATTGCACGCTCTCCTTCAATCTACCAGAGAATGGAGTATGTAGCACTGATTGTTGAAGTCATATCTAACGATGACGTCATATTCAACAGCATTTGTGGATGACGCCACGCAACTGACACCAGCGATGACGTGATATCCAGCACAACAGACTGTCAATGGTGACGTTATAGTTAACGCATCGGATAAAAATATTCATCAAGTATGACGTCATATTTAACACCACTTATAACAACATTCAATGATGACATCATATTTAACACCTCTGATAAAGATATTCAAGTATGACGTCATATTTAACACCAGATAATGATACTAGCAACGACATGCAATGATGGCGTCATTATTTAACAACACGCATAAGATATTCAACACTGACATCATATTTTGACCCCATAGGCTATGGTATGACGTCACGCTCAATTGGGCAGATACCGTTGGCGTCATGTCTAACACCACAGACTGAGGTATTGGATGTCGACGTACAAATTGATTAGTACTTTGGTGGCCTCACTGACTGGTCTGGGTGTGTTGAAGGTGACGTAGTCCGTCCCGTCCACCTGTATCTGTCACATCATCATCATCATATCATCACTGTCGTCGTCACCATCATCATCATCGTCGTCATCATCATCATCATCATCATCATCGTCGTCGTCGTCCTCGTTGTCGTCGCTGTCGTCATCATCATCATCATCATCGTCGTCGTCATCATCATCATCATCATCATCATCATCATCATCATCATCATCATCATCGTCGTCGTCGCTGTCGTCATCATCATCATCATCATCATCGTCGTCGTCATCATCATCATCGTCGTCCTCGTTGTCGTCGCTGTCGTCATCATCATCATCATCATCGTCGTCGTCATCATCATCATCATCATCATCATCGTCGTCCTCGTTGTCGTCGCTGTCGTCATCATCATCATCATCGTCGTCGTCGTCCTCGTTGTCGTCGTTGTCGTCATCATCATTATCTTCCTCGTCGTCCTCGTCGTCACCATCATCATCATTATTATCATTATCGACGTCGTCGTCCTCATCATCATCACTGCAGGCAAGCAGCCCACCCATGCTCTTACACAATACCCTCCTGATGATGAAATGCTTGTACATGGGTGCATCAATAAATAATGTCCTAAAAGGGGTACCATACGCTTGTTTTTGTCCATAAGCGGATAAAATGTTTATGATGATAAACTTCAACCATTCTGCTTTTAACATGCACAGTTTGAAGATGACGTCATCAGTGACGTCATTTTCTGAACGTCATTAATAAAGCCATGTTTGCAGCTGAGCCAGTAAAAAGTGCATCTGACAAAATAGCAAATTCATTACTACACCTTTACCAGACGAAAACTCAAAGACGTGTTGGCAAAAATCCATGCGAATTTGGAATCTGTTTATGGGTGACCTTACGTGTCCCGCTGCATAGTTTGTAAGTTGATAGAGCTTTGTAAAACTGGGAACACTGGCTTTGAAGATTCTAGCTAGAGTAGGTCATTATTGACAGTCAAAAACGAAAAAAACACCTTTTCTTTAGGTGAAAGGACTGGAAACGAAATTCCATTTATTTTTGTTTAAGAAATAAGCCACAGATGTACTGTATTATATGGTAAATTGACAGGATTCTGCGACAAATCTTTGCCCTGAGAAACGAGACACAAGATGAATGCCCGAAGTGGAGACATGAAAAAGTGGTGGGTAAAATGTTAACTAATGTTTTCCAATTTAATAGGCCAGATGGCCCCATCCTCTTGTGATGTGATTACAAAAGACGAAACTCGGGTATATGTTTGTGGTTTCCCAGTCAAGCCGTTAGATCAGATGTAGGTGTCTGCCGATCCAGACATCCAAGTCCTTCCCCACTCACTCTCTGGATCTAACTTTACCCCATGCTGTTTTGGGTTGTTCATGTTATTGAAGCAGAAGTTAGCAAAACAAGAATATTTTCTCGTCCAAGGCCTGCAAAAAGTAGCGATTTCACAGCTCACAACCTTCTTTCTGTCGGAGTACCAAAATGTACTTGAATCAAAGCCAAAACGCCTGCAAATGTGTGGTTATCAAGGAAGGGTAGTTTACATAAGTGTAGAAGTTTCGTGTAAATCCACTGCATAGTTGCTGCTTTGCAAATGTAAGAACATTATTTATTGATGGGCCCATGTGATGGTCTATCAACCTCTAGTTCTCTCCCTCTGCCTCTCTGCCCCCCCCCCTCTCTCTCTCTCTCTCTCTCTCTCTCTCTCTCTCTCTCTCTCTCTCTCTCTCTCTCTCTCTCTCTCTCTCTCTCTCTCTCTCTCTGCGCGTGTGTGTGTACGCGCACGTTTGAATATTATTATGTTCCTTTTAATTTCTTCTTCTGCGTTCCCAGACCATATGTTAGCCATAATGGGTAAGGTACGTATGTGTCCGGTTTTCAGTTTTCACTAGTCTCCCTGCTGCATTCAGTCGACACATTACTATTTCGGAGGAGCTCAAATGAGAAATTTATTTGAGAAAAAATATTTACACAAAAAGGCCGGAGAAATAGCCAGTAAGTCAGAAAAAATAGCAGATGTTTGTAAAGCAGGGTCAAAGAGAGTGATCGATTAGAGAAAGTTACAGACAAAGAACTTCCAGATGGTGGGGAAAGTATTTGTTCGAGAAACAAAACGGTATCCCCATGGGAATGACGGAGATGAATGGGCAAAGAATTCCAGACAGTTGGGGTACAAAAACTGAACCAGCGCTGGCCAAACTTGTTTTAGGTTCTGTTAACAGTTCCATCACTGAGGAACATCATTCATGCTAAGCCTCTCACTTTAGTATTGCCTTCCCACCTTGAACTGGCTGGAACCAGTGGCGGTTATGACCAGGTCAAAGGTCACGCCCAAGGAGAAGGGGAAGGGAGGGGAGGGGTTGTAGTATTTCAGTTCCGGCCCCCATCCTCCTTGCAGATAGTTGAGCACCGTGGTCCTATAGCCATTCCAGTTCAGCCTGGCGTTGGTGTGCATCAGGATCTTAGCGCCGTTGTGAACGTCCACTGTAAACCTGTGACCAGTGTAAACAAATTCTTACAGTATTGCAAATGTAAGGTAAACCTGTAATCAGTCATACACAAACCTACCCACCGTGTGGCTAAAAGAACTTATGCCCACACTACACCAGAGCAGACGGATGAGGCAGGCCATCCCACTTCCACCAATTGTTAGAGAGAGGAACAGCAGAAACCTGCGTTTTTTCCTCATGCCCTCAGCTCCTCCCCAGCCTGTTCCCCAGCCAGCACCAGAACAGGATGCTATACGTGCACCGCCAAGAAACGTGTGATGTGCACGTACCACCTGATGCACAATAAAACCTTCGAGAGTGTCCCAACGGGCCGGCCACGTCTTCACCATCGGAGATAACGTCAGCTGCAAAAGCAGTAACCTGGTCTATCTTGTGGAATGTGCACGGTGCCACAATGTGCAGTCCGTGGGAGAGACGGGCCAGACACTGCAAAGGAGGTTCCACGCCCATCACTCAGGCATTGGGACGGACTGCAC
>CM065692.1:2628959-2640661 GCA_017654935.2 Phymorhynchus buccinoides
TTTCTGTTATGTTCGCAAAGTGCTCGTTTAATTGGTCTGCAGATATGTCTTTAATAATTTGTTGACTTTTGGAAACTTGCTTGTTGGTTAATATATTGATGGCTTTCCATATTTGACTTGAATCTTTTTTTTAAAATATTAACATGTTTCTAAAATAGTTGCGTTTTGCTTTGCGTTTCATATTAGTGACCTTAATTTTTTGTCTATTAAATTCTTTCTTTGTGCCATGGTTGCTTAAGTTATTCCGTGTATTTATTTCCGCATCGATTTCGGTACTAATCCAGGGTGGTTCTGGTTCTTATCTGACTCGTTTCTTAACGAATGGAGCATGCTTGTCATAAACCGATATAAATCTGTTCAACCAAAATTCTACTGCTGAATCAGGATCTCTAATTTGATATATGGCATCCAATTGTGCATTGGCAAGATCTGATTGAAATCTTGTTGGTGGAAGTTTTTGAAGCTTGTGTAATATATACTTTTGTGTCCTACCTTAGGGACTTTTATGTGGGTTTTGTACCAGGTAAGGCAGATGCCATTGTGATCACTACAGCCACAAGGTGGAGCGCATACTTCTATCATCGGTTGTTTCCCCCCGTGGGGATACCGGGGGGTCTTTTTGTAGAAATAGTTCCCCCACCTTCTGGAAGTTCTGTGCTTGTAACTTCCTCTAATCTGTCACTCTCTTTGACTCTGCCTTTTCCCTTTGCTTACTGTCATCTGCTATATTTCTATCTTACTGGTCCATTCTCCTGTCTTTTTTTTTCTCTAAAATTCTTACAAAGATTTCTTCAGCCGAAGTCGGACATGCTGGGCCTAACTATTTCTTAGTTAGGCGCATAACGGCAGCATGGTGCATCTGCGCTCATGTGACAGGAAACTGTCTGAGCGAACGAAGAAGAAGAAGAAGAGGCTGCTTTGTATTTGTATACATGTGGTCTGTTAAAGATTTAGTGGTTTTGGTTATACTGGTTGGTTGGCTTATTAATTGCTCAACGCCATGCAAGCTATAAATGTGACACCATTTAGGTTTGGGTTTCAGTAGATCAATGTTAAAAAAAACCTAATGTGTGTGTGTGTGTGTGTGCGTGCGTGTGTGTGTGTGCGTGCGTGTGTGTGTGTGTGTGTGCGTGCGTGTGTGCGTGCGTGCGTGTGCGCGTGCGTGTGCGCGTGTCAGTGAGTTAGAAAGTGAGAACACTATATTTTATTTCCTTATTGTTGTGTTACTATATTATTAAAAAGGTTAAGGACCCCTAGCTTCAAATTGCACACATCATTTTGAGCGCTTTTAGTGACATTTATACACTTTGTGATGTAATATGATAGCCCAAAGTCCAACCTCTTATGCAATATAAAAATATCCTGCACAACATTACACATTCGCAGATGGGAGACTGTTTCTTTTGTCTCTCTGTCTCTGCCTTACTCGCTCTTCCATTGTCTCCATCTCCCTCTCTCACTATCTCTCTCAGTCTTTCTCTCTCTCTCTCTCTCTCTCTCTCTCTCTCTCTCTCCTCTCTCTCTCTCTCTCTCTCTCTCTCTCTCTCTCACACAACACACACACACACACACACACACACACACACACTCTCTCACTCTCTCACTCTCTCTCTCTCTCTCTCTCTCTCTCTCTCTCTCTCTCTCTCTCTCTCTCTCTCTCTCTCTCTCTCTCTCTCTCTCTCTCTCTCTCTCTCTCTCTCTCGTGCACACATTCAAGCGAGAATCAGTCTTATACGGTTTCGACTCGGTGTGTCACAACTTAATATTCACAAATTACGTTTCAGAATCAATGTAAGAGAGGAAGACTTAGCATGCCCATTTTGTGAGTCCCAAAGAGAAACAGAGGTCCATTTTGTGTTACGATGTCCCATGTACGATAACCTAAGGCAACAATATATCCCTGCTAAATAGTATAATACTCCTTCTCTCTTTAGACTGACTCTTTTTTTTATTAACATGTGAAAACAAATCTGTGGTTTTACGTTCAGCTTTGTATTTAGATAAGGCATTCAATGTACGTTATATGAATATGCTTGATTGAATCATGTATCCATATGTATCAAATGCGCGAGACTGTTTGATTAATTGTTTGTACATATTTGTGCATGTGCATGCACTTTGAAATCAATGATAATTAGCCCACTTTTTGGTAACCATCCCCAGTGACATGGGCCAATGGCCTATTCATTAAAAACGTTCAGTGTTCAGTGTTCAATGTTCTCTCTCTCTCTCTCTCTCTCTCTCTCTCTCTCTCTCTCTCTCTCTCTCTCTCTCTCTCTCTCTCTCTCTCTCTCTCTCTCTCTGTGTGCTCTTAGTCTCTCTCTCTGCTCTTAGTCTCTCTCTCTCTCAGTTTTCAGTTTTGAAACTTATATGTACATGCTATTTATTGCTTGTGTCTTTTCTATGTATTCCCCTCTCCCCTTTTCGTTTTCCCCATATAACATGGGCAGATGGCCTTGGTCATTAAAACGTCGTTGTCGTTGATCGTTGGTCTCTCTCTCAATGTCTCCATCTGTCTTTGTCTCTGTCTTACTGTCTCCCTCTCTCTGCCTTTCTTAGTCTCTGGACATTTTTCTTTCTTCTTTCATTGTCTCTCTCATTACTTCTCTCCCCCTTGCTGTCTCTCTGTCTCTGTCTATCCCCCCCCTCTCTCTCTCCTTTAATATTCATGTGTCTCTCACTGTCTCTGTCATGGTCTCTCACATTGTCTCTATTACAGTCTGTCATGACATATCTCAGTGTCTGTCTCTGTCCATGTGTGTCTCACTGTTTGTCGTTGTCCCTCTCACTGTTTGTCGTTGTCCCTCTCACTGTTTGTCGTTGTCCCTCTCACTGTTTGTCGTTGTCCCTCTGTTTGTCGTTGTCCCTCTCACTGTTTGTCGTTGTCCCTCTCACTGTTTGTCGTTGTCCTCTCACTCACTGTTTGTCGTTGTCCCTCTCACTGTTTGTCGTTGTCCCTCTCACTGTTTGTCGTTGTCGTTGTCCCTCTCACTGTTTGTCGTTGTCCCTCTCACTGTTTGTCGTTGTCCCTCTCACTGTTTGTCGTTGTCCCTCTCACTGTTTGTCGTTGTCCCTCTCACTGTTTGTCGTTGTCCCTCTCACTGTTTGTCGTTGTCCCTCTTGTCGTTGTCCCTCTCACTGTTTGTCGTTGTCCCTCTCACTGTTTGTCGTTGTCCCTCTCACTGTTTGTCGTTGTCCCTCTCACTGTTTGTCGTTGTCCCTCTCACTGTTTGTCGTTGTCCCTCTCACTGTTTGTCGTTGTCCCTCTCACTGTTTGTCGTTGTCCCTCTCACTGTTTGTCGTTGTCCCTCTCACTGTTTGTCGTTGTCCCTCTCACTGTTTGTCGTTGTCCCTCTCACTGTTTGTCGTTGTCCCTCTCACTGTTTGTCGTTGTCCCTCTCACTGTTTGTCGTTGTCCCTCTCACTGTTTGTCGTTGTCCCTCTCACTGTTTGTCGTTGTCCCTCTCACTGTTTGTCGTTGTCCCTCTCACTGTTTGTCGTTGTCCCTCTCACTGTTTGTCGTTGTCCCTCTCACTGTTTGTCGTTGTCCCTCTCACTGTCGTTGTCCTCTCACTGTTTGTCGTTGTCCCTCTCACTGTTTGTCGTTGTCCCTCTCACTGTTTGTCGTTGTCCCTCTCACTGTTTGTCGTTGTCCCTCTCACTGTTTGTCGTTGTCCCTCTCACTGTTTGTCGTTGTCCCTCTCACTGTTTGTCGTTGTCCCTCTCACTGTTTGTCGTTGTCCCTCTCACTGTTTCACTGTTTGTCGTTGTCCCTCTCACTGTTTGTCGTTGTTCTCACTGTCGTTGTCCCTCTCACTGTTGTTTGTCGTTGTCCCTCTCTCACTGTTTGTCGTTGTCCCTCTCACTGTTTGTCGTTGTCCCTCTCACTGTCCCTCTCACTGTTTGTCGTTGTCCCTCTCACTGTTTGTCGTTGTCCCTCTCACGTTGTTTCTCACTGTCGTTGTCCCTCTCACTGTTTGTCGTTGTCCCTCTCACTGTTTGTCGTTGTCCCTCTCACTGTTTGTCGTTGTCCCTCTCACTGTTTGTCGTTGGCCCTCTCACTGTTTGTCGTTGTCCCTCTCACTGTTTGTCGTTGTCCCTCTCACTGTTTGTCGTTGTCCCTCTCACTGTTTGTCGTTGTCCCTCTCACTGTTTGTCGTTGTCCCTCTCACTGTTTGTCGTTGTCCCTCTCACTGTTTGTCGTTGTCCCTCTCACTGTTTGTCGTTGTCCCTCTCACTGTTTGTCGTTGTCCCTCTCACTGTTTGTCGTTGTCCCTCTCACTGTTTGTCGTTGTCCCTCTCACTGTTTGTCGTTGTCCCTCTCACTGTTTGTCGTTGTCCCTCTCACTGTTTGTCGTTGTCCCTCTCACTGTTTGTCGTTGTCCCTCTCACTGTTTGTCGTTGTCCCTCTCACTGTTTGTCGTTGTCCCTCTCACTGTTTGTCGTTGTCCCTCTCACTGTTTGTCGTTGTCCCTCTCACTGTTTGTCGTTGTCCCTCTCACTGTTTGTCGTTTGTCCCCTCTCACTGTTTGTCGTTGTCCCTCTCACTGTTTGTCGTTGTCCCTCTCACTGTTTGTCGTTGTCCCTCTCACTGTTTGTCGTTGTCCCTCTCACTGTTTGTCGTTGTCCCTCTCACTGTTTGTCGTTGTCCCTCTCACTGTTTGTCGTTGTCCCTCTCACTGTTGTCGTTGTCCCTCTCACTGTTTGTCGTTGTCCCTCTCACTGTTTGTCGTTGTCCCTCTCACTGTTTGTCGTTGTCCCTCTCACTGTTTGTCGTTGTCCCTCTCACTGTTTGTCGTTGTCCCTCTCACTGTTTGTCGTTGTCCCTCTCACTGTTTGTCGTTGTCCCTCTCACTGTTTGTCGTTGTCCCTCTCACTGTTTGTCGTTGTCCCTCTCACTGTTTGTCGTTGTCCCTCTCACTGTTTGTCGTTGTCCCTCTCACTGTTTGTCGTTGTCCCTCTCACTGTTTGTCGTTGTCCCTCTCACTGTTTGTCGTTGTTTGTCGTTGTCCCTCTCACTGTTTGTCGTTGTCCCTCTCACTGTTTGTCGTTGTCCCTCTCACTGTTTGTCGTTGTCCCTCTCACTGTTTGTCGTTGTCCCTCTCACTGTTTGTCGTTGTCCCTCTCACTGTTTGTCGTTGTCCCTCTCACTGTTTGTCGTTGTCCCTCTCACTGTTTGTCGTTGTCCCTCTCACTGTTTGTCGTTGTCCCTCTCACTGTTTGTCGTTGTCCCTCTCACTGTTTGTCGTTGTCCCTCTCACTGTTTGTCGTTGTCCCTCTCACTGTTTGTCGTTGTCCCTCTCACTGTTTGTCGTTGTCCCTCTCACTGTTTGTCGTTGTCCCTCTCACTGTTTGTCGTTGTCCCTCTCACTCGTTGTCCCTCTCACTGTTTGTCGTTGTCCCTCTCACTGTTTGTCGTTGTCCCTCTCACTGTTTGTCGTTGTCCCTCTCACTGTTTGTCGTTGTCCCTCTCACTGTTTGTCGTCCCTCTCACTGTTTGTCGTTGTCCCTCTCACTGTTTGTCGTTGTCCCTCTCACTGTTTGTCGTTGTCCCTCTCACTCTCTCACTGTTTGTCGTTGTCCCTCTCACTGTTTGTCGTTGTCCCTCTCACTGTTTGTCGTTGTCCCTCTCACTGTTTGTCGTTGTCCCTCTCACTGTTTGTCGTTGTCCCTCTCACTGTTTGTCGTTGTCCCTCTCACTGTTTGTCGTTGTCCCTCTCCACTGTTTGTCGTTGTCCCTCTCACTGTTTGTCGTTGTCCCTCTCACTGTTTGTCGTTGTCCCTCTCACTGTTTGTCGTTGTCTCACTGTTTGTCTCCCTCTCACTGTTTGTCGTTGTCCCTCTCACTGTTTGTCGTTGTCCCTCTCACTGTTTGTCGTTGTCCCTCTCACTGTTTGTCGTTGTCCCTCTCACTGTTTGTCGTTGTCCCTCTCACTGTTTGTCGTTGTCCCTCTCACTGTTTGTCGTTGTCCCTCTCACTGTTTGTCGTTGTCCCTCTCACTGTTTGTCGTTGTCCCTCTCACTGTTTGTCGTTGTCCCTCTCACTGTTTGTCCCCCTCTCACTGTTTGTCGTTGTCCCTCTCACTGTTTGTCGTTTGTCCCTCTCACTGTTTGTCGTTGTCCCTCTCACTGTTTGTCGTTGTCGTTGTCCCTCTCACTGTTTGTCGTTGTCCCTCTCACTGTTTGTCGTTTGTCCCCTCTCACTGTTTGTCGTTGTCCCTCTCACTGTTTGTCGTTGTCCCTCTCACTGTTTGTCGTTGTCCCTCTCACTGTTTGTCGTTGTCCTCTCACTGTTTGTCGTTGTCCCTCTCACTGTTTGTCGTTGTCCCTCTCACTGTTTGTCGTTGTCCCTCTCATTGTTTGTCGTTGTCCCTCTCACTGTTTGTCTTCATAACACAATCAATTTCTGTGGTTTTTGTTTTTAACCAAGTGTGTGATATGAAATAAGATCCTAATTTTAAATAATAATTTCGTTTCGTTTCGTTTTTAAAGCATCATTTGCTATCGTTTACTGTCTGTGCCAAGGATGTTATGTTCATGTCTTTTGGGTCTTACTGTTTGCCTGTCTGGGCTTCTGTCTGTTAATTGCATGTCAGCTTGTTGTTTATTTATCAGAACTGTTCGTTTGTCTGCAAATGTGTTGTCTAAGTCGAAAAAACAATATTTAAAGGTGGACCCTGACGGATGAGTTTTTGCAAGAAACACGTCGAGATCTCAAGAAAAACAGCGTTTTCAAGGATCGGAACACTCGCTTTGCTCTGGTTTCCTAGAAATTAAACCGTCAAAACGGCGATTCCTCCTTGGCGGATATGCCGGAGATAGTAGCCATTTTGGATGGGGTGGGTGGAGGTCACTCATTGTGGTTGAAGCGTTTTATTATTTTGTTGTGCAATAAAAAAAAAATTGAGCTATTTCTTTTGTTGTGAGCGAAACTCCTTTAGATAAACTATAAATTTAAAATAATTGAAATCGCTTGTAGTGCGAAAATTTCGTGCAAACGATTTGGCGGCCATTAGAAAAGAGACGGCACACGCCTTTGACTTCCAGCACCTCCGCCAAGGAGGAATCGCCGATTTGACGGTTTGATTTCTAGGAAAACAGAGCAATGTGTTGCAATCTCTGTAAAGGGTGTTTTCCTGGTGATCTCGACGTGTTTCTTAAAAAAACTCATCCGTCAGGGTGCCCCTTTAACACAACTTTTTACGAAGGTGTGATAGTTCAGTGGATAGTGCGTTTTGCTTAGTGCGTTGAGTTCGCATGCAAGAGGTTGCGTGTTCGAATCTCCTCTGGATACACATTTTTTCTTCTCTTTTTCTTCTTTTTTAGGGTTTTGCATATTCTTTTGTGTGTGTGTGTGTGGGGGGGGGGGGGGCATTAGTGTGTGACTTTCTGACTCTTCGTGTGGGGATGGTTTAGGGTCGCCTCACTCGGTTACACCCACTCGAAAGAAACTGGACCAACTACAGCCCGAGCGAAGCCAGGTTTACTTACAATTTTTTTTTTTTTTTTTTTTAAAGGTGACATACATAATATACATACATACACACATAAATAATGATGTTGATACTCAATTTTGAAAAACGCATTGAGTATATACATAAGAAGAGTCAGTCCAGGATCTTTTGTTTACAGAGGCTAAGGAATATTGGTGTCTGTTCAGATATTCTTCAAACCTACTACCGATGTTGCATTGAATCTGTTCTTACTGTGTCATTTATCTGTTGGTATGGAAGCTTGAGTGTAAGAAGTAAGGGTGTGTTGAGTGATATGGTGAATGTGTGCAGTAAGGTTGTGGGTGCAAGGCAGAGTGGTATGCAAGAGTTGTATGACAGACAAGTAGTGAAGAAAGCCAGGACAATCCTTAATGATAACAGTCATGTTATGTCAACATACTATGAAGTGTTACCATCGGGCCGTCGATATAGAACTCTAAAACTGAAAATAAGAGCCCAGAAAACTTTCTTACCAAGATCAATCCATCTGTTGAACTCTTAATGCACTGCATCGGGTGATTGTTTTGCTGAGCAGCCTGTCCAGCTCCTTGGGATTGTATTTGTGCAAGCCTGTTTGTAGTCCTTTTGTTCCGCAATAGATTACTGCTGTGTATGTCCTTGTCTAAATTGTCTGTCTAGAGATGGTGTAGGTACTATTATTGCTGCATTTTAAAGCGTTATTCTTGCCTCGTTTTTCAACTGATTATGCCTTGATTTAAAATGCACCCTCTCACCACCACCCCACCACCACCCCTGCGGATTGCTGCAGACCATATTATGTTTGAGTAGTCTGGACCCTAATAAACTCAAATGAGAATGTTTGGCCTGAATCCTCCTCCGGGTGAACAGTCAGGGACGTCTTGAAGTTACTTACCTGCCGATACTTGAACCCTGTCATCCAAGACACGAATGAAAATCAAATGAGGCAGGGATGTGTAGTGCATAATTATGACCGCGCGTGGCGCATGCACTCATTATGTGAATGTTAAGAAAGGGCGGGTCAGCTGGGGCAAGGGACTACAGCTGTGAATGTTAAGAAAGGGCGGGTCAGCTGGGGCAAGGGGCTACAGCTGTGAATGTTAAGAAAGGGCGGGTCAGCTGGGGCAAGGGGCTACAGCTGTGAATGTTAAGAAAGGGCGGGTCAGCTGGGGCAAGGGGCTACAGCTGTGAATGTTAAGAAAGGGCGGGTCAGCTGGGGCAAGGGGCTACAGCTGTGAATGTTAAGAAAGGGCGGGTCAGCTGGGGCAGGGGGCTACAGCTGTGAATGTTAAGAAAGGGCGGGTCAGTTGGGGCAGGGGGCTACAGCTGTGAATGTTAAGAAAGGGCGGGTCAGTTGGGGCAGGGGGCTACAGCTGTGAATGTTAAGAAAGGGCGGGTCAGCTGGGACAGGGGGTTACAGTTTGGTTTGTGAAACTGAGTAGTAGATAAAATGAGTTAGTTTTGGAAAAACTACGAAGGAACCTACTACTTGTGTACTTGTAAATGGAGATGGTTTTGGAAAACTCAAATGGGAGACAATTTGAGGATTAATTTAGAAAATGTGTTATTGAAATAGTTTCCCTTTTCTAGGTATATTAAGAAAAGGCGAAACACCTGAAGGAATTTTATATTTAGTGTGGAGAGTGAACTGATGATGAATGATAATTGAATGTGAAACTTTCTTTTGGTTTAATATTTGACCAGGATTGAATTCTACCTGCTTTTGTGGACTGTTGTTGATTGTTCGTCTGTGTCGTGAGGTGTGGATAATTTGTAGAGAGAGAGAGAGAAACACGAACATTCTCATGCGCTTGCATAGTCATACACTTTGATTGTTAATGTTGATTATTTCCCCTCACGCACGGGTGTAACACAGAGTCAACTGAGAGATAAGAACGAATTTTGCCTATTCTTCTGAGCTGAAAGTACAAAACTTTGCAGAGGTGGTTCACGTGTACTTCCATGGTAAGGGACTGATCTAGAAAAATCCCCAGGTTTTTCACAGAAGAAGAAAATGGAATCTCAGATTTATGCACAGACATGGTTTTCAGTGTAATATCTTTGCATTTTGATTTTGATCCTACGCACATTGCTTCAGTCTTTTCATCATTCATTTTAAGTTTATTTCCATACATCCACTCAGCCACTCTCTCTATACATGCCTGTAGATAATCACAAGTGGAAGCAAGATTTTCAAGCTGAGCTGAACGATAGAGCTGAGAGTCGTCAGCAAAGAAATGGTACTTAGTGCTTAACTGTGCAATAAGAAAGCTGAGGGGCCTGGTATACATAGTAAAAAGAACAGGCCTGAGCACCGAGCCCTGGGGCACACCGAAGTTGAGCTCAGAATGTGCAGATCTAACACCGTTTATCAGGACACATTGTGTGCGGTTTTGAAGATAAGAAGTGAACCAGTTCAGGACCGTTCCCGAACAACCAAAGTGCTGGGATATTAATCTAGCGAGTAAAATACCATGATCAATGGTGTCCACATAGAGACTGGGACACATAGAGACGGGGCACATAGAGACGGAGACACATAGAGATGGGGGCACATAGAGACGGGGACACATAGAGACGGGGCACATAGAGACGGGGACACATAGAGATGGGGGCACATAGAGACGGGGACACATAGAGACGGGGACACATAGAGACGGGGACACATAGAGATGGGGGGCACATAGAGACGGGGACACATAGAGACGGGGACACATAGAGACGGGGACACATAGAGATGGGGGCACATAGAGACGGGGGACACATAGAGACGGGGACACATAGAGACGGGGACACATAGAGATGGGGGTACATAGAGACGGGGTCACATAGAGATGGGGGCACATAGAGACGGGGACACATAGAAACGGGGCCACATAGAGACGGGGACACATAGAGACGGGGGCACATAGAGACGGGGACACATAGAGACGGGGACACATAGAGATGGGGACATTTAGAGACAGGGGACACATAGAGACGGGGGACACATAGAGACGGGGACACATAGAGACGGGGACACATAGAGACGGGGACACATAGAGACGGGGACACATAGAGACGGGGGCACATAGAGACGGGGTGACACATAGAGACGGGGGCACATAGAGACGGGGACACATAGAGACGGGGACACATAGAGACGGGGACACATAGAGACGGGGACACATAGAGATGGGGACACATATAGACGGGGACACATAGAGACGGGGACACATAGAGACGGGGACACATAGAGACGGGGGCACATAGAAACGGGGACACATAGAGACGGGGACACATAGAGATGGGGGCACTTAGAGACGGGGACACATAGAGATGGGGGCACATAGAGACGGGGACACATAGAGATGGGGACATACAAAGACAGGGGCACAATGAGGGTGGCACATAGAAACGGGCACACATAGAGACGGGGGCACATAGAAACGGGCACACATAGAGACGGGGGCACATAGAAACGGGGGCACTTAGAGACGGGGACACATAGAGATGGGGGCACATAGAGACGGGGACACATAGAGACGGGGACATATAGAGATGGGGACATACAGAGACAGGGGCACAATGAGGGTGGCACATAGAGACGGGGACACATAGAGATGGGGGACACATAGAGACGGGGACACATAGAGATGGGGGACACATAGAGATGGGGGCATATAGAGACGGGGGCACATGAAACTGCTCCCCCTAACTCTGACCTGTTCTCCAGTGTGGGCACACCAGTGATTCGCAGACACCAGCCGACTGCCGGAGCTCGTGGGATGGTATAGTACACCCCTGTAGAGGCCTGTGAACATCATCATCATCATCATCAGCAGCAGCAGCAGCAGCAGCAGCAGCAGCAGCATCATCAGCATCAGTATCATCAGCATCATCATCATCAGCAGCAGCAGCAGCAGAAGCATTAGCATCAGCAGCAGAAGCGTCAGAATTATCATCAACAGCAGCAACAGCATCAGCATCAGCATCCGCATCAGCATCAGCAGCAGCAGCAGCAGTATCATCATTATCAGCAGCAGCAGCAGCAGCAGCAGCAGCAGCAGCAGCAGCAGCAGCAGCAGCAGCAGCAGCAGCAGCAGCAGCAGTATCATCATCATCAGCAGCAGCAGCAGCAGCAGCAGCAGCAGCAGCAGCAGCAGCAGCAGCAGCAGCAGCAGCAGCAGCAGCAGCAGCAGCCTATTCTTCTTCATATATGAATAGCAAACACACGCAACCAGCTGATCG
>CM065692.1:2641161-2660984 GCA_017654935.2 Phymorhynchus buccinoides
TGGAATTGGAATTAAAACATTGTAACCAAACAGTGCAACTGCAAATGCCATAACAGTTTTTGATAAGCAATCATAACATTGTGACTAAAGGTTACCACTGAAAAGGGCCATAACATTGTTGTTTTTGAAGATGATAATGACGATGATGATGATGATGATGACGTTGAGGAGGAGGAGGAGCTGGAGGAGTGTATGGTTAACAGATGCCTGGTAATCACATAAGCTGGGTCTGTAACATATTAAAAGACCTCCCCAGGATTACGTGCTGATCAGGAGGCGGAGAAGGCAGAGTGTGGCTGCCAAAGATAGAATGGCAAGAGAAATAGAAGACAATTGGAAAAGCAGAATAAAGAAATTCACAGATTTAATTAAACAATGGAGCAAAAGAGATATCAGCATACATGGTAAAATAGTAATAATAAAAACATTTTTAGTCAGCCAGTTTATTTATATAATGCAGTCTATTTGACTGCCGAAGGAGATTCTAATAAAAATAAATACCACATTGTACAAATTTATTTGGCAAAGGAAAAATAGTAATAGAGAAGCGTCCGAAAAGATTAAAATAAAAGCTATGCAAAATGGACATAAATAGGGTGGACAGGAAATGGTTCATATGATTGAATTGCAGCGTATCTGTAACCTCCAATGGATAGGAAAACTACATAAGAGTAAGGCAAAAGCTGAAACATGGTGTCTAGTACCCTTCTGGCATTTAGACAAAATTGCTTTACCACATGAAATTTTTGGATTAAATTGTGTAAAACATGATATCTCAGAGATCTCTACAATTAAAAATTACTTCTGGAGAGAGGTTCTGATCTTGAAGAGAAACATAAAGTGAATAAGGATGATGTCAAGGCATCGGATCTTGGAAAACAGTTTCTGTTTTTCAACCAACTGACTAAGTTTAAAATGCATGTTCTTTTTTTTTTTTAAATGGCATGAGAAAGGTCTTATAATGGTGAACGATATCATTAATAGACAAAAAAACCACCGTGTGCTGACGTTAGAAGAGGTACAAGATCTTCTCGGACAAAGCAGAGCAGTAACAGTCTTTGAGTATAATGCCTTGTTAAACGCTATACCCCAAGCCTGGATTGATAGTATTAAAAGCGTGAGAGTTCAGTTCGAAACTACAAACCATAATATGTTTGAAATAGTAAATGAATTTTATGCAAAACATAAACAAATTAAAGAATATCTTCGAAAAAGTACTAATCCCACAACTCCTAATGCAGTACGTTTTGGGCTAATATTTGTTTTTAAGATTTTAATGAAAATGTGTGGACAAGAGCGAGAATGGCAACAAAAGAAATCCGTCTGCGTGTGCTGCAATGAAAACTACTGCGCAACATCTACCCGACCAATGTTTTATTGAATAAAATGGGCGTGAGTAATTCAGAGGCGTGCAATTATTGTCCTAATACTGTGGATGTCATTGAACATTTTTTTTACGACTGCCCTACTGTAAGACAGTTTTGGATACACATTGAAAACTGAATCTGCTCAAAGATTGGCTTGAATGTAACTGTACTAGTAATTGACGTACTGTTTGGGTTTGAAAGGAAAAACATATTAAATAACTACTGTTGGATTAACAATGTCATTCTTGTATGCAAAATGTGTATTAGCAAAATTAAAAAGACAAAGTCTGCATTACCCTACGAATGTGTCCTTAATCAAGAGGCACAGATACGAACGTTGCTATAAAAAGATTGCAGATAGTGCAGGGTCAGCTGTTCATGCTCATTAATGGGTGTTTTCTTTTTAAGAAGCGTGAGATAACAGTGTACCATGTGTGTTGTGTAGAAGCAAGAGAGAGAGAGAGAACAGTAAAAACAAATTTAAAAATAAAATAAAGAGTAGCGAAAGTGATGTGTTGTATTGTCTGTTTAGAAATAGTACAGAGCAGAGAAAGTGATGTGATGCCTTGTCTGTTAATAAAATAGTAAAAGAAAGTGATGTGTTGCATTGTCTGTTTATAAATAGTAAAGAATAACATTGTGACTAAAGGCTATCACTGAAAAGGATCATAACAGTGTTGTTGCTGCTGCTGCTGCGTCTGTTGTTGTTGTTGTTAAACAATCATTGTAGCCAAAGAGGGTCACTGAAAGGGACATTATTTTGTTTTTCCCCTTACAGTGGACTAGAAAGTCATAGCAAATAATTAATGATATGCCTGTCACTAGCATCAGCCCCCCTGTGGCATAACATGCTTGATTGTTCTAGACATTGTTGTAGGCAGTGGGAATGTTGACGGTCATGGTAATTCAGCCTGAAGGTTATTTTGCTGGTCACAGTACTTTAGCCTGCAGGTTATTTTGCTGGTCACTGTACTTTAGCCTGCAGGTTATTTTGCTGGTCACTGTACTTTAGCCTGCAGGTTATTTTGCCAGATTTTTGCTGGTCACAGTGGAATGGTCATGTATTTTAGCCTGCAGGTCATTTTGCTGGTCACTGTAATTTAGCCTGCAGGTTATTTTGCTGGTCACTGTACTTTAGCCTGAAGGTTATTTTGCCAGTCACTATATTTTCGCCTGCAGGTTATTTTGCTGGTCACTGTACTTTAGCCTGCAGGTTATTTTGCTGGTCACTGTATTTTAGCCTGCAGGTTATTTTGCTGGTCACTGTACTTTAGCCTGCAGGTTATTTTGCTGGTCACTGTACTTTAGCCTGTAGCCCCAGAGTAGGCTAAATTACCGGTGAAGCTAAACTAACCTGGAACACTAGTTCATTTTAAAATTATACTTTTCTTAACAAAACTCAATGAAATGGACATTTGCTAAGGAACTTGAAAGCACTCCATTTGTTTAATTCCTAACATTAACAATTGATATAGCTGATTGATAATTCTGATCAGCATTAAAAACTGAATGGGTTGTTCTCTAGGCTGAACTTTTTATTGCCCTTTGAAGTTTTATCAAAATCGTTCTTCAACCTCTGATGATAACACTACTTAAAGTAATTCAAAGCTATTTTTAAGCTTATTGTACAGTAATTTTGACTTAGATAACAAAGTTACAGAGAAACGAACAGTTCTAATAAATAAAAAAACAAGCAGACAATTAACAGACAGAAACACAGACAGGCAAACAGTAAGACCAAGAAGACATAAACATAGCATCCTTGGCACAGACCGTAAACGATAACAAATTATTCTATTAAAAACAAACACGAAAAAAAATAATGATTTAAAATAAAGATCTTATTTCATATCACACATTGGTTAAAAACTAAAAAACAAAACAAAAAACACAGAAATTGACTGTGTTATTAAGACAAACAGTGAGAGGGACAACGACAAACAATGAGATACACATGGACAGAGACAGAGACAGAGATGTGTAATGAAAGACTGTAAGAGAGACAATGTGAGAGACCATGACAGAGACAGTGAGACAAACAGTGAGAGGGACAACGACAAACAATGAGACACACATGGACAGAGACAGAGACAGAGATGTGTAATGAAAGACTGTAAGAGAGACAATGTGAGAGACCATGACAGAGACAGTGAGAGAGACAAGTGTGGGAGGGGGGGTGAGAGGGAGAGAGAGACAGTGAGAGAGACAGTGAGAGAGACAGTGAGAGAGACAGAAAGAAGAGACAAAATGAGAGAGACTAAGAGAGATTGTGAGAGAGACAGTGAAGACCAAACAAGGACAAACAATGAGACACACAGGACAGAGACAGAGACTGAGATAATGTAATGATAGACAGTAAGAGAGACAAAAGAGAGACCATGACAGAGACAGTGAGAGAGACAGTGAGAGAGACAGTGAGAGAGACAGTAAGAGAGACAATGTGAGAGACCATGACAGAGACAGTGAGAGAGACAGTTTGAGGGACCCTCTTTTAACAAATGAGATCACACATGGACAGAGACAGAGACTGAGATGTGTAATGAAACAGAAAAAATGAGAAGATGTAAGAGAACACTGAGAAAGACAGTGAGAAACAGTGAGAACAGTGAGATGATTTTATGGGAGAGTGTATTCAGAGACAATACAGAGATAGTAAGAGATGACAGTGAGAGAGACACTTGAGAGGGACATGTAAGAGAGACAATGTGAGAGACATGAGAGACAGTGAGAGAGACAGTGAGAGGGACGTTAGATGACAATGAGACACACTTAATGAAAGACAGTGAGAGATCAATATGAGACAGACTGGACAGAGACAGAGGTAGACAGTGAATGCAAGACTGTAAGAGAGACAATGCTGACAAACAATGAGACACACATGGAGAGGTTTATGTGCTAGACAGGAGAGAAACACTGTGAGAGACATCAGAGACAGTGAGAGAGACAGTGAGAGAGATTCAGACAATCAGTAAGAATGACAATGAAAGCTCACCAACTGCTATTCCTAAATGGAACTATGAGTTTGAAAACTTGAAACAATGAGAAGACATTTTCAGATTCCTTATAAAATATGAGGTGTGTACAACTCAGATGGTAAGAGCTAAGATTACTTCAGAGACTACTCCCAACCCAACGATTCTTGTTCTTGCGACAGAATAGTCGACTCTTATTTATGCAACTTTTGTGAACAAACTGAACAGACCAATTGTCATATGCTATTTGATTGTGATGTCATACGTCAGTTTTGGTTAGGCTTGCAGCACTTTGTTGCACAGAAGTGTTTGCATTGTCAGAAACTTAAGATTAGAAAGAAAGAACCAGAGGTAAAAGAGTTTGACAGCACAAAACAAAATGTATACACAGACGCGGTTATAGATTTCATTATTTTATTTGCAAAATTTTATCTATACAAATGTAAACTACAAAACGCTCTTCCAAGATTGCCTACATTCATTACCTTGCTTAAAGATAGATATAAGATTGATCGCTATATTGCTACTATAAATGGATCGCTTACACAGTTCGAACAAAAAATGGTCTTTATATTTACCTGTCTTTGAGAATGACCATACATAGATATGCATATTACCTTACATGATATGCACAAACGATATGGGTGAAGTAGAAACCAATTATGTACTATTTCCCTCTCTTTCTTTTTCTGTCTCTCTCTCATCTTTCTTATAATTGTATTTTGTTGTTGTACTCGGTTTATTTATTATGCTTATTTACTTAGATATGTGTGTACAAGCTAAATAGTACATGTTTGATTATAAATGATTCATGATATATTAAATTTCTTCTTACTCTTGTATGTTTTATGTTTCTTTCATTTACATGTTATTATGTTTTCGAGAAAAAAAGAAGCAAAAAGTATTAAAGAAAATAAGAAAAAAAAAGAGTTTGGTTTTAAAATGACATTTCATAGCCATATTAAATATTGCATTATTGTGAACGGTCAAGTCTCAGAATGGTTTGACATTAAAAGAGGATGTCGACAGAGAGACCCTGTATCACCCTATCGTTTCGTATTATGTGCAGAAATACTGGCCATTATGATAAGGGAAAATCCAGACATACAGGGAATTAAGATAAATAATCAAGAATTTAAGTTGTCTCAATATGCCAATGACACTGAATTTCTGCTTTCAGGGGTTCAAAGGTCTTTTGAAATTTGTATCAATGTGATATTTAGATTTGGTCGTTTATTTCCATTGGGAGAAAAAGTAAATCAGCACATTTCAGGTCTTCATATGAACTCTAATAAAACCAGTGCAATATGGCTAGGAAGTAAGAAAAATTGACAAATTCGTTATATGGAGCATTTAGGAATGGATTGGAATCCACCAAAATTTAAAGTATTGGGTATCTGGTTTGCCAATGATTTGAAAGAGTGTGTGGGTATGAAGTATGCAGAATAACTAGCTGATGCTAAGCAATTGTTTAGGGTATGGCATAAAAAGACAAGTGACTCCTCTGGGCAGAATTGCTATACTAAAATCTTTTATTATTTCGAAATTAACCCATTTATGGCTTCTTTTATCAAACCCACCTGACAGCTTTTTTTAAAACTTATCAAAAGTGTTGTTATTACTTTGTGTGGAATAAAAAGGACAAGATTAATCGTAAAACAGCGCATAAAAACATAAAACAATTGTGGTATTGGCCTGCCAGATTTAAAAGCGTTTGTTTTATCATTAAAAGTATCATGGATGCGTAGATTTGAAAAGTCCACACACAAATGGACACATGTTTTGCTAAAAAGCTTTCCAAAATGGTCACTTATCAATAACTATGGCCCTGAGTATATTTCAAAGTTTACAAAAGATAATCAGTTTTGGACAGATGTTTTAGAAGCTTACAAAATATTGTTCTATCAATGTAAACAAAACGATTCCAAGCTGAATTGATTTCTGCTATTACTGCTTTTTAATAACATAATCCACTGCTATCTTTGGAAAGAAATTCATCACATCCAAAGTACTTGATCAAAACAATATTAATTTACTGGCCTTTTTCATGATGAACTGAAGGTAATGTTCTCACTTACACAAGTCTTAATGAAAAAATGTAACGTAAATATTGACTGTTACTTTCACAGGGATCAAACATGTACATAGTCAATGACTATGTTAATAAATCCAGTATTATATAACTGAAATAAAAATATATTGATTCACCTCTGTGTTTTAAGATTTAGTTTTCTGTTCACAAAGGTTCCAAACCTTATTATGATATACTAACTGAAAATAATTTTAAGAAATTCAAAATGTTGTAATACTTGGGATTTAAAATTATCAGTTAATCATGACTGGAAACCATGCTTCTTTTTTACACAAAAAATAAAAGATATTAAACTAAAATGGTTTCAACTTAAAATGTTGCACAGATGCCTAGGTACTAGTGTGATATTGAATGAAAAATGGGGATTGTTCAGAATGAAAATTGTAGTTTCTGTGGCACAAACAAGGACAGTATTGATCATATGTTTTGGAGTCTTACTCACACATTAAAGACTTTTGGGACATATTTTTGAACATAGTAAAAGACAAATGTTTCAATGCAGAAAATCTAAAATTATCAGAAACACTTCTATTACTGGGTTTTGACACAAATATGAAACATGATTCCGTTTTTTATTTCATTGCATTGTTTGCAAAATATTACATATGCACATGCAAAACACAAGGATGCCTTCCGCAGGTGACAGTACATTTGAAAAGAATGAATTATCGTTACAGAATCGAAAAACAGCCAACTTGGTTGCGTTATTTGAACTTAGAAGACAATGACTTTTCTGAGGAAGTGGTTGCCATATATTCCATTGTTTTGTGACAATTGATCATATCTATTTGCCCTCTCCTTTTGCTGTCTAAGATACCCAAACTTGTGCAACAAAAGTAAACTCAGTAGGCTTAGCATTTTTTAAATTTATTTGGATAATGCTGTATCTGGAAAAAAACATGCCTTGTGTGTGACATTGTTTTTAAAAAAATTATTGAACCTTGTCTTCTTCGTGTTTTTTCTTTAAAACAACATTGTAAAAAAAGAATGATAACCTGTCACAGAATTAGTGGACAAACATTTTTGAACGTCCAACCCGTGTTCAAAATTTGATTATTCAATGTACCTCTTTGTTACGGTATATAACCTCAGTAATGTAGTATATGTGTGTATACGTGTCTGTGTGTGCGTGCCACACCCAACGCGCACTGAGGTATAAAATGCACGTGAAACCTGTGTGTGTGTGTGTGTGTGTGTGCGTGTGTGCATTCGTGCAGACTGCTGGCATCTCCATCTGATGTGTGTGTGTGTGTGTGTGTAATACTGTGTGTGTGTGAATGTGGATATGTAATATGCGTATGTGTTTGTATGTGTATGTATTGTGTCATTTTTGTCATTCGGTTTCTATTATTTTTCTTAGTTATGTTATGTTAGGTATGTTTATATTCTGCATTTGAAAATGTACAAAAAATGTTCAATAAAAAAAAGAGAGGCAGAGAGAGGGAGACAGTAGAGTAAGACAGAAACAAAGACTGTCCTTGTATCAGTCTCTCTCTCTTTATATTGAGAGAGGGAGAGAAGGAGAGGGACTTTAATTGAGAGAGAGAGAGAGAGAGAGAGAGAGCACGGAGGGTCCGTTTAGAGAGAGAGAGGCTGTTTTTTTTTCTTGTATTTATACATTGTCTTTGGAGAGAGGGGAGAAACAGAAACAAAGAGAGAAACTGAGGGAAGAGAAGTAAAAAAGACACAATGAAAGGTTAAAAAGATACAGAGAGAGAGAGAGAGAGAGAGAGAGAGAGGAGAGAGAGAGAGAGAGAGAGATACCCTCAATAAAAAAAAAGAGAGGAGAGAGAGAGAGAGAGGAGAGAGAGAGATGAGAGAGAGAGAGAGAGAGAGAGAAAGAGAGAGAGCCTTTTCTAGAGAGAGAGAGAGATATCTACCTAGAGAGAGAGAGAGAGAGAGAACGACACAGAGAGAGAGAGAGCTCTGGTGGTCTCTAATCTCTCTCTCTGTTTCTCTCTTCCTCTCGAAAACAACACAATTCTCACTCTCTCACTCGCCCATTCACTCACTCATTGTTGAACGATCGTTTTTCACTGTGGCTCTCTCTCTCTCTCTTCTCCCTTTCATTAAAGTTAATCCCTAATAGATTTTTGTGTCACAACAATGTGGCTTGATGAAAAGTGAGCAATTCACTTTACAATTTGCCACAAATGGTGGGCGTTTGTGTTTTTTTGTTTAGTCTTTCATTAAAGTTAACACATGTTTGCTTTTAATCCACAAAAGCAGAAGACTTCCCCGAGAACACAACGATTCCTGTGTATAACATCACCGAACGCGTGCAATCCTCAAACTGCTCCAACATAAGCATCAGAGGAACGCGGGGTTACTTATTTTACGAACTTCCTTCTGGAGGAAGAACCACTCAAGATGGTAGAGTAACAGTATGTGCTATCACTTTTCACGTGCCGGAGGGCAGAATCGTGCAGTTGGAAATGATCGAATGTCGATCATTAACGATAAATTTAGCGGAAATTGACACCGTGGCCATCATGAGGCAACCTATACATTGTCAGACTTCCGGTTCCGGGTCATCGCTTCCTCCGGTGCACAGTCTGACAGACAACTTCCGAATGGTGTTTTACGACGTCAAGCCGACGGCGAACAGCAAAAAGTCCAAGTTGTCCATTCGCTTTGCGGCTGTCCAAGAATCTGCAAGGACCAGTTTGGAGCATATTTCACTTTCTTCACCATCTGGTAAGTCGGTTACAAAACATTGTGCCTCCATCTCTATGCGTCCTTAACTTCATATCCATGCGTTCCCATCTCTATGTGTCCCCGTCTCTATGTGTTCCCCGTCTTACATAGCTCTGTCTCTCTTGGTTATCCTAAGCCTAACTCTAACCCTATCCTTTACCTAAACGCTAACCTTAATCTCTAACCCTAGTCCTAACTCTAAAGCTGGAAATCAAGATTGACGAAAACGGCACATAACAACGACAAAGGCAAAAATTATGTCGCGTTAAATCGCTCAAACTAAATTTCTACTGCTTGAATACAGAAGACAGGAGCACGTAGCATGTACCCCAAAAGTGAACACATTCTATTCTATGTCATATTCACAATTTTGTGGTTAGCATATGTTTTTAAAAAAAGAGGATATGGGGTTAGGAGGTACCCTGTATCTTTAACGTTGCACCGTAAGGGGTGGGCGTGCAGATGGTACGGTATGTTCCTCAACTTTTCACAGGCTGCATTCAAACGCCTTCCTGGGACGGACTAACCCCTTATCCGCTGTTCATGATCAGCTGCGTCATGCTGACACCACCGAGTGTGCACCACGTCATCTTTTACACTTTTCTGGCCTTTGAAATCAACTCTGAGGACATCCTGCTCAACTTCCCCCAATCCTGTGAATGGACGCAAAAATACCACGGCTTGTCCACCACAGACATAAAGCGAAAACGTGGCAGGAAGTATGTAAAATGCGTTCAGCAAATGGCTTATGTATTTCCTGATGATTTCTTTGAAGAGGAGTTGAAGATTGTTGTTCCTTTGTCTTTCTATTTCTCCGCGCTCAACACCAAGCCACTCTCTGGGTTCAAGATTCGCTATTCTTTTCACCGCAGACGGACCAAGCCGAGACAAGTGGTATGCTGTAGTGTGTAGTGTGTAGTGTGTGTGTGTGTGTGTGTGTGTGTGTGTGTGTGTGTGTGTGTGTGGTGTACGTGTGCGTGTGGGCGTGCGTGCGTGCGTTGTAAACGCCTAGGGCATCAAATTGAATTAAATGTTCTAATAATAATAGTAATAATGGTGCTAGCAGTATACTGATATTTATTTTCTAAACTATTTTTATCCTCTTTATTTTTTATGCCATCTCAGCCGCTGGCCCTCTCTGATCGTGTTACTTGTTTTATCATTTCTTATTTAATTTCGGAGCATTGTTATGTTCATCTTTTTACTTAAGATTTTGTATTTATTCCTATTTTATTTTGAGAGCTGGTTTGGTTTGTTGTTGTTGGGCTTTTTGCCAACATACGCAGGGAAACCTTCCCATTGTGGAAAAACCTCATTGTTGAGGTGAGAAAGCCACACATGACTGGGTAAGAACTCAGCCACGCTCACCGGATGAGACCCCTTTGGGTCGAAACAGCTGTCGTGGGCTGGTTCCCCTAAAAAGGTGGAAAAAGTAATCCAGCACTCTTTATGTTTTTAGAACATGGATCAAGATAGCAAGTTACTAATCGTCATCATCATCTCAATGCCAGGGGAGGGGTGGCCAGTGGAATTGTTCCGGTACAACCTGGCCAGGTCTGTGGAAGCATTTCCCCTGCGATCTAGACCCCCAGTGTGCTGACTCTGAGGACGAGGAGCACTGTGCTTATACCTCACAGAGATGCGGACTGAACAAGGTATGCTAGTCAACAACAGTTAACATCCAACTAAGCGTGCTAGTCAACAACAGTTAAGATCCAACTGTGTCTGTATCTGTATTTGCTACGTTGAAGGAGCCTATGAAAGCTATTACTCAACGGAAAGGGGAGAGCGCTTTGCGAGCTTAAAATTTTGTACTGTCCTGCTTAACATTCTGTCCTAGTGGTATGGCAGTGAGTTAAGATGTTATTGTCGTGTGATATGACAGTAAGACAATGGGCCATAGACCTTTCTTTTGCGTGCTAGTCAACAAAACTTAATAACCAACAAAATATGCAACTCAACGAAACTTAAGAAACTCACCCCCATGCATGCGGGTGAGGGTGTGTTTTGACTGTTGAAATAATTGAAACTGTGTAACTTGTTGGTACTGTACCGGGGATGGAGGTTGCATTGTTCTTTTTTGTTGTTGTTGTTGATTTTGTTTTTACGGATGGAGGTTGTGTCATTGGACTGGGATCACTACAATGGACAAGAATATCTTTTGATTGGGTTGTACTAGCCGGGGAGATTGTTTCATTGATTTGGGCGGTAAAAATGATTGGGGGATTGTTGTAGATTGGGATCATTGATTGGGCTTGTTTATTTAACTGAAAGAACAGGGACAAAATGATTGAATTGTTTTGTGTGGATGATCTATTTCATATATACTTAGACATTTTGAAGGGCTAGCTAAGCCATAACATATAACTGTATACATGGTGGTCGGGGCAGACTACTTTTCCCCCTTTCTCTTTTGTTTTCTTATTTTTTCTTTCTTCTTTTGTTTTAGATAAATCTTATTACAAATTTTAAGGTATTCAAAAAAGGTGTCATTAATTATCAGTGGTTGATATATATATATTATATATATATATATATATATATATATATCTTGTAACTTAGAATGTAGATTGATAAAGCAATAAAGCGAAACGTCTCGTCAAAGTTTTGTTGTTGTTTTGATTTTTTCACTTAATATTTATATATATATATATAGAGAGAGAGAGAGAGAGAGATTTTTATTTTTTTTATATTTTTTTTCTTGTTTTTCATACTCTCATGAAAGAAGAGAGATTGTATGATACAATTGCGGATCAATTTACTCTGTGTGTGTAGTTGTTGGATGACTGACTATGCGGATATGCTTGCTTTACAGCATTGACCAATAAATAATACGCCTCTTTTATTTTTTAAACATTTTTTTTAATATGATACTTTTGTTAAGGGAAAAAAAGTGCAAAGAAAGATATTGTTCTTGTAGATATTTATGGACCAAACAAAGATGATCCAAACTTTTTTGAGAATATTCGAAAAACGATTGAAGAGATAAACGTCACTGATATTATCATCAGTGGAGACTGGAATTTAGTGATGAACCCAAGCATAGACTACTACAATTATAAAGCTGTGAATACCCCCAAAGCAAGAGAATCTGTTTTAAACATAATGTCCGATCTGGAATCAGTAGATGTTTGGAGAGAATTAAACCCAGAAGTGCTTAGATACACTTGGAGTAGACCTACCCCTTTACAACAAAGTCGCCTAGATTTTTTCTTAATATCGGATAATCTTCTAACAAAAGTTAAAGAGATGGATATTCAATACGGATATAGAAGTGATCGCTCATTGATAAATGTTACGCTAACGTTCGAAGCAGAACACAAGAGAAACACATTTTGGAAATTCAATTCATCCCTCCTAACGGATCCTAAATATGTTGATAGTGTAAAAGAAACCATAGTACGAGTAAAGGAACAGTATGCTGTAACATCTTACTTAAGAGAAAACATAGATAACATTCCTGAGGATGTAATCCAGTTTACTATTAGTGATCAGCTCTTTTTAAATGTACTATTAATGGAAATTAGAGCCCAAACAATAACATATAGTATACATAAAAAGAAGGAATACATGTATAGGCAAAAAGAGGAGACATTAGAAGAAGAAAAAAAAATATCGAAAAGGAAGAGCCAACCGTGGAGAATGTGAGAGAACTTTGTAAAAAGAAAGAAAAGCTTCATCAGTTTATAAAAGAAAAACAAATAGATGGAATATGGGCAGCTCGGGGGGAGAAACCAACTAAATACTTTTGTAATTTAGAAAATAGACATTTTGTGAGTAAACAGATGTTAAAAATAGTAACGACACACGGCACAACCCTAACAGAAACAAATGATATATTAGAAGAAACAAGAACATATGAAAAATTGTACAAAAAACAAATTGTATAGACAGCATAGATATTAACGACTATGTGACGAATCTACCAACACTTACTGAAGAAGAATCAGAATGTTTAGAGCTACAAATTACAGAAGAGGAAGCGTTGTATGCCCTTAAAAACATGAAAAATGATAAAAGGCCAGGAACCAATGGAATACAGTTATTTTTTTTAATTATGTTTTTGAAACAATTAGGAAATGTTGTTATAATGTCTTTAAATGGGGGGTTTATGAAGGGAGATATGTAATTAACTCAGAAGGAAGGAATAATGATATGCTTACCAAAAGGAGATAAATCTAGGGATTGTTTGGATAACTGGAGACCAATTTCTTTATTAAAATGTCACATATAAAATAGGAAGCACATGTATTGCAAACAGACTAATATGGTCTTAGATAAACTTATCCACGAGGATCAAACAGGTTTCATACCAGGAAGATATATTGGAGATAATATAAGAACTTTCTTTGATACGATGCAATATTTGGATACTAATTATCTTCCAGGCCTTCTTGTTTCAATAGATTTTGAGAAGGCGTTTGACTCGGTAAGCTGGGATTATATGTTTAATGTCTTACAAATTTATGGATTTGGGCAGGATGTATGTAGGTGGATCTCAGCTTTCTACAAAAACATTACTTCATATGTTACTGTACATGGAAAAGTGTCTAAAAAAGCTAGGAATAAAAAATAAAAAACACTGAAAGAAAGTCCACCACCACCAGACAAGGTTAAAAAAGACAAGCAGTAGCTTGTTGAAAATTACCAAAGGTATTATTTATTTATTTTTTGTTTCTTTTTAAAAATTTAAATGACTGTGAGCAAGAACACAAGAAAATATGATAGTATTGTATGTTTGCTTGACTGATTCATCGTTTGCTTGCTCCACTGTTTTGCTCATTGGCTTATTTTCCAGGTGGAGATAAGTGAAAGCTGCTTCGTGTATCAGAAAGCAAAGGATGGGACGTGGTTTGATGCAGACAGAGAGTGCAGGCAATATGGCGGCGTTCTGGCCAGTATGGAAACTCACCGGAAGTGGAATGACGTAATCAAAATGTTGTCTCACAGCAGAGATGACTTCACCTGGATTGGTTTACTGTCAGCGCGAGTAAACGACGGACATGCATCTTTTGATCCCAAGTATTACTGGATTACATTATGGCACCAATAAAGATTTATCACTCTCAGTTTTCTTTATTTGTCTTTTCATCTCCATGTTATTAACTCAAATTTGAAAAAAGTATACCTGCCCATCAAGCAGCTATATTGTTTCACTGACAATGGAAACAAAACGACCACCCCGCAACAGAATACACCGGATGCACAGCAATATGCAAAGATTTCTATTAATCATAAAAAGCAGGAAAATTAAGCCGTCGCACTTACACCGCAGAAACAAACTTTCCCTACATAACTTTTGAGCACCAAGCTAAACAATATAATAACAATAATTTTATACATACATTTCCTGCTTTTTCTTTCATCTACATTCTTAGCATGCCAATGATCTTCGCAGGTACAAAAACACCTGGCAGTGGACTAGTGGCTCAGTGGCTTACTATGTGGACATTGTGGTGAATGACCTGAAAAAACACTGTGGCAGTCTTAATTGCCAGCGATCAACTGCTTCGACTTCTCACGAAGTCTATGCTTTCGAGTGTCAACAGAAAACGATCACAGCATTTCTCTGCGATGTTTCTTATCCTTCCAGCCGTAAACGGCATGGCCAGAATCTTCAGATTTCCTCGAGAGGTTCTACAACTCAGGCTCATGTCCCTCTAATAGTGTGTCCTTTTCAACACCTTGTGCACGAGATGTCAGCTTGTGACGGCCAAAGTCTGTGCAGGGAGTTAGACAGCTCTGCTGGACGCTACCACAACCATTGCCCGATGACTTCCGACAAAGCCAAGCATCCATATTTTTATTGCGATATGTCAGAAGAGTACCTGCCTTTTGGTTTAGTCTGTGATCATCATGAAGACTGTCAAGATGGAAACGATGAAATGTTTTGTGTGCACCCCTTGTGTGCAGGGTCTGTCTGGGATTGTGGAAATGGGCAGGTCAGGGGTTTGTATCTTCCTTCATAAACTGTCATTGTCTGATGTCTTTGTTGAACCGTGTAGGGAAACTACGTATTTGCAAAATGCGCTCATAAAAATATGGTTTTCCTTTATCTAGTAATTGAATGTCAGATAAGCTATCTTGACTTCTCATGTTTCTTACTAACTTAATGTAATCTGACTCAGTTTGCTTTCTTTTTATCATTATAACCTTTGGTTTTGATTGTGAGAGACACACAGATATCTCACTCATTATCCGTTATGTAATAATAATAATAATAATAATAATAATAATAATAATAATAATAATGATAATTCATCTGAGCTTAATTTTAGCAATCCCTAAGTGCATACAAAATGCGTATTATCTTTAAGAATTAAGCATAAGAAAGCTGTTTTAAAATGGGCCATTCGTGATATATCATTCTGTTGATTATAAGGATGAACATTCTCCAGAGAAGAAAATTTGTCAGGATGTACACACTGTTATGCTCTATTTCCATCCTTAATTTGTTCTTATTTTCTTTCTAATTCTATAGTGTATCGATATCAAGAAACACTGCAACGGTTTTGAAGACTGCCTGACAAAATCAGATGAAACCATGTGTGTGGAAGAGACCTTGGATTTTTCAAACACTCTGAAACCTCCAGCTGTGGTGACCTTCGACCGACCAGGTGGGTTTTCAGTCACCGCTCTTCCTGCCAACACCACTCAGTGTCCAGACACTCACTTCCAATGTCCTGATGGAGGCTACTGTATGCCTGTGTATGTCAGGTGTAACGGTATCAACGATTGTCCGGGTCACCAAGATGAGATGCACTGTGGTCAATTCAGATGTCCAGGGTTTTACCGATGCCGCGGAAAAGAAAAAACTCAGTGTGTTCATGTGAATCACATATGTGATGGCTTTTTTCAGTGTCCTCAGCATGATGATGAACTGCTGTGTGACGTGACTTGTCCCAAGCCGTGTGTTTGTTATGGTTTGGCTTTCACATGCTCTCGCCCCTTTCAGGTCCACTCTTTCCTTCAGCTACGTTACCTGGAGGCCAGAGGGAGTCACCTGCTGCAGACAGACCTGTTGCAGAACAGCATGTTGATACATCTCGGTGTGCAGGCTTGTGGGTGGTCCAATCTCACAGACTTCAGCTTAGCCAATCTTCACAGTTTGGATTTGGGTGATAATTTACTGCAACACGTCAACTTTAGCCATTTTTTAGCAATGCATCAGCTCCAAAGATTGAGCTTTGCGGGAAATCCTCTATCCACCCGTCTTTCTGATGCCCAGGTAAAGTATCGGCTGCCATCTTTGAAATTTGTTAACTTTTCCCGGGTAGTTTTAGACGTTTTCAACATGATGATTCTGTCAGCCATCTTGCCAGAGCTGCAGTTACTGGATTTGTCAAACAGTGGGATTCAGTCGCTTCAGGGTCAGAAAATGTTCAAAGCTCTGCGGGTTCTGGATGTGCGTGGAAGCACTGTGTCTTTTTTCACAGCAGACTTCATGAAAAGCATGGCTTCTCTGGAGCGTGTTTTTGCTGACAGTTTCAAGCTGTGCTGTCCCACTGTTTTGCCCGATGATTTTCGAGGCCAGTGTTTTTCCCAGTCGGATCAGATCTCGTCCTGCAATGATTTGTTGAAGTCTGACATTTACCGTTTCTTCTTGGCCTTGCTTTCTCTGACTGCGATATTGGGGAACTTGAGCTGTTTCGTTTACCGCCTTGTGTCGTCATCAGGGCAAATCAAGACTGGTTTTTCAGTGTTCGTCCTTAATCTGTGTCTGTCTGATTTTCTGATGGGAGCGTATCTCTCCATCGTTGGGGTAGCTGACAAAGTTTATGCCGGTGTTTATGTCTGGAATGAAAGTGCATGGAAAACGAGTGCTGCATGCATGGTGGCAGGTTTTTTGTCCTTGTTGTCATCCGAGGTGTCCGCGTTTATCATCTGCCTCATCACTTTGGATCGGTTTGTCGTTCTCCGCTTTCCTTTCAGTCAGACTCGCTTCAGGGCTACGTCAGCTCTCCTGGCCACTACTGTTGTCTGGATGGTGGGTTTGGTTTTAGCGTCTGTCCCTCTGCTTCCAGCGCTGTCACACTGGGGTTTTTACCAGCAGACAGGCATCTGCATCCCGCTGCCCATCACCACGGCTGGCTTTGCCGGCCACAGCTATTCCTTCAGCGTCATGATCGTCTGCAACTTGATCCTCTTTCTTCTCATCGGTGCGGGCCAATCTCTGATTTACTGGTCCATTCGGGCCAACGCAATATCTAAACACTCCGGGTCGCACAAAGAGGATCGGCAAGGCAACACATCCAAGGACACCGTCATCGCCAGACGTCTGCTGACTGTTGCCATGTCGGATTTCCTGTGCTGGTTTCCCATTGGTCTGTGCGGGCTGTTGGCGGCAATGGGCGTGGTCATTTCGGACAAGGTCAATGTCGCCATGGCGATTTTCGTTTTGCCGCTCAACTCGGCGTTTAACCCTTTCATCTACACCCTGAACGTCGTCATGGAGAAACGCCAGAAAGACCAGGAAATGCGATTCCAGAAGTTCTTACAAGCTTATCTGAAAAAGCCACCAACGAAGTAGCTAACTAGTAGGATAATCTTACATTAGGTGTGAGCAAACCGATTAAACTTGCAAGGCGAAAAGCGTTGTGTTAGAATAACCATATTTTTCATTCAATGCTACGGGTCTGTGCACATTAGATCTGCAATGCGCAAGTTCCGTACATAAACCCCATTCACTTACATAAGAAATAAGCGGATGGATGCGGATGAGTTTCCACGTCCACTCATTTCTTATATAAGTGAATAGGGTTTCTGTGCAGAATTGCAGACTGCATATCAAAAGAGTAGAGACCCTAAGGTATGCTCGCTTGATGTACAGAAATAGGGGGTGGCGTGGTCCAGTGGTTGGAACAACTGTCTTCAGTTGTAAAGCAACATGTTTGTGGATCGGTGGTTCAAACCCCGCTCATTCTGGTGCTAAGTGTTTGGGAAAGATATTTTAAATGCTCCTATTTCTTCACTCCAACCAACTGTACATTGGTGATGGACTTCGGGGAAAAGTCCATGTAAACATTTAAGCACACACACACACACACACACACACACACACACACACACACACACACACACACACACACACACACACACACACACACACATACACACACACACACACACACACACACACACACACACACACACACACACACACACACACACACACACACACACACACACACACACACACACACACACACACACACACACACACACACACACACACGCACACTTTGGAAAGAGAGAGAGAGAGAGAGAGAGAGAGAGAGAGAGAGAGAGAGAGAGAGAGAGAGAGAGAGAGAGAGAGAGAGAGATGATTTATGTGTATACTTTTTATATGCGTGTGCATGTTTGTATATATATGAGTATCTGTTTGCGTGGGGTGGTGGGAATGTGAGCGCGTCTGAGTATGTTCGATATGTATGATGTCATCTTGCATGTGGAGTGAATTTTAGCTTTGTTAAGCGCCATGAGTAGTTCATCTAGAATGCGCCCTCTATAAATGTCTTCATGATTATTATTATGATTATTATGATTATTATTGTTATTATTGTTATTATTGTTATTATTATTATTATTATTATTATTATTATTATTATTAAATATCTTTAGGCCATTGCCCCTCTTGAAGGGGTCGCAATATACAGACAGAAAGCGAGACGGGTCTGGGGGCGGGGGAGATAAACTCGTAAGGGGGACACTTCTCTCTTTCTGTGGAGATTCCGGGGAAGATGAATTAGAGGTTAACATCTATGATGAGATCAGGAAAAGGTGTTATAATGAGAGGGGGGGCGGGGAGAGAGAGAAAGAGAGAGAGAGAGAGAGAGAGAGAGAGAGAGAGAGAGGGGGAGGGAGAGAGAGAGAGAGAGAGAGAGAGAGAGAGAGAGAGAGAGAGAGAGACAGACAGACAGACAGACAGACAGACCCAGAAGTGAGAAAGAAAAAGAGAAAAAAAAAGGAAAGTGAGAGAGAGACAGAAACAGACAGATCAACAAAGAGAGATAGAGAGAGAGAGAGAGAGAGAGAGAGAGAGAGAGAGAGAGAGAGAGAGAGAGAGAGAGAGACAGACAGACAGACAGACAGACAGACAGACAGACCCAGAACGAAATAAAGGAAGTGAGAGAGAGACAGAAACAGACAGACCAACAAGAAGAGAGAGAGAGAGAGAGAGAGAGAGAGAGAGAGAGAGAGAGAGAGAGAGAGAGAGAGAGAGAGAGAGAGAGAGCAAGAGAGACAGAGAGAGACAGAGAGAGAGAGAGAGAGAGAGAGAGAGAGAGAGAGTAGAGAGAGAGAGAGAGACAGGGCCATACTATGTATGACTTTTGCATGCTCATTATATTTGTTTGTTTGTCTTTTGTTTTTTTTTTCTTTTGTTGTTGTTGTTTTTTAAAATAAATTAGTTACTATTCCTTACGAGTGCTGGATGTTTAAAAAAAGCATGTGCTATTTGCTTATTCTATTACCCTCTATACATAAACTCTTCAATTCAATTCAATCTCTCTCTTCTCTCTCTCTCTCTCTCTCTCTCTCTCTCTCTCTCTCTCTCTCTCTCTCTCTCTCTCTCTCTCTCTCCTCTCTCTCTCTCTCTCCTCATCCCTCTCCTCTCCCCCCCCCGAGATCCCCCCCCCCCCCCTGAGATAGGATTAGGTTTGATTTTGTCACATATGTGTTTCTTTCTAAATGTGT
>CM065692.1:2661484-2730567 GCA_017654935.2 Phymorhynchus buccinoides
CATTCTCTGCCTTTTCCCTTGTGCTTAATGTCATCTACTATCTTTCTGCCTTACTTATTCTCTGGGCTTACCATTCTCCTGCCTTTTCCCCTTTGCTTACTGTCATCTACTAGTACTATCTTTCTGACTTATTGGTCCATTCTCCTGCCTTTTCCCTTTGCTTACTGTCATCTACTATCTTTCTGACTTATTGGCCCATTCTCCTGCCTTTTCCCTTTGCTTACTGTCATCTAACTATCTTTCTGCCTTACTGGTCCATTCTCCTGCCTTTTCCCTTTGCTTACTGTCCATCTACTATCTTTCTGCCTTAAAACCGGTCCATTCTCCTGCTTTTCCCTTTGCTTACTGTCATCTACTATCTTTCTGCCTTACTGGTCCATTCTCCTGCCTTTTCCCTTTGCTTACTGTCATCTCCTATCTTTCTGCCTTACTGGTCCATTCTCCTCCAAATGCCTTTTTCCTTTTGCTTACTGTCATCTACTATCTTTCTGCCTTACTGGTCCATTCTCCTGCCTTTTCCCTTTGCATTACTGTCATCTACTATCTTTCTGCCTTTACTGGTCCATTCTCCTGCCTTTTCCCTTTGCTTACTGTCATCTACTATCTTTCTGCCTCACTGGTCCATTCTCCTGCCTTTTCCCTTTGCTTACTGTCATCTACTATCTTTCTGCCTTACTGGGTCCATTCTCCTGCCTTTTCCCTTTGCTTCACTGTCATCTACTGTCTTTCTGCCTTACTGGTCCATTCTCCTGCCTTTTCCCTTTGCTTACTGTCATCCACTATCTTTCTGCCTTACCAATGGTCCATTCTCCTGCCTTTTCCCTTTGCTTACTGTCATCTACTATCTTTCTGCCTTACTGGTCCATTCTCCTGCCTTTTCCCTTTGCTTACTGTCATCTACTATCTTTCTGCCTTACTGGTCCATTCTCCTGCCTTTTCCCTTTGCTTACTGTCATCTACTATCTTTCTGCCTTACTGGTCCATTCTCCTGCCTTTTCCCTTTGCTTACTGTCATCTACTATCTTTCTGCCTTACTGGTCCATTCTCCTGCCTTTTCCCTTTGCTTACTGTCATCCACTATCTTTCTGCCTTACTGGTCCATTCTCCTGCCTTTTCCCTTTGCTTACTGTCCTCTACTATCTTTCTGCCTTACTGGTCCATTCTCCTGCCTTTTCCCTTTGCTTACTGTCATCTACTGTCTTTCTGCCTTACTGGTCCATTCTCCTGCCTTTTCCCTTTGCTTACTGTCCTCTACTATCTTTCTGCCTTACTGGTCCATTCTCCTGCCTTTTTTCTAGAAATTCTTACAAAGATTTTCTCCAGCCAAAGACGGACATGCTGGGTCTAACTATTTCTTAATTAGGTGTATAACAGCAGCATGATGCATGTGTGCTCCTATGACAGGAGACTGAGCGATCGACGACGAAGAAGATGAGGTTCTACAATACTACCTTCCTTTAAATCCTACAAATACATATCAGCATTAAAGTTGTTTGTTTTCATTTTCAAAGACAAATTGAAATTTAAAAAAATTCAAACATACTTTTAATCAATGCCTAATATACATATATATCTAGGGCGCAAAAGCAATCATGTAGAATCAATTTTAGTCGAAAAGAGACTAATAGAGTTGATTATATTTGAAAACACCTGAAATTAATTTTACAAAATACACTGCAATATTTATTTGAAGATCAGACAATGGATGCAACGAAAAGAAAAGGCTAGTCATGTCCAAGAATTCCTTCAATATTTGCAAAGAACAAACACATTGACACACGCAGGTTTTTAATTGACCATTTATTGCTCTTCTATCTAACGAATATGAAAACCAAAGTGTATGCCACGGAAAAAACCAACATTCTGTCTATAAGCTGCGACAGATACTAAGACCAGCCAACAATGTATCCATACCACCTTCACCACGTTCTGTCTATAAGCAGTAACAGATACTAAGACCGGTCGACAATGTATCCATACCACCTTGACCACGTTCTGTCTATAAGCTGCGACAGATACTAAGACCGGCCAACAATGTATCCATACCACCTTCACCACGTTCTGTCTATAAGCTGCGACAGATACTAAGACCGGTCGACAATGTATCCATACCACCTTCACCACCACCCTTTGGCAGTGTATCCATTCAATGGGACAATATTCCACAATCAAATGAACGGAATAGATCGATTTCGAGGGTCAAGCAACTGTTATTATTTGAGCAATAAATAATTTGCTGTGCCTTAAAAAATATGAAACACATGAAAAAAATCTTACTGATACATAATTCCCAACAAATGCTAGGAATGCAGTATATTTAATGTAGTCATCTTAGTTAAAGAATAATGAAAAGTTACAATGCAAAACAAACAAAATGAATTTAGCACACAAAACCCCACTATTAATGGAAAACAAATTTCTTGATTTCTACCCCCCCAAAAAATGCACTCATCCCTACCTTTCTACGTCAATCATTCTCCTTACCATAGCATACATAGAATGAAATGCGGTCATGTTTTTTAGGTACACTGCCTGACGAATGAAGAACACGATGCACAAATAAAGCATTTCGTCCCTGTTGAACTACAGTCTTCCATGGTTTCAAAATAACTTCATTTCTGTTCTTTAATGCTTAAGCACCCAACTTAACTGTATCATCGCACAACTTTCAACATGAATAAAGTAACGATGCTGGGCATAATGCATGATGAAGACATGATGCTTAAGAAAATGTGCTCAAGAAAACTAAAGGTGCAAAATTAGACTTAGTTATCAAAACAAATTTTTGTAATAAAAGGCCCCAACTATCATTCCATTTTCATAATCCACAATATTTGGAACTAAACATTCCTTAAATGCCATGATTTTTAAACAATATTTTTTAATCATTAAAGCAATTAAAAAAAAAAAGGATCACCAATATTTTGTAAAAGCATTCCTTAAATAGGATTTTTAAAGAGATTTTTAAAAATAATTATTGAAGACATTTCTACAAACAAAACAAAGTTCAGTACGGTTAGTTTCAAGAGAATAGGAGATAAGCACATTGTCTCTGTGTACTACATCTGTTTTACACTTTATCCATATAAAGTACTGTGTATGTAATAATCCACGGAGGCCAAGCTCTGAGACGAAGGAACAAAGGGCATCATGGTACACCATTTCCACTGGCCCAAACGGAGCCCACTCCAACCCTTCATATCGGATCATCCCAGCTTTGGAGATTTCTGTATTATACCGTACTTGGATACCAAAAGCTTTCCAATAACAATCGTACAAAACTTACATTTTTCTTATAGCGAGGTACTTGTAAATCAGGAATAAGGATGCTCAGAGTATAGCTTCATGAGTAAAGAAGTTAGTCATACATTATGACAAGGTATATCATGCCTTCCGATAAAACAGAAGGCGAGAAAAAACAAAAGTACACGTTAACAAAATATCATATCATTGTGTGCATACACACAGCGTTAAACAGGAGTAAAGAGTATCAAGACACTGAAAGACGGCATGTCATGACGGCATGTCATGACGAAGAAAGGTCAGGTACAGTGAAAGACGCTATGTCATGACGGTGATATGTACATTAGGTAACGGCCCTTCCTGCATGCTGCACTCCTCACTTCAGTCCCCTCTTCCACACACTGACTTCAGACATAGGCTACCATAATCATGAGTGAGTCTTAAACCGTTAACACAGGTAGATGTATATAAACTAGACTAAACTCCCAAAACAAGTTTGATCTCATTTACATACCGGCACTACTACCCGTGTTAATGGTTTTAAGATGCACTCATAATTATGGTACCAGAATTCTCTGAAGTCCAATCCTCTAAAAAAAACAATTGCGGTAAATGGGCCATCAAGGCCCCAAACTGAAGAGAGGCAACAGTGAAACCAGTTCCCGACTTGACCCAAATGGCATGATTCTGTAAATCATCGTACAACGCTATTTGACAATGACGATCTCACTCACGAAAACTGTACCGGTACTGGATCATCCTTTACATCCCTTCATTATTTGAACCTGGATGCTATAACCCCTAAACTGTACCAGTACTGGATCATCCTTTACATCCCTTCATTATGTGAACCTGACTGCTATAACCCCTAAACTGTACCAGTACTGGATCATCCTTTACATCCCTTCATTATGTGAACCTGACTGCTATAACCCCTAAACTGTACCAGCACTGGATCATCCTTTACATCCCTTCATTATTTGAACCTGACTGCTATAACCCCTAAACTGTACCAGCACTGGATCATCCTTTACATCCCTTCATTATTTGAACCTGGATGCTATAACCCCTAAACTGTACCAGCACTGGATCAACCTTTACATCCCTTCATTATTTGAACCTGGATGCTATAACCCCTAAACTGTACCAGCACTGGATCAACCTTTACATCCCTTCATTATTTGAACCTGGATGCTATAACCCCTAAACTGTACCAGCACTGGATCAACCTTTACATCCCTTCATTATTTGAACCTGGATGCTATAACCCCTAAACTGTACCAGCACTGGATCAACCTTTACATCCCTTCATTATTTGAACCTGACTGCTATAACCCCTAAACTGTACCAGCACTGGATCAACCTTTACATCCCTTCATTATTTGAACCTAGATGCTATAACCCCTAAACTGTACCAGCACTGGATCAACCTTTACATCCCTTCATTATTTGAACCTGAATGCTATAACCCCTAAACTGTACCAGCACTGGATCAACCTTTACATCCCTTCATTATTTGAACCTAGATGCTATAACCCCTAAACTGTACCAGCACTGGATCAACCTTTACATCCCTTCATTATTTGAACCTGGATGCTATAACCCCTAAACTGTACCAGCACTGGATCAACCTTTATATCCCTTCATTATTTGAACCTGGATGCTATAACCCCTAAACTGTACCAGCACTGATATGTCAAACACAGACAGTCATAGATAAATTTAGTCTTAAAATGCAAAACGTATATGTAAATTTCAAAACTATGCCCAAAAATCGATGTGAATAATCAAAATGCCAAGTTGAATTTACAAACGCATCTTTCATCTAGGTATGCAAACACTGATTTAGCACAAGGAAAAGTACCATGCTTACATTCTATACAACGGAACTTTAAAAAAAAGAAGTATCTACAAAATAAAGAACTTTCAAATTTATTGTTTACCTTGTGAGAGAAAGATTGATTCATTTTGCTGCAAATTAAAATCAGTTAAATGAGATAACGATACTCTGTCAAATAATGCAATTATAGAACTAACTCATGTCAGAATATCATCTATAACGCAGGACGGAACAAAAACATAATTTTGTCTTCTTTTTTGTATAAAAAGAAGGATTCTATGTTTTACCGTAAACAAGGAAACGGTAAATTAAAACATTTCTATTTACTAGTTGAATATATATAAACTCATATTGTGATATTTCAAAGGGACTTTTTTGTTAGGTGGATAACCGAACAATATTTTCAGAGCTCACCCCATAACAAGCAGGGCCAAACAAGAAAGAAGCACTACTCAAACTTCATACGGCATAATTTCACAAGGCAAAATGATTTTATCTGAACAATTTACCCCCATGGGGATACCGGGGAGTCTTTTGTATAAATAGTTCCCCCACCTTCTGGAAGTTATGTGCTTGTAACTTCCTCTAATCTGTCACTCCCTTTGACTCTGCCTTTTTCCCTTTGCTTACTGCTATATGATCTACTATCTTTCTGCCTTACTGGTCCATTCTCCTGCCTTCATTCAAAAAAACTCTTACAAAGATTTTCTCCACCGAAGACGGATATGCTGGGCCTAACTATTTTTAAGTTATGACTCATCTGAGCTCATTTGACAGGAAACTGTCTGAGCGACCAACGAAGAAGAAGAATCTGAACAATTTAGCATCTATAAACATTCTGGAAAGATATGAAGGTAAGATGGAGCACAAATGCATAAAGACTTCTCTCATATGTGACCCAGCACCACGAAATGAACATTAAGTCGCTGGGTTAGTTTCTCACAACAGGCTTGCAGAGTCAAAAATCTAATTTTTTGTCAATTTTGAGTTATGGGTATTTTTATGTTCTCTAACATATTATCTTTCACATTTATAAAGGACAATCTTTAATATGGTCTCTAAATGGCCTTATAGGTGTTTTAAAACGATTAGGTCAATGCCTTTTCTTCAGCTAGGCTAGACTTTAGACTGTGTTTTTCTCAAAATCACCAACTCACCCTACTAACTTTAAATGCTCATAACTCTGGAACGGAAAAAGATACAAGAATGGTTCTTGTATTATTAGAAAAAGAATTATCTGAAGTTGCCAAATGTATAATGATCTCAGAATGGTCAGTTTGACACTGTCCCTTATGGGTCACCTATTATGTTGCTGAGCTGAAGGTGACAAATGTATAATGATCTCAGAATGGTCAGTTTGACACTGTCCCTTATGGGTCACCTATTATGCTGCTGAGCTGAAGGTGACAAATGTATAATGATCTCAGAATGGTCAGTTTGACACTGTCCCTTATGGGTCACCTATTATGTTGCTGAGCTGAAGGTGACAAATGTATAATGAAGAATGGTCAGTTTGACACTGTCCCTTATGGGTCACCTATTATGCTGCTGAGCTGAAGGTGACAAATGTATAATGATCTCAGAATGGTCAGTTTGACACTGTCCCTTATGGGTCACCTATTATGTTGCTGAGCTGAAGGTGACAAATGTATAATGATCTCAGAATGGTCAGTTTGACACTGTCCCTTAACCTATTATGCTGCTGAGCTGAAGGTTGTATAATGATCTCAGAATGGTCAGTTTGACACTGTCCCTTATGGGTCACCTATTATGTTGCTGAGCTGAAGGTGACATGAAAGAGGATGGAAGCAAATGCAATGTGTGGAGGTCCTGCGAGTTACAAACAGTGTGCAGCTCACCCCATAACAAGCAGGCCAAACAAGAAAGAAGCACTGTTTGACTCAAACTTCATACGGCATAATTTCACAAGGCAAAATGAAGTATGCTCAATTCATTTCTCTGAGCATAATCGACAATAACACCAGTTGATGACCATTTACAATCAATATAATATCAGAACACTGTGCTAATACATCCATTTTTAACCATATTTAGAATCCTCCTACTTCCAATAGCTATTTCCTATGTTGAAAAAAATGTCATTAGCAAAACATACTATCCTATTAAGCTACACACACAATAAGGCCAAGCAAGCCAACTGTACACATATATTATGAACCAATTTCGAACAAATCTCAATTTGGTGAATTAATTCTTCCAAGTTTAGCCTATAGTTGACACAAACAAACAGAAGGCACCAAACGCCATCACAGAATTGTGGACAAATGTGGAATAGCAAACGTCGCCCTGAATATCATTTCAAGATTATGACTTTTAAAACATGAATATCATTTCAAGATTATGACTTTTAAAACATGAATGTCACTTCAAAATTATGACTTTATAAAACAAATCCTTAGAATTAACAATGTACTGTTCTCATGGAATGAAAATGTTGGAATGTATCAATCATCAATAACACAAAGAAATAATATCAAAGGACTTTTTTAATCTGTCAAGGAATTGCAATCAACATCTGTCAATAACGATAGTGGTGATGATGAGAGTTCAGAAAATTTTGTTTTCAATTTCTAGAATGTACGGCATATCACCACAGATTACAAGGTATTGTGATGTTATTATAATTATAACACCTACTTTACTCTTCTACATATCTATACACTGTATTGGCACACAAGCGGGTTTTCACTGGAGTTGATCTGAATAAATTATCAGAAAAAAACACATTTTTAACTTTGTAATAAGCATCAGAAAGGGCAAAGCTTTGACCTTATTGAAATGTGACGGCTGAATTAAGCACTATAGCTGCAGCAATGCACAAGCATTTGGTAATACCTCACATATTATTTACCGATAATCACTATGACAATATATCAAAATTTCTCAATTCACAAAAATGGTGGGGTAAAAAATGATGATTAAACATAGCTAAAATGCTCTAATATTTTGCGGGAATATACAAAGTTTCATTAATAATGTCAAATGAATAAGGGTAAGGAACTTCTCGTATGATGAACTTGGATCTGTATTGTTGTGGCAACTACTTTCACTTTGCTTTGTAACGTGGTGAGATGTAACGTGGTGAGATGTAACGTGGTGAGATGTAACGTGGTGAGATGTAACGTGGTGACAGCCCTGACATGGCCTTTGTTGTCGACGGGGCTATCATTTTAATCTTAATCTTAATCTTCACTTTGCTTGGCAAATTGGTGCCATAAATAACTTTGGTATTAAAAAAAAAAGGGGAGTTAATTACGAGAAGTTCCTTCCCCTTATTCATTTCACTATGTCCTCTCTCTTAGCCTCACTATTTCAAAGTTTCAATGCTAACTGTCCAAGTTCTTATTTACCTACACATGATGCTCTCCTAACTCTGGTGATTTTGGAAAAGCAAGTCAATTAAAACAAACAAAACCTACAAAACCAGAAATTGTATTACACTAAAAAACAAAATGAAGCGTATTCAAATGAAGGGAGACAATTTAAGAAAGATGGTAATATTGTTCATCTGTGATGTTTTCTTGCAAACTCGTAATCTCTCAAAATACATTTCCAAAGAAAAGTTGAAACATGTGAAAAGACCAAAAGAACAAGATATAAATACCTTCATGCAATTTCTATCATTACGATAGGTACATAAATCATCATAGCCTAAAAGAGATTTGTTTGTTGACATCATATTAACAAGCCAACAATAAAGTATGGAACATGGAATGCGTTACTCAGACATTCTTATGAAGCCAAAGGTCATGAAGAAGTCATTACTTTAGGCATTGGAATCAACGTCTGAAGCTGCGCCACGAACCATAACAAACAACAATCCTCAACAATTCAAGCATGATAAACACTCAACTGCTAGCATGCTATTATTACATGTTATTAGAGACATTAATGTGTGTTATGTCCATGATAAACAATAGATATAAGATTTGAAAGAAATTCCCCAATTAGTTTTCTTAATGTAGAAAACGAAAAATCGGATCTCCGCCTAAAAAACCCACACAAAAAACCCCACTCAACTACTATGTATGCTACCTACACCCCAAACTACAACAAACAATAACTTTGAATCTAAAATGGTACTTCATATCTGGCGTAAACTACATTCTATTATGACACAAACTGCTGCAAAGCGAAGTTCTGCAAACAAATTTAACCAGTATTATCTATGCAAGAGGCGTAAATCAAATTGTGATAAATGGTTAATAAAACAAACATAGGTTCTACCCAAACCCTGTCAGGAATGGCTGGCTGAAACACCGTCAAGCTATTGGAACAACAAAGAAGCTTGCAATGAAAGACAGCTTTGCAACATAATATATTTCTGTACACAAGGCTTAAAACTGGATGGCATGTCATTGGCATCATCTTGTTGATGATAAATAGTTTGAAATGAAACCAACATTTAAAAGCATAGAGGTGTAGAGCAAAAAGTGTCGATAGTTTACTACTAGCTTACTCTCAGTCAATTTCCTCTCCCTGACAAAGGAGGAACTGAAACCATGTTTGTTTATTCTCCCGAAGTATAGACACATTAGGCTTGGAAAGACATCAGTGGCAAACGTAACTGGTTGTTTCGCAATAAAACCATCAGCTGATTTTGAATAGTCTGGAATGTCTGAAGCATTTCAGATTACCATATTTTCCGGACCATTAGGCGCTTGTGTGCATAAGGAGAATCCGGCAACTTGCAAGATAAATCTAAACAAAAATTTAAGAAAATGGCGATAAGAACCTGACAAAAGAAAGTCACAATCTGAAGCCTGTACGCCTTCGGTAAACGCTTGCAGACTGTCATTGCTGCAGTCATAAACCAGAGTACGCTCCCCTTTCAAATCGGTGAAGTTCCGTTTACGTGACTTGCGTTGTGTTTGCACTTTTCTTCATGAAAACTGGTAGAATTATGGCATTTGAACTCTAAAAGAACAATGTTTACATCTGATGAAGTGCTATAGCAAATGCTGAATGGTATCTCAAACAACAATAGGGATTCAGAAGGATTTTAAAGAGAGCATCCGTCATTCTTTTGCGACTGGTGAACTCTTTTGATGTCTAGTGTTACGGTGCACAGCAATCCTCGCCTCCCTCTTCTCATGTTTTTCTCCACAAATAGGGCGCCCTTGTATATGAGGCGCATAGGTCGAAATTGGAGGGAAAATACTGCCTTATAGTCAAACAATGATGGTGGTCTGGAATGTCTAAAACATACAACTAGATTACTAGTTGAATAAGTTCACAAAAGGAAGCTGATTCACGTTTTGCTGAGGCACTTAGCTCCACCCGACCCATCATGTAATAATAGGGAATGTTCCTCACTAAAGGAAAATTGGATCTTGGAAATAGATTTTTTCACTATTCTTTAAAATCTGAATTCCATCTCCCTCATCTCTCTCTCTCTGTCTCTGTCTCTCTCATGCTTATTCAGTTATCCTCATTAAACATTTCAAGTTTCAAATTTATCTCACACACACACACACACATAGAGAGCAATGCCCGACATAAACATACAAATGTTCACTAACAGAAAGTGAAATTCAAGATATGTGTAACAATTGTAAGCAACACCCAGGTGCCATATTCGTGAGTGCATCTTAAACAGTTAACACTGGTAGTAACATGTAAATTAGAGTTTTTAGACCAACGATTGGCGATTTAGACTCATTTACATGTTACGACCCGTGTTAACTGTTTAAGACTCCACTCATGCTCATGGCACCATATCACAAAAAGCAGGACAGCAGGCTAAGAAAACATGCAGCAAACTGGCGTCAAACAAACGAAGAATAAAATTAGTTCAATGTCCTCCGACTTAGTACAGGTACATATGGGACATTTGCATAAACACAGATGGTGGGTTGATCCTGGAGCTACTGCAATACCAGGAAAGTCCCCTTTTCTTGGAAGAGACTTCAAGATGTCAAACAGATGAAAGTTACTCGGGGTAATATGCGGCTGAAAACCAAACAAATTTCACTGGGTTTCTATTTTTACTCATACTATTTTTCTCCCTTCCATTTTGCAAGGCAAGTATTGTTGTTATTGTTGGATTTGTACCCAGTGAAATACAGTGGAACCTCCTTATCAGCCTTCAAAAACCAGCCCCAAAAGTCTTAATAGGGAGGGGTCTTAATAGGGAGGGGTCTTGATAGGGAGGTGGACACTCAGAAGTCCGGATATGAAGGGGGGAAAAATCGCTGAAACATTTTTTGGGTCACCTCTTAGAGGGAGTCTTAACACGGAAGGTCTTGATAGGGAGGGTCTTAACAGGGAAGGTCTTAATAGGGAGGGTCTTAACAAGGAAGGTCTTAATAGGGAGGGTCTTAACAGGGAAGGTCTTAATAGGGAGGGTCTTAACAAGGAAGGTCTTAATAGGGAGGGTCTTAACACGGAAGGTCTTGATAGGGAGGGTCTTAACAGGGAAGGTCTTAATAGGGAGGGTCTTAACACGGAAGGTCTTATAGGGAGGGTCTTAACAGGGGAGGTCTTAATAGGGAGGTTCCACTGTATAAGCCTTCAGACAGTATGGCTATGTCAGAAAATGGACATGAAAGACAAGAAGCAGAAACCGTGAAGATAAAACCACACAAAGAAAAACAACCGTTGATATACAATTCACAAACACACTGCCCAAGACTATGCAATGGCCTTTCCGATAATCGTAATATCTCAGAATTAAAGCAATAATAACATGATAGCTTTTGAACAGCACAGAGGAGAAATGAGAAATAAAATAAAATAAAAGTTTCAGATTCTTTTTTTTCTCTTATTTTGTGCACACACACAGCTGAAGAAAAGAGATCACATACTTTGACCTTAAGTCATGACTCACTGATGAATAATTAACAAGCCTAACGATCATCCAGTGAGAAGCCACTACAATTATTACCTGACCCAGCCATGAAATAGGGAGGGAGAGGGAGGGGAAAGAAACGTCAAAATACATCAGACTCGGACAAGCAAGCAAAGACCTATAAACATTAAGAACACAACTGACTCCTTTCCCTACTCCACTCATCCCCACACCCTGTTCCACACACGTTTCCAGTATTCTGCAATATTACAAAAAATGCAACAAACTTTCCACTCCGTTCACACCACACCCTAAGCCACACCCACGTCGTCTCAAGCGTTCTCTATCTGTCGTCATCTCAAACGTTCTGTATCAGCCGTCACCTCAAGCGTTCTTTATCAGCCGTCACCTCAAGCGTTCTCTATCAGCCGTCACCTCAAGCGTTCTCTATCAGCCGTCACCTCAAGCGTTCTCTATCAGCCGTCACCTCAAGCGTTCTCTATCAGCCGTCATCTCAAACGTTCTGTATCAGCCGTCACCTCAAGCGTTCTTTATCAGCCGTCACCTCAAGCGTTCTCTATCAGCCGTCACCTCAAGCGTTCTCTATCAGCCGTCACCTCAAGCGTTCTCTATCAGCCGTCACCTCAAGCGTTCTCTATCAGCCGTCACCTCAAGCGTTCTCTATCAGCCGTCACCTCAAGCGTTCTCTATCAGCCGTCATCCCAAGCGTTCTCTATCAGCCGTCATCTCAAACGTTCTTTATCAGCCGTCACCTCAAGCGTTCTCTATCAGCCGTCATCTCAAGCGTTCTCTATTAGCCGTCACCTCAAGCGTTCTCTATCAGCCGTCATCCCAAGCGTTCTCTATCAGCCGTCATCTCAAATGTTCTTTATCAGCCGTCACCTCAAGCGTTCTCTATCAGCCGTCATCTCAAGCGTTCTCTATCAGCCGTCATCTCAAGCGTTCTCCATCAGCCGTCATCTCAAGCGTTCTCTATCAGCCGTCATCTCAAGCGTTCTCTATCAGCCGTCATCTCAAGTGTTCTCTATCAGCCGTCATCTCAAGCGCTCTCTATCAGCCATCATCTCAAGCGTTCTCTATCAGCCGTCATCTCAAGCGTTCTCTATCAGCCGTCATCTCAAGCGTTCTCTATCAGCCATCATCTCAAGTGTTCTCTATCAGCCGTCATCTCAAGCGCTCTCTATCAGCCATCATCTCAAGCGTTCTCTATCAGCCGTCATCTCAAGCGTTCTCTATCAGCTGTCATCTCAAGCGTTCTCTATCTCAAAGCGTTCTCCATCAGCCGTCATCTCAAGCGTTCTCTATCAGCCGTCATCTCAAGCGTTCTCTATCAGCCGTCATCTCAAGCGTTCTCCATCAGCCGTCATCTCAAGCGTTCTCTATCAGCCGTCATCTCAAGCGTTCTCTATCAGCCATCATCTCAAGTGTTCTCTATCAGCCGTCATCTCAAGCGTTCTCTATCAGCCATCATCTCAAGTGTTCTCTATCAGCCATCATCTCAAGCGTTCTCTATCAGCCGTCATCTCAAGCGTTCTCTATCAGCCATCATCTCAAGTGTTCTCTATCAGCCATCATCTCAAGTGTTCTCTATCAGCCATCATCTCAAGCGTTCTCTATCAGCCGTCATCTCAAGCGTTCTCTATCAGCCATCATCTCAAGCGTTCTCTATCAGCCATCATCTCAAGCGTTCTCTATCAGCCGTCATCTCAAGTGTTCTCTATCAGCCATCATCTCAAGCGTTCTCTATCAGCCGTCATCTCAAGCGTTCTCTATCAGCCGTCATCTCAAGCGTTCTCTATCAGCCATCATCTCAAGTGTTCTCTATCAGCCATCATCTCAAGTGTTCTCTATCAGCCATCATCTCAAGCGTTCTCTATCAGCCGTCATCTCAAGTGTTCTCTATCAGCCATCATCTCAAGCGTTCTCTATCAGCCATCATCTCAAGTGTTCTCTATCAGCCATCATCTCAAGCGTTCTCTATCAGCCGTCATCTCAAGCGTTCTCTATCAGCCATCATCTCAAGTGTTCTCTATCAGCCATCATCTCAAGTGTTCTCTATCAGCCATCATCTCAAGCGTTCTCTATCAGCCGTCATCTCAAGTGTTCTCTATCAGCCATCATCTCAAGCGTTCTCTATCAGCCATCATCTCAAGCGTTCTCTATCAGCCGTCATCTCAAGTGTTCTCTATCAGCCATCATCTCAAGCGTTCTCTATCAGCCGTCATCTCAAGCGTTCTCTATCAGCCATCATCTCAAGCGTTCTCTATCAGCCATCATCTCAAGCGTTCTCTATCAGCCGTCATCTCAAGCGTTCTCTATCAGCCATCATCTCAAGCGTTCTCTATCAGCCGTCATCTCAAGCGTTCTCTATCTCAAGCGTTCTCCATCAGCCGTCATCTCAAGCGTTCTCCATCAGCTGGGCGGCCTCGGACATGACCTGCTGGTTCTTGGGGGGCCTCCTCACTCTCTCGTGGGCGGGCTTGGCGGCGGGGGGCTGGTCCTGCAGGTCGATGTCCATGACAGCGGCAGAGCCCGCCGTGTTCAGCAGGTCTTGGCGGGACCTGGTCCGGCTCAGCTGCAGACGTTTCTCCGCTGCAACAGGGAGAAACTTCAATCAAGTCACAAGTCACAAGTCACAAGACTTTATTGTCCTAGAAAGGATATAAATGCTGTGGTGGCACACAAAACATAAACTCATCACAGGTCTAACAATGCAACATTCATGTCAAACTCATACTCACGGAGTCGACTTGCACTCATTAACTTCCAAAATAAAATCAGCACAATAACATTTTAAAAAATTAAAACTATCCTTTCGCTTTTTTTTTCCCCAAAAGAAATAGAATAGCAGGAAAACATGGCTGACTTCAATGTTGGCCTCTCTCTTGCTGTACTCTTCTTCAGTAAAGGAATATATCTCTTACTTTGTGTTTCTCTGGATTGAACAAATCTTCAAACAATGCTGAGGTGCAATGGAATTGATTTGGCGTTTTCTTCACTTACAAAAAAATAACATGAATAACAAAAGAAAATCTAAACCGCCAACTTTTGGTAAGAAGTTGGTTTGTTGTTTTTTTTAATTAAAGTTGTAAAATCATCTCAATTTTATTTTGTTGTGAATGTAACCTTTCATATCCACTTTGTGAAACCGAGCTTAAACACTCATGAAGATGTGGTTCTGCTCTCTTAACTTCCACAAACAATTCTCAGCCATTTAAAACCAGAAATATTGTCACGACAGACGTCTTAGCGATGCCACACTATACTGAAGCTGATCTGCCCATAGAAAATCAAATCAAACTAACAGACGCATGCCTAGATTCTCCAGACACATGTTTTAAGCAGGATCTTTTCAGCCTAGTCTGCTTATTCGTAAAGAAAAAAAATATTCAGATTTGAGAACATTTGTGACATGAATGCAAATGGTGGATTTTGATTAATCCTACTATCTATTTAATTTAATACTTACCAACACTCAAAACAACTGCATTAGCCTAAAACAACCTGGAACCTTACCCTAGCACATAGCTAAAACGAAAGTGGCCCCAAGGGACTGCACCCATACCGCAGGGAGTAGCGGGAGTGACTCCCCTTACTTCCGGGTATGACGCGCACCCTTGGGGCACCGGATATGTCATTCGTGTAATTTTACAGCCCCGCATCAGGAGGGAGGCTGGGAGGGAACATTTTTTGTTTTGAGTGTTGGTAAGTATTAAATTAAATAGATAGTAGGATTAATCAAAATCCACCAATCTAATTTAATCATACTATACCAACACTCAAAACAACTGCAGATTACCACCGTGGTGGAGGGTGATGCGTGCCAACTGACACACCAACAACCCCAAAAGCATACCAGTAAAAGAGGGGAAACACTCCTAAGAGAATCCCCCGAAAGATGTACAAAATCCCTGAAAATATGCAAATAAATACCCCCAAACAGTCATGTCAATGATATACCAAAGAACACAGAGAAAAAACAGAGGCACAAAAAACACCGGAACTCACACTACAAGGAGACCGGGACCTGCGAAACGACCACCTTCTAGATGGAAAAGGAGTCGTCTTCGCCCTGAGCAGAGATATCCCTCAGGTAAAAACTGAAGAAAGGTGTTCTGCGACTACCAGAACGCTGAGGCCATAACCTTCACAAGAGGGACACCCTTGACTACCGCCAGGGAAGAGCTGATGGCCCGCAACTCGTGGGCGCGAATGGGGTTATCAGGTAACCTAACCAGCGAGCGGGCATAGGCCAACTTAATGAGGTCGAGGAACCAACGGGACACAGTACCCTTAGCCACATCGCTGCAGTACTTGGGATTAAAGGAGACGAACAGGCGACGTTTAGCCCTTCTGAAGGACTTGGTACGAGCCAGATAAGAACGAAGAGCCCTAACGGGGCAGAGGAAGAAATCACGATCATCAGGACCCAGAACGGAGCGAAGACTCGAAAAAGAGGCCAAGGGAGAGGAAACATAACCAGACTGGTTCTTGCACGGAACTCCGGGAGAAAAGAAAGGGAGACAGACGAGAAGTCCTCCTCGAACTGACATCCTTGGTGAGACCTCTCAGAGCATGCAAACCACTGAGGCGACGGGAGTGGCGAAAGAAATGAGAAAAAACTGTCTTGAGAGTCAGAAGCTTAAGAGACAACGACTCCAGGGGTTCAAATTTGACCCAGAGAAAAACCAGAACCAAAAAGATGTCCCACTGAGGACACTGGACCGTTCTGGACGGGGCTTGGAGGCGCACAGCGTCCAGGAAGTGAGAAACTGGCAAAGCCGAGAGATTCCCCGTAAACTTGGAACCTAAAGACAACGAGATCGTGCTAATCAAGACCGCCCTATAACCTGACAAGGTTTGAGAGGAAGAGTTCCTAGTTCTAAGCAAGTGAGAGAGGAACTCCACGAACTGAACCGTTGAGGGACGAAGCGGGTCAAACTTTCTCTCCTGACAAAACGCAAACCAGGTGGCCCGGCGAAGATCATACAGATCGTTTGTAGACTTACGCCGAGAGGCGGCCAACAGATCCACGGTGCGCGTGGAAAACCCCTGAGAGCGAAGGCCTAGTCGGACAGCCGCAATGCGACCAGGTTTAGCCTTGAAGGGCAAGGGTGTCCGACCCCGCTTCTTGACTGAAGAAGAGTGGCGGAAGTGAGATTGAGCGGAAGAGGACCGTCTTGCGCCATGTCGAGGAGCTCTGGGAACCAATGGCTCCTGGGCCACATTGGTGTGACGAGAATCAAGTCCGGGTGCTCCCGAAGGACTTCTTCAACACCCGGGGGATTAGTGCCATCAGAGGGGAGGAATACAACGGCATGCACTTCAGGAAGAAGTGCGAGAAGTGGTGGCGTACAGCTTAGCGGTACGGTAGCACCTAAGGCCATGGAACTCATACTGAAGAAGACAAACTCCGCATCGAGTCACCTAGAGCAGCCAAGGCCTGATACATTACGGACTATGAGTGGCCGGACCGGGCCACTACACACTGCTACGCCCTTTCGAACTGGAAAATATCGATCGAAGGGGCGAGTCTGGGTCAGAAAACAAACTGGACAAGACTAGTTCAGAATGTCGGGCAAGCAAAGGACCGATGGCGGGATAGAGACAGCTAGTACTAGGATGAAAATCCGCAAGAGCAGCAGATTCAGCCTCTGACCTAGCAAACTGAGAAACCACGGTACGAATGTGCGACTGCACTTCGTAACCAACTCTACATGCTAAGACCGACGAAAGGGACCCCCGTTGACTGGGTGAAAAACCAGCGGAGACAATTCGATCGGTAGGGAGGTAAAATAAAAATAAAAAACTGCCTATGAAGTAGGAACAGACACAGCAACATAGTTGCTATCGCATGACGTCAAATCGAACCAGATGACGCGGAAAAGTCCCCACCGAAAAGGAAAACATGTAGACAAAAAGCGAAACAGTGTGCAAACGTGACGATGACACACCTCGACCTAAACCATAAAAAACGGTCGGAACGAGACGCCGAAGACCAAAAAAGGGGGGGGGGGCCTGAAGGAAGGCAAAAATCACCCCGTGGAACAACTTTAGGTTGAAAGCTGTGCCGTTCGGTGATCTGACGGCTGAGAAGGGAAGATCATGCTAGCCGGACAGTTAAAGCCAGATCGGGACGGAACCAGTCCGAAACAGGATGACTGGAACGGCCGAACGAGTCAACAGGTTGAACAACTCATGGTTGAAACCGTGAAAGAAGGAGTGCGCACTCTGACTTCTCTCTGCAAGGGCCTATGTATACCCAGGCCAGAGGAAGGAGCTCCGAAGAAGAACAAAAAACCCTTTAAACGGCCTAAGAGATCGCCGGCCAATTAGAGTCAGAATGGGCCGAAAACGGTCGGGAATTTGATAAAACCGGTTGACAGGACCGGTTGAAAAAGTCGGGAATAGAAACCCGGACTGGGATCGTTCACTCGCGCCCGCGCCCGTCAAGAGAAGGTCCTCCACTTCCTCTGGAGGATATCCAACGGACAGGAACGCCGTTTCTTGGAAGGCTCGGCCTCCTGTTGCCACGAGAAGACTGGGAAGGGGGGCCTCAAGGCCTTGAACTGGGGAGGAGGCCTAGAGGAGTATCCCACACTCCTAGAGCGGGACGCGAAGTACCCCGGACGAAATGGTTGGGACGGGGCTGGTTCAACAGGGCCCGATAGATAGCCTTCTGGCTATCAGCCGACTTCCTCTTTGAAGAGGACTCGAGAACTGGGGGAACCGATTCTTCCCCTAACAAGCCCGACTCCGGAAGGGGAAGAGAGCGCAAAACGCTCCTTTTCCCTGGACGAAAGAGACCTGTTCTGCGCCAGAAAGAATCCCGGGCCAAGGCACAGGTTTGAACCTTCAAACCAGCCGTGACATCAGAGAGGCTCTGTAGCACATTGCCCAAAAGGGCTAGAGAGACTCCAACGGAAGCTTCATCCACCTGATCAAAGAACTGAAAAACCGCCGGTGAATCAGAGGCTGAATTGCCTAGAGACTCCGCCAAGGTTTGCACGAGAGAGGTGGCCATGCCACAAGCCCTGAGAGAACCAGACAGAGATTCCTCGAGAGACTTGAACGTGACGGGAGGAACAGCAGCAGGACCCCAAGGACTCCACCTCCTCAGAAGGGTTTGGAGACGGAGGGGAAGGGCAGGTATTCCGTCGGTAGGGGGACGAAAGGTCTGAATCCAGGTACCAAAAAGGAACCGAACTGAGACGAGGCCGGCTGAGAACGCCCCAGATTAGCCTCAGCAATCTGTTTCAACGAAAGGACCTTGCCGGTCCTCAACGTGAACTCCGCTTTAACCACCAAATCCTCCGGGAAGGAGGGGGCTTGGAGAGTCAAGGAGCTCTTGGCCTGCAGAAGAGAGCCAACCGCGTGATCAGTGGCGGACTCCTGATGGGAGGAACGCACAGGTACCACGTAAGGGCACGATCGAGACAAAATCTTGAGAAGATTCTGAACCGAGGACTCAGTGAGAGAGTGAGGGACCTCCGACTGAGGGTCCAGTTCCATGTCTGACTCAAAGTCGGACTGAAACTCAGATAATTCCCTGGAGGGGTCTGGCCGTTGAAGCTTCTGATAAGGGCGGCCCAAGAGTCAAACACCACCGGAGGCCATGCCTGGCAGAGGGCTCTGCCGGTAGGGAGTGAGAGGATCACTGAACACCGGCCGGAACCGGGAGAACGTGGCGTCCTCCGTGCGAGCGGGACATTCCCGGTTGACCCAAACCGGAGGAACGAACCGGAAATTCATCATCGGAATTTTCCGGTTCTAGGCGAACCCTTTCCCGGTATGTCCGCGTTGGCCAAGCAACCGGGAGACAACCGGATGATTACCGGGTAAACACCGGGAGAACCGGAGGAAACGGTCTCGCAACCGGGAAAGGCAAATAACCGGTTGCGGTGGGAAAGCCAAGAGGCTCCAACCGTGCCATCCCCCGGTATGTCCGCGTTGGCCAAGCAACCGGGAGACAACCGGGAGAAACCGGATGGGTGAAACCGGGTAAGCACCGGGAGAACCGGAGGAAACCGTCTCACAACCGTGAGAAGCGAATTTCCGGTTGCGGTGGGACTGCCAAGAGGCCCCAACCGCGCCAGTGCCAGGATCACTGGAGAGCCATCCCCCGGGAGGGGGGTATGGACTCTTATCGGTATTGAAGGTGCCCCGCACCGACCGATTTGACTGTCCTGGTAACCTCTCCCTCGAACTGAGTGGAGGATTTGAGCCCGGACTCAGGAAAGGGAACAGGCCGTTCCCGATCCTGGAGGTACCTCCCAGGTACCACCGGATGATTGCCTGACAGACTGGCCAGTCTGGTGACAGAGGAGTCACCTCTGTCACTAGGCAAGCTCCCCGGAGGGGAGCCTCTCTGTTCCGTAAACATCAAGCCCACAGGACGGAAACCAGAGGTGGAAAGGGATTGCCTATCCCTGTTGAGGTCGACGCTGGTCTTAGCGGACAAGGGCCTCCTGGAGGCAAGCCTGTGAACAGAAGAAGGAGAGAGGGCTGCGCCAGTGACAGTCTCACGTTAGAAGAGACAACTGGCGGCACCCTCTCTGGCCTAAACATAGAACCGAAATAGGAGGAAGATTCTGTCGATGCGAAAGGGAGAACCCTGAAACCCGAAGAGTCCAAGTGACGTAGTACAAAGCCTGCGAGTCCAACGGAAAAGGAGGAGCAGAAACCTCCGAAGGGAGAGAAACTGGAATGGGCTCCGAAACCGGTTAGGCCGGTGTAACCGAAACGGACTGTGACTGGACGTTAGACGTAGGATTTGTGAGAGGATTTAGACGAAAACTTCTTGAGAAGATTAAGAGAACCTGCCCAAAGGGTCCCTAGTGAGAGAAGAAGAGTCAACTGACTTGGAAACAGAAAAACAACCGAAGCAGAAACTGCTTTGCCCGAGTGTTTTGAAACCGAGGGTTATAAAAGAAGCCATAATGGCTGACGCCACCCCGAAAACGAACAACAGAGTGAACGAAATAATTTTTCAACTAAAACGAACACCAAGAAATGACAATGAAATAATATCGATAGGATGACTAACAGCCTTCCCAAGAAACTGAATAGAACAAAGCTAAGCACGGAACGAACCCACCAGATAGACAAGAGTCAGAAAAGGCGGAGCAGGGTAGGCCCAGGTGTGGTAGAAAGGCTGGAAAATTTAAGAATGACATATCCGGTGCCCCAAGGGTGCGCGTCATACCCGGAAGTAAGGGGAGTCACTCCCGCTACTCCCTGCGGTATGGGTGCAGTCCCTTGGGGCCACTTTCGTTTTAGCTATGTGCTAGGGTAAGGTTCCAGGTTGTTTTAGGCTAATGCAGTTGTTTTGAGTGTTGGTATAGTATGATTAAATTAGATTGGTGGATTTTTATTAATCCCTACTATCTATTTAACTTAATACTTACCAACACCTGAAACAATTGCATTAGCGTTAAGCGACCTGGAGCTATACCATAGCACATAGAAAAACGAAAGTAGGCCTCTGGCCTTGACCCCTAGCCGGATGTGGGGCGGGAGTGATCCCCCCTTACCGGTCTAGCAGTGGCTAGGCCAATGAGCGCCTACTTCCGCCATTACGCAATTTTACAGGAAGCATCTTAATTAGTGAGGGAGGATACAAGGGAGGGTACCTCGTTTGTTTCAGGTGTTGGTAAGTATTAAGTTAAATAGATAGTAGGGATTAATAAAAATCCACCAATCTACTTTAACCATACTGTACCAACACCTGAAACAATTGCAGATTACCAAAGTGGAGGAGGGTAGATGCTTCAATACCCCCAAACCACAGAGTGAGAGCAAGAACCTGGGAGCTTTTTTCCCACGAACACTCTTCTGAAAAACAGAACCCCTGTACTCCCTTTTTTTCCCCTTAGACAACTAGGTAATCCTAGGCAAAAGAGTTGGGGAAAAAGGGGGGGTGGGGTGTGTGTGCCCCAATATTGCCCCAAAACATCATTGCAATGATATACCCACTAAAAAACAACATAGGGGGTGGCTGATGGGAGCTTGTCCCCGTACTCACTGGTTTTAGAGGGAGACGGAGGTCTGGGCGACAACTACCTTCTTGATCGTGAAGGAGTCGTCGTCGTGCTGCGTGGAGATGTCCCGCAGGTAGAAGCTGAGGAAGGTGTTGAGCGACTTCCAGTAAGCGGATGACATTATTTTAACCATGGGCACCCCCTTAACCAGAGCGAGCGAGGCGCTGATTGCGCGGAGCTCGTGGACCCTGACAGAGCCAGATGGCAGGCTAACTGGAGACTGAGAATAGGAAAGCTTGATACAGTCTAGCAACCATCTAGCAACCGTGTTCTTTGAAACGTCCTTAGTGTACTTAGGGTTGATAGAGAGAAACAGTCTCCTCCTAGAACCCCTAAAACCCTTGGTTCTGGAGAGATAGGACCTGAGGGCGCGGACCGGACAAAGGAAGCGGTCGGCGTCATCCGGACAGAGGATAGTCCTAAGACTGGGGATGGAGAGAAGAGGTGACTCGACATCGCCGGGTTGATTTTTGGCCCTGAACTCGGGCAGAAAGCAAAGAGAAACCGACGAAAAATCCCCGGAGAACTCCACGTCCCTGGGGAGTCCGCTAAGGGCGTGGAGGCCACTGACCCGTCTGGTCGAAGCCAAAGCAATCAAGAAAACCGTCTTGAGAGTGAGGACTTTGAGGGAAAGGGAAGAGAGAGGTTCACAACGATCCCTTAAATAATTCAACACAAGAAACACGTCCCACTGAGGGACCCGGACAGTCCTCGCCGGGGCCCGTAAACGCACCGCGTCCAGGAAGTGGGAAACCTGCGGAGCGGAAAGCTTAGAGGTTCGGTCAAAACCCAAAGCTAATGAAATGGTGTTGATGAGAGAGGCCCTGTAGCCAGAAAGGGTCTGAGCAGAGAGGCCCTTAGTTCTGTACAGATGAGACAAGAACTCCACAAACTGGACTGTGGAAGGGCGCAGCGCGTCAAATTTCTTGCGCGCGCAGAAAGAGAACCATGCCTTCCAGCGCAAATCGTACAAGGCATTGGTGGATTGGCGCCGAGAGGTCAGCAGAAGTTCCACGGTTCTCGAAGAGAAGCCCTGTCGCCGGAAACCGAGTTTTATAGTTTCCATGCGGCCAGGTTTAGCCTGAAAGGGTTTGGATGGCCTAGACCGCTCCTTGGCTGGAGGAGGGTCTTGGGTGTGAGCCCCAGCATGAGGGGGCCGTCCCTGGCCAGAGCCAGCAGTTCTGGAAACCAGTGTTGAGTCGGCCAATGGGGCGCGACGAGGATCATGTCTGGTCTTTCCAGGAGGCACTTGGCCAAGACTTTCGTGAGCAACGCAGTCGGGGGGTAGGCGTAAACCGACATCCCCGACCAAGACATCGCAAAGGCGTTGCGGGCCAAGGCCTGAGGGTCCCTGACTGGGGACACGTACAGAGGTAGACGATTGCTGTACCTCGTGGCAAAGAGATCCACCATGGGCTTGCCCCAGCGTCTCCAGACTGGGGTCAAGGCCCGATGCGCAATCGTCCACTCCGTTTGAAGCACCTGATGAGAGCGGCTGAGTTGGTCCGCCAGAACATTGAGTTTTCCCGGGACAAACTCCACTGACAGGGAGATCCCGTGGCTGTCGGCCCAAACCAGAGTGTCCTCCGCCGTCAGAGACAGGGAGGCTGAGCGGGTGCCCCCCTGACGACGGAGGTACGCCAAGCTGGTCGAGTTGTCTCCGCAGACCGTGACCTCCTTTCCCCGAATCGCGGGGAGAAAGTGGATCAGGGCCAGCCGGATGGCTTCCAACTCGAGCCAGTTGATATGGAGACGTGTTTGTGGCTCTGTCCACACGCCCGAGGCTTCTTCCGTCTCCATATGGGCTCCCCACCCGCTTAGGGAGGCATCCGTGTGGATGAACAGCTGGGAACCCAAACGACTGATTGGGACCATGCTGTTCATCCAACACGGGTCGGTCCAAGCCATGACCGCCGTCCGAAACCAATCCCCCAACGCGACCTGCTGGTCGAAGTGGGATGGGTCCAGGATGCGCGCCGTCAACTCCCGTTGCAGTGGCCTTTTGCGCACTCTGCCCAACGGGAGGAGCTCCGCTACCGACTCCATGAGGCCCAAAAGGCTGAGGAGTCGGCGAAACGTGGCCGACTTCGCCTCTGAGAGGTCGGCCACGAGACTGACAATGGCTGAAAGCCTGCCCTCGGACGCCGTGACCGTAAAGTTCACGGTGTCGAAGCACATGCCGAGATAGGTGAAGGTCTGAGAGGGGGTCAGATCTGACTTCTTGGAGTTGATGCGGAACCCCAGCCGAAGCGAGAGGTCCACAAGAACTCGGGTGTGGTCGAGCGAGAGAGCGCGAGAGGATGCGAGTAAAAGCCAGTCGTCGAGAAAGACCTTTAACCGCAGCCCCTGCGAGCGGGCCAGAGCGGCCAGCTCTCTGGTCACCTTGGTGAAGATCCAGGGGGCCAGAGAGAGACCGAATGGTAGGGCGTTGAATTGGAAAGTTTCTCCCTTCCAGACGAAGCGGAGAAACTTTCTGCGGGAAGGGTGGATGGACAGATGGAAGTAAGCGTCTTGCAAGTCCACTGAGGTTGCCCAGTCCCCTGGACGTATGAACGAACGGACCGTGGACGGAGTTTCCATCTTGAACCTGGTTTTGTGAAGAAACTTGTTCAGCGGAGACAGATCCAGAACAGGGCGGTAACCGCCCGACTTCTTCGTGACCGTGAAGAGACGCGAGTAGAAACCGGGTCCTGGAAGAGGGACCCGGGAGACTGCGCCCTTGACGACCAGAGAGTCGACTTCCTGTTGCAGTATCGCCAACCGTACTGGGTCTGCCGGGGGGGAGAAAGCGATCGGTTTTGCCGAGAGTGGCGGTTCTAGCTCGAAGGGGAACCGATACCCTTCCCGCACGACGCCGAGAATCCAGGCGTTGTCGACAAGAGAGCGCCAAGCGGGATACGCCTGAGACAGGGCATCCACGCTGGACGCCACGACGCCTGCCGGTTCCCGGCAGCGCGCGGGCTCTACCGAAAAGACTGTTGCGGCTTCCCGCCGGCCGGTCGGGAAGAGCCCCTCGTAGAGGGGTTGCGAGGGCGGTAAGGACGGAGACCTCTCGTGTGCCTAGCCACGTACTGAGAGGACTTGGAGTCCTGAGTCCTCGGGAAGATTGAGCGCTTTCTGCGCTCCAGGGACCGACCCCCTGGCCTGAACCGAGCAGAGTGCGATTCCGAGCTCTGCCTGGCCTGCTTGACTAGCAGAGCCAACATGGCCTCGTGGCCGTCCTGAGCCTTACGCTCCGAAGACAGCTTGATCACCGAGCCGAGAGCTTCCTCCCCGAAGAGGCCCGAAAGGGGAAGAGGAAGGGAACGGAGTTGCTCTTTCTCCCTTGCCGAGAGGGTTTTTGCCTTCGCGAGAAAGCTGTCCCTTGCGATCGCGGAGGTTTGGACCTTGAGGGAGGCGAGGACATCCGTAAGACTCTGGAGAGCCTCACCGAGCGCGGCGAGAGAGACTCCCACAGCCGGTTCGTCGACTTGCTCGAACAAGCGAAAGTCCATCGGGGACCGAGAGGGAGCAGAGCTCCCCAAGGAGTCCGAAGCGGTTTGAGCGAGAGAACTCGCGACCCCGCAGCCTTTGAGAGCGTCCGAAAGAGCTACTTCGAGGGTCCTGAAGGAGGAGGCCTTGAGGGTGAAAGAGTGACATCCTTCCGAACACTTGAGTCTGTCACTCTCTACCCCCGAGGGTTTTGAGAAACGGGCGAAAGGGAGATAGTCGGCATGGAGACCCAGAACCGTCCGGAACTGGGGAACCAAGAAAGAGCCGGAGGACGAAGACTCTTCGCGACTGCGCACAGAGTGGCCTTGAGCGAAGCGCCTGTCGTCCAACAGCCTTCCTGTACGCAACGATTCCTCCGCCCGGAGAATAGACTCCTGGAGGCAGGAGGGAGGCTGAAGGAAAAGATGGTCTTTCCCTTGCTGGAAAGAGCCAGCCGACTGGCCTGTGGCCGAGGCCGAGACGGGAGCGGAGAGGCGGACCACATCCGGGCACGCCCCGCCGATCACGTCCAGGAGGGCCTGGTTGGAAGAGTCCCGCACAACTGGAGGGTCGACGGGTGAAGCGGGAGGAGGAAGATTGCGAAAAGATTCCCTGATGGCTTTGAGAAGACGCTCGTCCAATGCCGGAGGAGAACGTGTCGGAGACAAAGAAGCCTCCGAGGATCCGTGGTTCATGGGTGAACCCGGCCGAGAGAGGCCTAGATCTGGTTCGCCAACGGAAGACTGTGGGGAGAGGGCTCCATCCTGCCCGCGGCCCGGGGAGCCAGGGAGGCCGAGGCCTCCCCGGTGACCCGCCGGGGGAGGCCCATCCTGTCCGCGGTCTGGAGTGCCGGGGAGGCCGCGGCCTACTAGGCCACGGCCCCCGAGGCCTCCTACCGAGGGAGGCCCGGGCCTGAGGGAGGCCCGGTGGGGGAGGCCCGAGGGAGACGGAGAGGCCAAGCGGGGCCGCTTGCCACCACGGTCGGCCGACCGGGGGCTACGGTGGCCCGAACGGCGGTAGGCCGCACTGGCGGGGAGGCCTTCGTCCACCGGCTCCGGGTCCATCCGGAGCCGAGGTGTAGGGCCTCCAGGCCTGGAATAGACTCGACCGGTGTCCCCACCATTGGGGGGATCACCGGGAGAACCTCTCGGACAGAGGCCCGCGGCCAGGGCGAAGCGTCCATGAGAGGCACCCTTCACGCCGTCGGAGACTTTCCGACGACGAGGGGGTGTTAGCCGGTAGGCCTCGGGCTCCCCGGCCGGGGAGGTGTCGAGAGGCCTACGGCCTTCCGGGCTCGAGTTCCCTTCGAGACACCGGGATGTCTGCCCGAGGCCCCAGTCGTAAGACCTCGACCTATGGTCGGAAGGGGACCTCCTTCGCCCTCCCTCGAAAGGGGTGGGGAGACTAGGCGGGCCCCCGAGTGCAAACTTGCCACTCGGGGCGACAGACATGCGCGGCTGCGACTTATCCCACGAAGTTGAAGTCGAAGCCCGGGTAGAGGTGGTGGCCTTGGTGGAGAGAGGCCTCCTGTCTGAACAGAAAGGCACAACCGGACCTAAAGACGAATCTGGCCTAGAGGCCTTACACTTCGGTGGTGAGAATGTGAAACCCGACAACACTGGGACCGAAGAGGGCCTAGGAGGCCCACACGGTGAAGACTGAGAATGAGAGCGCTGAGACTTGGAGTGCTTGGACCTCGATTTGTGAGAAACTGAACGGATGGATTTATCCGAAGATTCCTTAGAACGGAAACGGCCTGCTTCGTCCCTAGGAAGAGGAGAATGGACCACGGGGTCAACCTGAACTTTAGGAGAAACATTCGAGTTTGAGCCAGAAGTGGCCATATCGTGTGCGTGCGCGCGTGCACTGGAGCACGGCGAGTGAGCGACGCGACAAAGAAAATTATATCTCAAGTTCTAGAAAAGAGAGAACTATAAAAACTGAGTCAATCGAGACTCAGATACACCCTATGTCCGATGATAGGAGGAAATGGAACAAACCCACCTAGTTAGAGTGCAATAGAAGAAAAAAGTCAGAGTGCTGGTAGCCCAGGTCTTGCCATGAACGCTGGAAAATAGTAATGGCGGAAGTAGGCGCTCATTGGCCTAGCCACTGCTAGACCGGTAAGGGGGGATCACTCCCGCCCCACATCCGGCTAGGGGTCAAGGCCAGAGGCCTACTTTCGTTTTTCTATGTGCTATGGTATAGCTCCAGGTCGCTTAACGCTAATGCAATTGTTTCAGGTGTTGGTACAGTATGGTTAAAGTAGATTGCAGTAGATTCCAAGGCAGGCATTAAAACAAGATACACGTGCCTGAAAGTAAATCTGTGAGACAAACAATCTGTGTGTGTCAGTGGACGAGGGATAATAACAGAAAGGTGGCACAGTGGTTAAGACGTTCGCCTGCCAAATGTAATGCGTGACTGCAGCGTGAGTGACCCGGGTTCGAATCACGGCCTCGCCTTCTCCTTCTAGTTTGACAGGAAAATCAAACTGAACATCGAGTTCTTCCGATGGGGACTTAAAGCTAGTCTGACCCGTGCGTACGTAAATATCCCACAGCAGTTGAAAGCTGGTAAGAGCAGAGAGAAATCTCGCTGCCTGGTATGGCCAAATGGATAGCTAGGTTTTCCATGTGTGTCCACACCCCCTCCTCACCCTGTGCCCCTCAAAAATTTTATTTTATTTTTTTAATTGGGTAGGCGCTGCACTTGCGGCGACGCACTCTCCGGGGGAGAGCAGCCCGATTTTAACAGAGATAAGTCTCTGTGCCTAGAATGTACCAAATATACCAATACATACCAAGAGTATAAAGCATGTGTGCATAGTACAGAGATAAGTCTCTGTGCCTAGAATGTACCAAATATACCAATACATACCAAGAGTATAAAGCATGTGTGCATAGTACAGAGATAAGTCTCTGTGCCTAGAATGTACCAAATATACCAATTGGTATATTTGGTACATTCTAGGCACAATACATACCAAGAGTATAAAGCATGTGTGCATAGTATCATATTGAAGAGCTCATCCCTAACAATGTGGTTATCTCAATACTGGGAATACAATGGTCATAGTGATGCCAAGCCACATTACCAAAACAGTGGTTTGACTCAGATCGAGGTCCTTCTTCAAAAAGAGTTCAAGCTTGTACAGAAATGTGTGTCAGTAAAGGGTTAATTATTGTCATACATATACCAGTTGGTGTTTTTTTAAATCATTAGTGTTGTGTAATTTGAGGGTTAACTATTATCATACACATGTCCCTTTTTATCACTATTATTGCATCATTCAAGAATCAGCTACTGTGGTACATACATCAGATGTTTAGTGAAAATGTTAACTGCATACACATCCCTTGGCTTTTGGGGGGATCCACTCACTAGCCTCCCTTTCGTCCAAGAATATCCCAAGGGAGTTAATTGCAGTCGCTTGAACACTAACATTCATTGAAGAAAAGAAGTTTTGATGCCATCACCATGCTATAGCAACACCTCATGACAAACATTTATCGTTCTCAGTAAGATGCAAATTGACTGACTGACAACCAGCCACACACACCAAATGCTCACTGAAGCAATGACACAGACAATACTGAAGCTCACCCACAGCGATAAACCACCCACAGCGATCAAACCACGCACATAGCGATCAAACCACGCACATAGCGATCAAACCACCCACAGCGATCAAACCACGCACATAGCGATCAAACCACCCACAGCGATCAAACCACGCACATAGCGATCAAACCACGCACATAGCGATCAAACCACGCACATAGCGATAAACCACCCATAGCGATCAAACCACGCACATAGCGATCAAACCACGCACATAGCGATCAAACCACGCACATAGCGATCAAACCACGCACATAGCGATCAAACCACGCACATAGCGATCAAACCACGCACATAGCGATCAAACCACGCACATAGCGATCAAACCACGCACATAGCAATCAAACCACGCACATAGCGGTCAAACCACGCACATAGCGATCAAACCACGCACATAGCGATCAAACCACGCACATAGCGATCAAACCACGCACATAGCGATCAAACCACGCACATAGCGATCAAACCACGCACATAGCGATCAAACCACGCACATAGCGATCAAACCACGCACATAGCGATCAAACCACGCACATAGCGATCAAACCACGCACATAGCGATCAAACCACGCAAACTGCTTTGTGTGCTCTAGAGTCGTGGGTGAATGCAAAACATTCTCTCAATCTTGAAATGACACGCTTCAATGTTCTCCGAATCGTCACAGTCCTGAAATGGTGACCACATTAATAATAATTTCCAATGTGTGTGTGTCTGTGTGTACTGGATGTGTGATGATAGTGTTAGAATCGCATGTCTATCATCTCTTGTTTTCATCTGCCATCAGTGTGTGTCTGTGTGTACTGGATGTGTGATGATAGTGTTAGAATCGCATGTCTATCATCTCTTGTTTTCATCTGCCATCAGTGTGTGTCTGTGTGTACTGGATGTGTGATGATAGTGTTAGAATCGCATGTCTATCATCTCTTGTTTTCATCTGCCATCAGTGTGTGTCTGTGTGTACTGGATGTGTGATGATAGTGTTAGAATTGCATGTCTATCATCTCTTGTTTTAATCTGCCATCAGTGTGTGTCTGTGTGTACTGGATGTGTGATGATAGTGTTAGAATCGCATGTCTATCATCTCTTGTTTTCATCTGCCATCAGTGTGTGTCTGTGTGTACTGGATGTGTGATGATAGTGTTAGAATCGCATGTCTATCATCTCTTGTTTTCATCTGCCATCAGTGTGTGTCTGTGTGTACTGGATGTGTGATGATAGTGTTAGAATCGCATGTCTATCATCTCTTGTTTTCATCTGCCATCAGTGTGTGTCTGTGTGTACTGGATGTGTGATGATAGTGTTAGAATCGCATGTCTATCATCTCTTGTTTTCATCTGCCATCAATGTTGGTAGAAATGCTTAACTTTATAAGACCGTGGTTCTGGATGACAAGATGGCCAATCCTGAAGACTCTTGCTATCAGCTTTTTCAATCCTGATTTCAGGAGCATGCCTGAACTGCTTACACTCATGGTTATGGTTGACAAGATGGCCAGTCCTGAAGACTCTTGCTATCAGCTTTTTCAATCCTGATTACAGAAGCACTCCTGAACAGCTTACACTCATGGTTATGGTTGACAAGATGGCCAGTCCTGAAGACTCTTGCTATCAGCTTTTTCAATCCTGATTTCAGGAGCATGCCTGAACTGCTTACACTCATGGTTATGGTTGACAAGATGGCCAGTCCTGAAGACTCTTGCTATCAGCTTTTTCAATCCTGATTACAGAAGCACTCCTGAACAGCTTACACTCATGGTTATGGTTGACAAGATGGCCAGTCCTGAAGACTCTTGCTATCAGCTTTTTCAATCCTGATTACAGAAGCACTCCTGAACTGCTTACACTCATGGTTATGGTTGACAAGATGGCCAGTCCTGAACTCTTGCTATCAGCTTTTTCAATCCTGATTACAGAAGCACTCCTGAACAGCTTACACTCATGGTTATGGTTGACAAGATGGCCAGTCCTGAAGACTCTTGCTATCAGCTTTTTCAATCCTGATTACAGAAGCACTCCTGAACTGCTTACACTCATGGTTATGGTTGACAAGATGGCCAGTCCTGAAGACTCTTGCTATCAGCTTTTTCCATCCTGATTACAGAAGCACTCCTGAACTACTTCCACCCATGGAATGAGCACTTGCTATCTTTTATCTTGTGAGATTTTGTTTCTTTGTATTACCTCCTGACAGAAATCACAATTGAGGCATCAGTGAATGTTTTCTTGTTTATTTGTTGCTGTTTTGGGGGATTACCCATATTATTCCAGAAGAAATGTCCTATATTTTGATTATGTACAGTGATAGAATTACACAATATTAGTAGTCAGAGAATTTTAAAAGTCAATAACAGAAAGAAGTTTTCAATGACAGATGATAGACCAGTACACTGGTGGCAAGGCAGCAGAGGAAAGGTACGGTACATCAGTGTTGCTGCTCCATGTTTCCCCTCACACTTGCCTGATATTTCGATCTGTGGCAATTTACCTGTAGGCTGGAAACCTAACGACATTCAGCAAACCAACAAGCTTGTGTCAAAAACATCATTAAATAATTGTTAATGTTTTCAACACAACAAATATCTTCTGCCCATGCGTGCGTTAAAAAAAGGTACTTATAGTACTTTTCAGACTATAAGGCTTTTATAAGGCACCCCACAAAATATGATAAGACAAAATTCAGATTTTATTAAATTATACTTTCTTACTATATTATTAGTCGTATTATAAGGCGCAGGGGTCTCAGTTGGGAAAAAGTATGGCTTTATACTCTGACAAATATGGTCATTTCGTTGATAAGCATGCCTCTGACTTCACTGCAGTTATCACTATCAGGCATGAAAAATAATGTTTAAAAAAAAGAGGAGATTTGCCAGCCGAGAAATTCTTCCACCCAGATTTTTTGCTATCATTGGAACTTTTGTTCCGTCCAAACCCGACATCAACCTGCCTGTAGAGAGACAGACAGACAGAGAGACAGACAGACTGAGAGACAGACAGAGAGACAGACAGACAGACAGACTGAGAGACAGACAGAGACAGACAGACAGACAGACAGAGAGACAGACAGACAGAGGCAGATGACACAGAGACAAATGGACAGGTAGAAATAATTAGGCCTATATGGAGATTGAGATAGAGACACATGACAGAGGGAGAAAGGCTCGACAGAGACAGAACAAAGGCAGACTACAGACTGAGACAGACAAACATACAGATGAACAGACAAGCTAGAGACAGACAAACATACAGATGAACAGACAAGCTAGAGACAGAACAAAGGCAGACTACAGACTGAGACAGACAAACATACAGATGAACAGACAAGCTAGATACAGACAGACACAAGCTAAACGCTGAAAAAGCAGACTGAGTGCTGTGTTGTTTACATTCCGCCAGTCCTTACTGCCGGACATAGCGCGCTGCGGCCTACACAGCCTTTAGCTCCGCCCACAGTGGAACGGCGTACTGTCGAAACGAAGCAAAGAACAGTACTGAAGAGTGCTGGGTGGAAATCAGCCCATCTTTTAGATTCAGTCGGACGAAGAGAGCAAACTAATCGGCGATCTTGCAAGTCGAAGTCTAGAATGATTTGGCGAAAGTCTTCTGGATATGTTCTACTAATAGGTCGATGCTGGCAGTTACAACACACTGCATAAAATATCAATGGATCATTCCACTGGAAAGTGTACCATTCTCTCTGAGTTCTTTCAAGGTCAATAATGACAGTCACAACAACACGATGCAAACCTTTCAGTGAACGGCACAACAAGCACCAGACAGCATCATCACAGCAGCCACAACAATCATGACAGAGTGTCACCTACAGCATCAACACAGCAGCCACAACAATCATGACAGAGTGTCACCTAGACAAACGATGATGAACTGTCTGTGCGGCTTCTCCAGGAGTAGAACTTTTCTGGCATCCGCGCTGTTTGCCCCCCAACAAATCCACAATCAATGATCAGATCATCAATCAGTAATCAACTTGTGCCTGTCCCCACCTCCCTCTTCAACCCCTCCCCCCCCCCCCCCCCTACCCCCCCCCCCCCCCCCACCCCACCCCCTGCCATCTATGACTCGTCACACCCCGGGCGTGACCATGATCAACCCTGATTTGTTTCTCAACGTTGATTGGAATTAACTAAGCGCTATGAACACATCCCTCCTTCGTACCACCAGAATCTTCCACATGGTGATGGCGGACGGTTCTTCTTCTTCTCTCATTTACTGATTTAGTATCCACAATCAACAATTTGATTTTTTGATACTGTTTGGTCGAGGTCCGAAGGTCGTACACAGAACAAAAACAAATCAAAACAACCCTAATCTACAGTGACCCAGCCAGCCAAGACCCGTTCAGCGGAAGCTCGGCATGATGCTGAATCGGCAGGAACTGGAACCCTTAAGCTGCTTTTTTTTGGGGGGGGGGGGGGGGGGGGAGGGTTAAAGGAAGAAAAAGAAGTAATGATACAAGAGTTGAAAATGCAAAAAAACAAACAACTAACATGCTCTTCAGTGATGTAACTATTCTCATGCATCCACAACAGTATTCTCCTGGACAGCAGAGTTGGGAAGATAGCAAGGATGGGGGGAGGGGGGGGGGAGGGGGGGAGGGGGGGGGGGGGGGGGAGATTGGAGGAGGGGAAGAGCATCACACAGGAACCCAGGAGAAAGCAACGCTTCTAAAAAAAAAAAATGTTCTATTGGCCTCTGCAACTAGGGTTAATTAACGCCCTTGACAGTGAGAGTGAAGCCCTTGTTGGTCAGTACTGAAATGGGCATTCACTCTTGCGAAAAGGCAGCCATTTAGTGGCCTCAAATAGGGTTATTGGCGAGAGTTATTCCCTTGTTTGGTCAGTACTCAAGCAGCTACCGAGGGCATTCACTCTAGCAAAACAAGGTCGTTGCAGTGGCCAATAGAGAGGCATAAAATGGCATGGAACGTTGCACAGACTGTCACTAACTCTGGGTTCAGAGTTTAAAATGATTCTTACAATCGTGATTTGCCTTTCTTTCTTTTTTTTAAATCAATACTTCTGATAGCACATCAAAGTCATCAAACATTAACAAAAAATAACTGCAATTCTAAACCTGTAATGGAGGCCAAGACATCGGCACATCCGTCAGACTGTACCTAAGAAGGAAAACAAACAAACAAAGAAAACTTGTAGCTCCTTCATCATCCGGACTGCCACAGAGTGGAACCAACTGAGCGAGGCCACTGTCATCGCAGGCTCCGCCAGCGCATCTTCATCAGCGCTGGCCAGATCATCATCTGAGCCTGCACCTACTGACCACTAGCCTACTAGGACTTTTTTTAAGTTTTTTTGCTTGCTTCTGGAAGTGGGGCCTGGGCCCTTCCGGCTGAACTGGGGGGTTTAATGGTCTTAACCCAGAGTAAGCAGTAGGTCTTTCTCGTTCTAATAGGTTCATGCGCCCTCCAAGTTCCGTCGCGATTTATCGTCAGTCTGCGACGTATCCAGACAGAAACCAGAGAAAAAGATGAGCAATGAACATTTAGCGTACCTCCTTGTCTTGGAGGGCGCCGCTTGCGATCGTCCCGTTTCTCCCGGTTGAAGGCGGACCCGGTCTTCAGCGCCTCCAGCAGGTTGTCCATGACGCCCTCCTGGTCGTCATCTGCAGGGACAACACAGAGACTCCGCATCAAAGAATGCAAACATATATTCCCCTTGACTGCCAGTGAAAAATTAGGAAATAATTACATTACAAATTGTCAAATGGAAGTGGCAAAGAATCAATATGGCAAAGCGGTCTGGGCATCCTGTTTACCCCTATTTTGCAAATTTGTAATTTCTGAAACAAAAAATAGTAATTTTGAAAAAAAACTAATCCAACGCGCGGCCGATTCTTTTTCTTCACAAAACCCTATTTACAAGAAAACTATTTGTAATTACACAATTATATTCAAGCAATAGTGCACTGGGAGACCTTTAAAAACATTTTTTTAAACCATGTATTTGCCTCATCTTTGATGTCTTTCCATCAGATGTTGGATCATTTGACCTAGAACTCTCACCACGCGGTCGCTTTGATGCCATCTTGAAACAGAATGAAAAGAAATTGATGCGCGTTGTATGTTGGGAACCGGAATGACTTTTCACCGCATTGTTTCAAAAGCATCACTTGCCGACACAACTGTAGTGGTGGTGTTTTTTCGTATTTTTTTTTCGTATTTTTTTTCGTTGCCATAATTATCGTAATTTGATTGCTGTTTCGTACAAATTACGGCAAAATCGTCAAGGTAAACAGGTGTGTGCAACCCTCCTGACTGCCCAACTCTTCTAGCGCCATGTGGTTGTTGTTTCCACGTTCTTGGTTGTCCGTTGTATCTCAACTGACTCGAGGGGGCAACTGTTTTTTCAAGTGTGCATGTGTTGCTTTAAATGGAAAAATCCCTGACATATTAAGTTCTAGAAATAGACCAACACACAGCAGGGTAGCTGGCAGTGAATGTCTGTGCATTTGGTGGGAGTGTAGAGTGATGTGCTGGGTGAACGCATTCGTCCATGGTGCTAGAAGACTTAAAATCACAGAACAATGTTCTAGTCATTCCTCTTCATCCGATGACTCAACTCAGCTCAACTGTTATTTTGTCCACATAAAAACAAGGATAATTTTCCTGCGGACGCGTCAAATATACACACAAGAAACCAAACAATTTATAAAAGAACAAAATAAATTGTAATTACATGCTTTAACAACTGCACGCCCACTTGCGCGCTCACTTTCATACCACCCTCCACCCTTCCCACCAACATCCCACCTCATCACAGGGCTTTGGCGATAAAACATTATAGACCCTATTTGAACAATCAAACCAAAACATCTCTCTCTCTCCCTCTCCTCTCTCTCTCCCTTCTCCTGTCCGTCCCTCCTCCCTCCCCTCTCCTCTTCTCTCTCCATCCCCCCCCCCTCGTCTCTCCCTCACCCTCTCCCACCATCTACCCCCTTTCTCCAAATCCACCTTTCTCTTCCGCAATAATACAATGAGCTAAAATGAATAAACATTATACGTACACATGCCTAATAAAAGATAACAGAATGAAAAATTAGTTAGACTAAAAGCAGTCACAGTCATCGATACATTTGTCAACATAAAATATAGCAGAAAAGCTAAACACAAACTCAATAAGTCAATTAAACAAAAAAATATTTAAAAAAATAAAAAATCATCAGTGACTTCATCAGTCAAGGGGTTAAGTGTCAGAACAGAGTGACAAACGGTTGATATTTCTGCCACTATTCCACTTTCAATTTACAGTCTTATTCATACTCTTCTGACGCACGGTTGATATCTCTGCCACTATTCCACTTTCAATTTACAGTCTTATTCATACTCTTCTGACGCACGGTTGATATCTCTGCCACTATTCCACTTTCAATTTACAGTCTTATTCATACTCTTCTGACGCACGGTTGATATCTCTGCCACTATTCCACTTTCAATTTACAGTCTTATTCATACTCTTCTGACGCACGGTTGATATCTCTGCCACTATTCCACTTTCAATTTACAGTCTTATTCATACTCTTCTGACGCACGGTTGATATCTCTGCCACTATTCCACTTTCAATTTACAGTCTTATTCATACTCTTCTGACGCACGGTTGATATCTCTGCCACTATTCCACTTTCATTATAGTCTTATTCATACTCTTCTGTTTTTGTTTTGTTTTCCTTTTCTGATCACATTCATGGAGAATGAAAAGTTTTTGCATACTACCAAACTTTGATTTATGTTATTTAGGAAGAGGGGGGGGGGGGGGGGGGGGGGGGGGGGGGGGGTGTACCTTCTTTTTTTCTTCTTTTAGCAAATACACACAAACAACGAAAACGTTTTTAAAAAACCCAACACATGCATCCATCCATCCATGCTCAGACATTCAAATACACAAAAAAGTACAACACATGCACTATTACGCACACCCCCCCCCCCCCCCCACCACCACCATACCCCCCCACACACACCTGTGTGGATGGCCAGCTGTCTTCTTCTCCTTCTTCTCTCTCTCGGCCTTCTCCTTGGCTTTGCACCCCCCACCCCCACCCCACCATACCCCCACACACACCTGTGTCCATATCCAGGATGGCCAGTTGCATGGCCTTCTTCTCCTTCTTCTCTCTCTCGGACATCTCCTTGGCTTTGCACCCCCCCCCCCCCCCCCCCACCATACCCCCCCCCACACACCATCCAGGATGGCCAGTTGTCTGGCCTTCTTCTTCTTCTCTCTCTCGGACATCTCCTTGGCTTTGCACCCCCCCCCCCCCCCCCCCCCCCCCTCCCCCCCCCCCACCATACCCCCCCCCACACACACACACCTGTGTTCATATCCAGGATGGCCAGTTGTCTGGCCTTCTTCTCCTTCTTCTCTCTCTCAGCCTTCTCCTTGGCCTCCTTGGCTTTGCGGATCTTTTCCTGCGTCTCTCGCATCTTGGCGTTCTCCTTAGCGGCTCGCTGCACGATACAATACGCCAGGTCAAACCCACAAGGAACAATCAGCCGTCTTCATTTATTCATTAGGAACATTTAATAATGATAATAATGATAATAATAGTACATTTATATAGCGCTTTACCTCAAAAGAGCCCAAAGCGCTTTACAATCAATCATTCATCAACAAGTAGATAACAAAAATACACACACACACACACATGCACAGAGTCACACACACACACATGCACAGTCACACACACACACATGCACAGAGTCACAGTCACACACACACACACATGCACAGAGTCACACACACACACATGCACAGTCACACACACACACATGCACAGTCACACACACATGCACAGAGTCACACACATGCACACAGTCACACACACAATTCAAAACATTGAGTACATTCATGTCTGAATCACTCTTAGTGGAAGGATGTAACAGTGGAAGGATGTAACAGTGGAAGGATGTAACAGTGGTAGGATGCACCATATTTTTGGGACTACCATGCGCACCTTTGTATAAGGCGCACCCCACAAATTTTACCCAAATTATAGATGTTGTTCCTACACTTTCTTCCTATTTCATGAGTTGCATTGTAAGGCGCAGGGGTCTCAGTCTGGAAAGAAGTATCGCCTTATAATCCGACAAATACGGTGCTATCAAAGAACACAAAACCCCTACCAGCAGTCCTTCCCTGAAGGTCTTGAGGTCCTGGAAGAAGTCCTCCAGGGCGTACTTCTTGGCGTCGAAGGTGAAGTACTCGCTCAGGTCCTTGTGCAGGTTCTCCAGCCGCTTCAGCATGGTGGACAGCAGGTCGTGCTGACCCTTGGCCCCGCCCAGAAAGTCGTGGCGTTGGTCAAAGAACACAGTCGCAACCAAAAAATTGTCATTGGGCAGATCATTTTCTGTGGCTATATACTAGGTTAGGTTAGGTTAGGCTAGGTACATTATAGTCACAGAGGCGTCTCTGAGCATGTCGCAGCCATAGGCGCACCACCCATTTTTTTAATAAATTTTTGCATGTGTAAGAATATAATAAGTAATAAGTTAGTGATGCAGTCATGACCCCCTCTATAATGAACAAGTGTGTGTGTGTGTTTTCGTTCGTGTGTCTGTCTGTGTGTGTGTCTGTGTGTGTCTGCAATGTCTGGCTGTGTCTTTGCACGGGCGTGCGCCTTGCTTTGTGTGTTGTGTTTGTGGGGTCCGTGCGCACATGTGTGTGTTCTTGTGTCTGTGTCCGTGTATGAAGTCTACAGTATTAGTTAGTGTGCACGTGTGTGTGTTCTTGTGTCCGTGTATGAAGTCTACAGTATTAGTTAGTGTGCACATGTGTGTGTTCTTGTGTCCGTGTATGAAGTCTACATTATTAGTTAGTGTGCACGTGTGTGTTCTTGTGTCCGTGTATGAAGTCTACAGTATTAGTTAGTGTGCACGTGTGTGTGTTCTTGTGTCCGTGTATGAAGTCTACAGTATTAGTTAGTGTGCACGTGTGTGTGTTCTTGTGTCCGTGTATGAAGTCTACAGTATTAGTTAGTGTGCACGTGTGTGTGTTCTTGTGTCCGTGTATGAAGTCTACAGTATTAGTTAGTGTGCACGTGTGTGTGTTCTTGTGTCCGTGTATGAAGTCTACAGTATTAGTTAGTGTGCACGTGTGTGTGTTCTTGTGTCTGTGTATGAAGTCTACAGTATTAGTTAGTGTGCACGTGTGTGTGTTCTTGTGTCCGTGCATGAAGTCTACAGTATTAGTTAGTGTGCACGTGTGTGTGTTCTTGTGTCCGTGTATGAAGTCTACAGTATTAGTTAGTGTGCACTTGTGTGTGTTCTTGTGTCCGTGCATGAAGTCTACAGTATTAGTTAGTGTGCACGTGTGTGTGTTCTTGTGTCTGTGTATGAAGTCTACAGTATTAGTTAGTGTGCACGTGTGTGTGTTCTTGTGTCCGTGCATGAAGTCTACAGTATTAGTTAGTGTGCACGTGTGTGTGTTCTTGTGTCTGTGTATGAAGTCTACAGTATTAGTTAGTGTGCACGTGTGTGTTCTTGTGTCCGTGCATGAAGTCTACAGTATTAGTTAGTGTGCACGTGTGTGTGTTCTTGTGTCTGTGTATGAAGTCTACAGTATTAGTTAGTGTGCACGTGTGTGTGTTCTTGTGTCCGTGTATGAAGTCTACAGTATTAGTTAGTGTGCACGTGTGTGTGTTCTTGTGTCCGTGTATGAAGTCTACAGTATTAGTTAGTGTGCACTTGTGTGTGTTCTTGTGTCCGTGCATGAAGTCTACAGTATTAGTTAGTGTGCACGTGTGTGTGTTCTTGTGTCTGTGTATGAAGTCTACAGTATTAGTTAGTGTGCACGTGTGTGTGTTCTTGTGTCCGTGCATGAAGTCTACAGTATTAGTTAGTGTGCACGTGTGTGTGTTCTTGTGTCTGTGTATGAAGTCTACAGTATTAGTTAGTGTGCACGTGTGTGTGTTCTTGTGTCCGTGCATGAAGTCTACAGTATTAGTTAGTGTGCACGTGTGTGTGTTCTTGTGTCCGTGCATGAAGTCTACAGTATTAGTTAGTGTGCACATGTGTGTGTTCTTGTGTCCGTGTATGAAGTCTACAGTATTAGTTAGTGTGCACGTGTGTGTGTTCTTGTGTCTGTGTATGAAGTCTACAGTATTAGTTAGTGTGCACGTGTGTGTGTTCTTGTGTCCGTGCATGAAGTCTACAGTATTAGTTAGTGTGCACGTGTGTGTGTTCTTGTGTCTGTGTATGAAGTCTACAGTATTAGTTAGTGTGCACGTGTGTGTGTTCTTGTGTCCGTGCATGAAGTCTACAGTATTAGTTAGTGTGCACGTGTGTGTGTTCTTGTGTCCGTGTATGAAGTCTACAGTATTAGTTAGTGTGCACGTGTGTGTGTTCTTGTGTCCGTGTATGAAGTCTACAGTATTAGTTAGTGTGCACGTGTGTGTGTTCTTGTGTCTGTGTATGAAGTCTACAGTATTAGTTAGTGTGCACGTGTGTGTGTTCTTGTGTCCGTGTATGAAGTCTACAGTATTAGTTAGTGTGCACGTGTGTGTGTTCTTGTGTCTGTGTATGAAGTCTACAGTATTAGTTAGTGTGCACGTGTGTGTGTTCTTGTGTCCGTGCATGAAGTCTACAGTATTAGTTAGTGTGCACATGTGTGTGTTCTTGTGTCCGTGTATGAAGTCTACAGTATTAGTTAGTGTGCACGTGTGTGTGTTCTTGTGTCCGTGTATGAAGTCTACATTATTAGTTAGTGTGCACATGTGTGTGTTCTTGTGTCCGTGTATGAAGTCTACAGTATTAGTTAGTGTGCACGTGTGTGTGTTCTTGTGTCCGTGTATGAAGTCTACAGTATTAGTTAGTGTGCACGTGTGTGTGTTCTTGTGTCCGTGCATGAAGTCTACAGTATTAGTTAGTGTGCACATGTGTGTGTTCTTGTGTCCGTGTATGAAGTCTACAGTATTAGTTAGTGTGCACATGTGTGTGTTCTTGTGTCCGTGTATGAAGTCTACAGTATTAGTTAGTGTGCACGTGTGTGTTCTTGTGTCCGTGTATGAAGTCTACAGTATTAGTTAGTGTGCACGTGTGTGTGTTCTTGTGTCTGTGTATGAAGTCTACAGTATTAGTTAGTGTGCACGTGTGTGTGTTCTTGTGTCTGTGTATGAAGTCTACAGTATTAGTTAGGCTCTTAATAGTTCAGTTTTGCTTAGGCTGTTTCGCTTGTTTATTTCTTTGTTTATTTTGTTCATTACTAACCCTTTCGCCGCCAGCCATTTTTCAGCCAAAATATACCATTAAATTTAACTGGTTAGATAAAAAAATGTATATAATATGCAACATTGTGAATTCCTCTGTGACATACATATCATTGGGCCTATCCTTACCTCACAAAATGAAGAAAACAGGGCCTTCAGATAACAGACCCTGATTTGATGCCTTTTAGTCACATGGGTGTTAAACCATTGTGGAGCATAAATGCGACATTGAAAGGGTTAATTCGATGGCTAGGAGTCAAAACAGACTGCTTCTTAACAGGCACGGGTGATAATCGTATGTAGGTGGCGCACAAGGGGTTTGCTATGTTGTTATTTTTCAGTCCCAAGGATATCTTCATGAAGGAGGGGAACTTGTCGTCCTCGTCGGCTCCCTTGCTAAGGTTCTTCACGTCCAGCTCCAGCTGCTTGATCTGCTTCTCCATCTGCTTCAGGTTCTTCTGCAGATTCTCCAGAGACACTGTGGAGTGCGCAGCAAACAAAGAACAAAAGAAAAAGCCATGAAAAAAATAATAGGCAATCATTGTTTCATTATTTACATGAGTGAGTCGAATTTTTTTTACTGAGGCTAAGTAATATACACCTTACACCAAGGGAGACACACACAGACACACACTGTCTTATAAAGACACACACACACACACACACAGACAGACACACACAGACACACACTGTCTTATAAAGACACACACACACACCCACACACAGACCTCTTGCTGCCTTGTCAGTGTGGGTGGTTTCATCCACAAAGCCCATCAGCTCGGGGTGCTTGTCCTCTGTGTCCTCACACACAGACACACACACAGACAGACACACACACACACAGACACACACACACACAGACACACACACACAGACAGACACACACACAGACAGACACACACACACACACACACACAGACACACAGACCTCTTGCTGCCTTGTCAGTGTGGGTGGTTTCATCCACAAAGCCCATCAGCTCAGGGTGCTTGTCCTCGAGGGTTTGGGCCAGGAAATGCAGCATGGTCGTCTTCCCGTCCTGACTCTTCGTGTTCTCCAGCTGTCGTCACACGCAAAATGCAAATGGCTTTTATCACTGGTTGACATTAGCCTGTGGTAGGGGCCAACAGTAACAGGAGAGCTGTACAATAGATTATTTTCTAGAGCGCCTACACGCATGCACGCACACACACACACACGCATGCACGCATACACACACACACCTTGGGCAGGAAGCTGATGTCGAAGCCCAGGGACTGAGCATTGCGTGATCCAGAGTTAAGGTAGTTGCCGATAAGCAGCACACACACACACACAGACACACACACACACACAGACACACACACACACACAGACACACACACACACAGACACACACACACACATACACACACACACATACACACACATACACACACACACACACACACCTTTGGCAGGAAGCTGATGTCGAAGCCCAAGGACTGAGCGTTGCGTGATCCAGAGTTGAGGTAGTTGCCGATGAGCAGCACCAGCTCCAGCAGTCTGGCAAAGCGATCGCTCTTCAGGACCTCCTCACAGGCCTCCGTAGCCGACACCAGATCCTGACAACACATCAAGCGAAGTACACAGTATAGAATACCGTCAATTTGGCACATAATGTAGCCGACACCAGATCCTGACAACACATCAAGCGAAGTACACAGTATAGAATACCGTCATGTTGGCACATAATGTAGCCGACACCAGATCTGGAAAAACACATCAAACAAAGTACACAGTATAGAATACCGTCATTTTGGCACATAATGTAGCCGACACCAGATCTGGAAAAACACATCAAACAAAGTACACAGTATAGAATACCATCATTTTGGCACATAATGTAGCCGACACCAGATCTGGAAAAACACATCGAACAAAGTACACCATATAAAGTACCGTCATGTTTGGCTTATAAAAGTTATATTAGTTATAATACATGGGTGCTCCTCAGAAATTTCAAAAATCCTGCAAGGCAGGGGTCCAGGGGCCGCCCAGTTAACAACTTGACTTAAACAATCCTAAAAATATAAAGTTCCTGGTAAAGGCATGTGAACATTCATCTGTATTCATTTCTTTTATATTCTACACATGCCAGAAACCGACAAAACGTTCATAAATTATAGGAAATTCATTGCTTCTCAAATTCTCATAATCCGGAGACACTGGCTCCAGGAAATTAAAAAATCCTGCATTTCAGAACATCCTGAAAGCAGGAGCATCCATGTATAATGTAGCTGACACCAGTACTGACAACACATCGAACAAAGTACACAGCATAAACACCGTCATTATTGGCTTATAATGCAGCTGACACCAGATCCTGACAACACATCGAACAAAGTACACAGCATAAACACCGTCATTATTGGCTTATAATGCAGCTGACACCAGATCCTCAATAACAGCAAAGTACACACTGTATAATACCATTCCCCGTGAGGATACTGAGGGCTCTTTCATACAAATAGTTTCCCCACCTTCTGGAAGTTCTGTGCTTGTAATTTCCTCTAAGCTGTCTCTCTTTCACTCTGCCTTTTCCCTTTGTTTCTGTCGTCTACTATCCTTCAGACTTATTGGCCCATTATCCCGCCTTTAAAAAATACAAATGTCCATATAATTTCTCCTTTGAGCTCCTCCAAAATTGGAATGTCTTGGCTGTTTAAATTAAATTTAGTATGGTCAGTGTCTGCCATTTTGAGAAAACGCAGTCTAAAGTCTAGCCTAGCTGAAGACAATGCTTTAACCTACTCATTTAAAAGCACTTATAAGACCATTTAGAGACCATATTAAAGATTGTCTTTTATAGCTATGAAAGATAAGATGTTAGAGAACAAGAAATTAGACGTTAATATCAAAATTGACCAAAAATGATTTTTGACTTTCCAAGCCTGTTGTGAGAAACTAGCCCAGCGACTTACTGTCCCTTTCGTGGTGGTGGGTCACACACTTGATGCTTATAATGGTGGGTAAGTAGCTCTGTGAAGAACATAACAACAAAGCCATTGAACAAAACTGGTTATGCATAACATATCGTCGCCTGCATGCAAAAGAGACGCAAGTCGAAAGACCTCACTTCACATGAGGAATGGAAAATTGAACATTTTGGTCATTCAGGTCAAATTACATCATTTTCTGTTAATTTAGCGTCACAATCAGTGTTTTATTTTTGCAAATTCTTGTTCTACAGCTCGGTTAGATGGTGCAGCTTGTCCTGATCAACTGGTAAGTCCAACACATCAAAGGTGACCCATTTTGAGTTGCCTCTTTCGCATGCGGAGGGCGATATGTTTGGCAGTTATGCATATTCATCAGATGGTGAGATCTCACCGGCTTGATGTCGTCCACCATCTCTGGGAATCTCATCTGGAACAGCATGGACTCCATACGCTGAGACACGCGCTTGATGGAGCTCATCTGTCAACCACAAACAACCCCACAGTTATCACATGTCAACCACAAACAATCCCAAAGTTATCACATCCGTCAACCACAAACAACCCCACAGTTATCAAATCTGTCAACCACAAACAATCCCAAAGTTATCACATCTGTCAACCACAAACAACCCCAAAGTTATCACATCCGACAACCACAAACAACCCCACAGTTATCACATCTGTCAACCACAAACAACCCCAAAGTTATCACATCCGTCAACCACAAACAACCCCAAAGTTATCACATCTGTCAACCACAAACAACCCCAATGTTATCACATCTGTCAACCACAAACAACCCTAAAGTTATCACATCTGTCAACCACAAACAACCCCACAGTTATCACATCTGTCAACCACAAACAACCCCAACGTTATCAATGGCAACAACACTATTGCAAAGACAAAAATAATTAGTTTCCTCTTCCTATAGACAGTATATATATCTTCTTCTTCTTCTTCGATCGCTCAGACAGTTTCCTGTCAATTATGAGCGCAGATGCGTCATGCTGCCATTATGCACCTAACTAAGAAATAGTTAGGCCCAGCAAGTTCGACTTTGACTGGAAGAAATCTTTTTGAAAGTGTTTCTTCAAAAAAGGCAGGAGAATGGACCGGTAATGCAGAAAGATAGTAGATGACAGTAAGCAAAGGGAAAAGGCAGAGCCAAAAAAAGTGACAGATTAGAGGAAGTTACAAGCACAGAACTTCCAAAAGGTGGGGGAACTATTTCTAGAAAAGACCCGGCATCCCCATGGGGGAGTATCAAATATCAACCAATCTCAACTATTTTCACTAACAACACGACCCACAGAGAAAAGGCTACAAAATGCAGACCACTATACACCCTGTCAGTGAGCTACGCACCGTGACGGCAAACTGTTCCGGCTCGGACAGATTGTCATACTTGGTAAATACGATCTCCCGTCGGGTCTTTCGTACAAATAGCTTCCCCACCATCTGGAAGTTCTGTGCTTGTAACTTCCCCTAATCTGTCACTCTCTTTGACTCTGTTTTCCCTTTGCTTACTGTCATCTATCTTTCTGCCTGACTGGTTCATTCTCCCGCCTTTGTTCTAGAAACTCTTACAGCCAAAGGTGAACATAATGGGCCTATTTAACGGCAGCATGAAGCATCTGCGTTCATTTGACGCAGGAAACTGTCTGAGCGATCGACGAAGAAGAATATGAATCTCTACCAAATCTATGAAAGCAGCATGACCCAGAGAAAAAGACCACAACATACAGACAGCTTTTCCTCCTCTGCAGGTACGCACCGTGATGGAAAACTGTTCCAGCTAGGACAGTTTGTCGTACTTTGTAAATACCAATGTATTCCAAATCTTCCTACAAGCAGCATGATCCAGAGAAAAGGCTAAGAAATACAGTCTGTCCCCCCTGGAAGGTCTTTCGTACAAATAGTTCCCCCACCTTCTGGAAGTTATGTGCTCGTAACTTCCTCTAATCTGTCACTCTCTTTGACTCTGTCTTTTCCCTTTGCTTACTGTCATCTGCTATCTTTCTGCCTTACAGGTCCATTCCCCTGCCTTTTTTCTACAAAGTCTTACAAAGATTTCTTCAGCCGAAGTCAGACATGCTGAGCCTAACTATTTCTTAGTTAGGTGCATAATGGCAGCATGGCACATCTACGTTCATGTGACAGGAATCTGAGCAAACGAAGAAGAAGAAAAACAGTCAGGAAACCCAGGTACGCACGGTGACGGCAAACTGCTCTGGCTCGGCCAGCTCATCATACTTTGTAAATACTAATGTATTTCAAATCTTCCTACAAGTAGCATGATCCAGAGAAAGGGCTAAGAAATACGGTCAGGAAAGCCAGGTACGCACGGTGACGGCAAACTGCTCTGGCTCGGCCAACTCGTCGTACTGGTCCTTGAGCGAGGCGATCTGGTTCATGATGTCTGCGTCGGGCATGCTCTTGATGAGCTGCTCCAGGATGCTGGCCGTCAGGTGCTCCTGGTCGCACATCATCACCCACCGCCGGATCTCCTTGTACGGCTGCTTCAGAGAGCCAAGCAGGATAGCTGTGAAGACAAAATGGGACAGCATGTAAACAACAAGTGTGAGCACATATACCTGGAAACCCAGAGCCCAGCAGGATAGCTGTGAAGACAAAATGGGACAGCATGTAAACAACAAGTGTGAGCACATATACCTGGAAACCCAGAGCCCAGCAGGATAGCTGTGAAGACAAAATGGGACAGAATGTCAGATGTTTACCCTAATTTTTATTTTCAGGAAGAAAAATGTTATGATTTCCCAGAATATGGCAAGAAAATATAGTTTTACTAGATACCATCGCCGATGCCATTCCTCTTGATATGCCAATTCAAATGGGATAGAATTAAAAGAATAAGTGTGCGCACATATATACATGGAAACCCATGCGCACATACCCTCTGTAAAGGGCTTCGCACACTAGCGTCAAGATCGCGGCGATGTTTTGCTGCAAGGTGCAGTTTGATGCGCCGCTTGCGTGTGAGAGATTCGCGGCACGGCAGGATTTTTGATGCGTAGCTGCGCGATTTTTTGTTGCTCGAGAATAGAACCGGCTCTAATTTTGATGCTCAAGATCGCAGAGATCGTGAAACTAGCCAATCACAACGGACGGAAGGACCATAACTCTGATTGAAGAAAAAAAATGGCAGACTTGCTCGAACCCGAAATAAAGCGTCTGACGCTAGAGTAATATTTCCTTGCTTTCCAAATAAGGAAGTTCGCGCGACAAGAGACGAAGCAACAAGAGTCGTGTGTGAGAACACCACTGCCTCGCTACAATGTGTGCTGTGATGCAGGCGTCAACGCGTCAAGGCGTTGCTCAGAGAAATAATTGACGCCTGATGCTAGTGTGCGAAGGCCTTAATCGGCAAATAAAGTACCATATTTTATGGACTATAAAGAGATCTTTTTCTCTGAAATTGAGACCACTGCTCCTTATATGACTAACAAAATAGTGATAAAGTGTATGTGCACAAAATGTCTCTTACTTCCAGATTTGTTTTGGTGGATTGCGGATGGGTTTCCGCACGGAATTTGCCTGTATATGTGCACAAGGCCTAAAGGAAAACGATCAATGCTTGATCTCCATGTAGGGTTGGCTCAGCGACCCCAGCAAGACAGCTGTGGGGAAAGTCAAAAACCTTGTATCTCCATTTTGGGGGGGTTTGATTTACATACATAGTCAGCTCTCTCATTTTTCCAGCCACCTTCCACCAAAAGCTCATATCTCTAACGACTTTCTATCTGGGGTAAATGAGGTTGTGTAAATAAAAGAAAAACTCTTTAATTCCCAAATTCAGATCTATTAAGGACAAAAACCTTGTATCTTCGTTCTTTTCAAGTATTTTATGGTGGTTGACCTATCAAGGGAGTTCGTCATGGGTGACTTCTGGTTGATAGAGTGAGGTCCCTTTTCTTTTTCATAGGGATTCACTTGGTTGCCTCCCTTCGTCCAGTAATCCTAAATGGGAAGTTAATGCATATAGTTGAACACTAACATTCATCTAAAAATAAAGTAATTTTAACCAAATTCAGGACTAAAATCACAATGTCTTGAACAACATATTCATCATAGTTAATAAATTGTGGTAAATGCGGTTAATTTTTAAAAGGTTTTTTTTCTCCATTTTTCTCAAAACTACCCAAATTGAGATACGAGGTTTGTGAATTTCACCGACGACATGTTGACAATAGGGAGATTATTTTAACATACTATCTGTATCATTAAAAATTTGGGACTTTCCTGGAGTTGCACTGCCTCCGGCCATTGCCTCCAGGATCGTTCCCACCATCTTTACATCGATACTAATGTCCCATATGTGTCTGTTTCAGACCAGAGGATGTTAAACGGATTAACAGGGAGACTGACAGTACTGCAGGCACATTTGACAGACACTTTGGACTGACAAATGGCTGGCTGCAAAAGGGTTAACACGGCTACTTACATAGATTCTGTCCCGACTTGCCGTCCAGGATGCGGAGTTCTTTGCCCTTTTTCGCCGGTTTGGAGACCACCTCTGTCGTCTCTTTCTTCACTGCAGTGGCAAGAAACACAACAATACATAATAATCATAATAATAATAATAAATAAATAAAGCTTCTATAGCGCTCTTCGATGATGAAAAAAATCATCCTCAGAGCGCTTTACAAATATTACGAGAGAACAAATCAAGAAGAAAAACATAATTACAAAACATGAAGTATCAACAAAAAACAAAACAAAAAATGCTCACGCTGGTCATCCCCACCTCTCTTTTTACACATTATACTTTTATAGACACCATTTCAAAAAACAGTTTAACCCCTTGACTGCCACCAACATGTACTGACCTGATGACATCACTGATGGTGTCATCAGATGAAGAGGAATAACCCTGATAAAGTGATATGCTGGCTTTTGCTCTAACAGTCAAGAGAGTTATATCCCCAGGCCATTTTACCAGATTGGCTCTATCAGTTGTCTTTTTCATGGCACGATTTGCCCAATGATTTTTTCTTTAATTTTATCTGGTAGTCAAGGGGTTAAAAGACACATACAAAATAATTATTTAACATAATTTAAAGTAGAAATCAAAATAATCCAGCCAGTCTTTCAACCCCCCACCCACCTTCCCTTTTCTTCACATACACACTGTAGACACTCATGAACGCTCAGAACATAGCATCCGGGGAGAACTAAAAATCAACACATGGACAGACCCCCCCCCCCCCCCCCCCCCCCCCTTTGACTTGCTATCATGTACAATGAGAAAATGAGAAAAAACTACTATAAGCTGCTACTTTTTCCTTAACATTAGCAAATGCGGCTTATAGAGGAGTGTGAAAGGGGGGGTGATGTAAATGTAGTTATCGTGATTTCGTTTTGGGTTGTTCCTTATGATCAGTGCGTTGTTTTGTTGTTGTTTCTCAGATTTTTAACTTCTTTGTGAAGCGCTTAGAGCCCCGTAAGGAGAATAAGCGCTATTAAAATGGTCATTATTATTATTATTATTATATACTGATGTGGCTTATATACTGATGCGGCTTATATACTGATGCGGCTTATATACTGATGCGGCTTATATACTGATGCAGATTATATACTGATGTGGTTTATATACTGATGCGGCTTATATACTGATGCGGCTTATATACTGATGCAGATTATATACTGATGTGGCTTATATACTGATGTGGCTTATATACTGATGCAGATTATATACTGATGCGGCTTATATACTGATGCGGCTTATATATTGATGCAATTATATACTGATGCGGCTTATATACTGATGCGGCTTATATACTGATGCGGATTATATACTGATGCGGCTTATATATTGATGCAGATTACATACTGATGTGGCTTATATACTGATGCAGATTATATACTGATGTGGCTTATATACTGATGCGGATTGAAATACAGATGAGAATTGAAATACTAAATCCGAAATATTGCGAATGTTTGAAAAGCGTTGGTTTTCTTTTACGCCGATTCAAATGTGTGTGTGTGTGTGTGTGTGTGTGTGTGTGTGTGTGTGTGTGTGTGTGTGTGTGTGTGTGTGTGTGTGTATGTGTTGCGTGCATGCATGTGAGAGAGAGAGAGAGAGAGAGAGAGAGAGAGAGAGAGAGAGACAGAGACAGACAGACAGAGAGAGAGAAACAGAGAGAGAGAGAGAGAGAGGGAGACACAGAGAGAGACAGAGAGAGAGAAACAGAGAGAGAGACAGAGAGACAAACAGAGTCTTAGGAGAAAGCATCATGCGTATGTTACTTTCCAGTGAAGTATCGTTTGCCTTTCATTTTCTTGTTCTGGATGTAAACCGCACTGACCTCATGAGAGAAAGATTGCTACATAAATCCACATTATTATTATCATTAACCCTTTCACCGCCAGCCATATTTCAGCAAAACATTTCCATTAAATTTACCTGGGTAGAGAACAAAAACCATCTGCAGTATTGGGGATTCTTCTGTGACATGTATAAAATAAGGTCTATCCTTACTTCCCAAAACTAAGACAATGAGGTTTTTGGATAATAGACCCCAATTTGATACTTTTTAGTGTTAAATCACTGTGGTGCTAAAATGCGACTTTGGCGGTGAAAGGGCTAACATTCCATAGGTGAATGGTGTGATGAACGAATGGTGCCAAGTCGTGCGCGCCACTCACCCGGTGCTTTAGTAGAGAACATAGTCTCCAGGTTGAGGAAAATGTCAATGTCTTCAAATTCACTTTCGTTGGCTTTCACCCACACCGACTTTTTGTCCATCTGCTTGGTGTTCACCTGTGGACACATCACACAGCCATTCCAGCTACAGCTTGGCGGTGATTATAAAAAGAAATACAACTGAGAAAGACTGTTTAACTCATTCAAGTCGCTCCGGCCATATATGTCCGGAATTAATAGATAGCAGTCAATTTGATGCATTTGCCTCAAGGGAAGTCAATCTGTGTACACACCATACCTTGGTCACTCCTAAACTCGCTTCGCTCCCTTACACCACAATTTTGCCTCTGACTTCGCTTTTGTAGTGTTTTGTTGTGGGGAAACCAATTGGTGTAGAGTTTTTCTATATAATAAAGTCTATATATACAAAAAAAGTCTGATCTACCACTTCCCTATGTCTAAACCTGAAGTAAAAACCCGTAATCTTTCATTTCTCCTTTTGTTTATGTGTGCTTTGTTTGTGTGTATGGCTGGAGTGACTTGTGAGTTTTTTTAATAATTCAAAATCTTTGCGATGCGAATGTGGTTTTTTTAAAAAAGAACTCTAAACAGAATTCCCGATGTTTTTTTCTCTTAAGGTGACCCACTACAAAATCTGGTGTTCTTTGTCTTGTCAAACAATAGTAACACATTCATAGAAAATTCATAGGATCTCGCTTTAGACAAAGAACACAAGTTAACAGCTCAGTCATGTTAATGTTAGCACCATTGCACTCACTGATGTCTTAGGAAAGAGGACAAATGATCAGCATCAACATGCAGTACTTGTTTGACAAGACAAAGAACACGAGTTAACAGCTCAGTCATGTCAATGTTAGCCCCATTGCACTCATTGATGTCTTAGGACAGTGGACAAATGATCAGCATCAACATGCAGTACTTGAATTGAGAGCAGGTGAGGGGGCACTTTTTCGTGTTATTTTTTGGGGGGTGGACTCCATGCTTTCATAGTGCCTTCACACAGTCTTCAAATTTGGCATGTGTGGTCAGGGTAATGATCTGTATCAGTGTGCCAAATTTCAAGTAGATATCTTAATTAGTTCCTGAGAAACAAATATAACACAAAATGCCCTACGATTTTGTAGTGTGCCACCTTAACCCTTTGCCCATTCCCCTTGCAGGCTGCAGGTTCTGAGAGCTTCAGAATCTAATCATTAATAGTTTCTAGAATGATAAGGAAAGTAAATGGAGGTCTCTGCCCGACAATTTGTCGGGCGCAGGCGCTGGTAGTTTGTCAGGTGCATGTATTGGTAGTTGAACTAAGGCGCCTGAAAGTTTGTCGGGTGCAGGCACTGGTAGTTGAACTAGGGTGCCTGACAGTTTGTCGGGTGCAGGCGCTGGTAGTTGAACTAGGGCGCCTGACAGTTTGTCGGGTGCAGGCACTGGTAGTTGAACTAGGGTGCCTGACAGTTTGTCGGGTGCAGGCACTGGTAGTTGAACTAGGGTGCCTGACAGTTTGTCGGGTGCAGGCGCTGGTAGTTGAACTAGGGTGCCTGACAGTTTGTCGGGTGCAGGCACTGGTAGTTGAACTAGGGTGCCTGACAGTTTGTCGGGTGCAGGCACTGGTAGTTGAACTAGGGTGCCTGACAGTTTGTCGGGTGCAGGCACTGGTAGTTGAACTAGGGTGCCTGACAGTTTGTCGGCTCAGGGCGGAATGAGTCAAGGGGTACGCTCACCCCCTGTTTACAGCTTTAACTCTTTCACTACGCAGCACGCACATACACGTGCTAGAAGCTTCCTCCGTTCAGCGCGCAGCACGCGTATATGTGTGGTGACTTTGAAAGAGTTAAGGGGTATTATCACCCCAGTTTCAAATTATAAAGGGTCAAAACAAAAGACATGATGGGAAACGCTACCCTCCTGACATCGCTGGCCTATATGACCAGAGGCTTGAAGAGCCCTGCTCACCAATGTAGCATGACAACAGAAACACAAAAGACATGATGGGAAACGCTACCCTCCTGACATCGCTGGCCTATATGACCCCAGGCTTGAAGAGCCCTGCTCACCAATGTAGCATGACAACAGAAACACAAAAGACATAATGATGGGAAACGCTACCCTCCTGACATCGCTGGCCTATATGACCAGAGGCTTGAAGAGCCCTGCTCACCAATGTAGCATGACAACAGAAACACAAAAGACATGATGGGAAACGCTACCCTCCTGACATCGCTGGCCTATATGACCAGAGGCTTGAAGAGCCCTGCTCACCAATGTAGCATGACAACAGAAACACAAAAGACATAATGATGGGAAACGCTACCCTCCTGACATCGCTGGCCTATATGACCCCAGGCTTGAAGAGCCCTGCTCACCAATGTAGCATGACAACAGAAACACAAAAGACATAATGATGGGAAACGCTACCCTCCTGACATCGCTGGCCTATATGACCACAGGCTTGAAGAGCCCTGCTCACCAATGTAGCACGACAGAAACACAGGAAGGAACGAAGAAAAACATGCCTTGTTCCAGTTGAGTCTCTTGGTGGGCACCTTGACCGTGTACTTCTTCTTCTCCTTCATGCCGTGCGGCAGCTGGTTGGAGGGCGGAGCAGGTGCCATCGGGGGGAGGGGGGGCACCGGGGGGGGGGGGGGGGCACCGGGGGGTGGGGGAGGGGGCGGGGGACCTCCTCCAGGGGGAGGGGGTGGAGGGGGCGGACCCATCCCGGGGAGAGGCGGGGGTGGGGGCGGGCCTCCTCCGGGGGGTGGGGGAGGTGGGGGGGGAGGAGGTGGGGCTCCAACTCCCGGAGGGGGTGGAGGTGGTGGGGGTGGGGGGAGGGGGAGGAGCTGCTCCTCCTGGGAGCGGGGGTGGGGTGGGAGGTGGAGGGGGGAGGGGGCGGGGGCGGGGCTCCCCCTGAGAGGGGTGGGGGGAGGGACGGCGGAGGAGGATGGAGGTGTGGAGGGTGACATGCCTTGTCCGTGGGTTTTGTTCAAGGATTCCGACACCACGCTGCCGATGCCCTGACTGATCTGAAAGGAGGAAGAAGAAAAGCATAAAAAAAAACAAGGCAGAATGAACAGTGTGTATCAGGGCTCCCAGGGACCCCCATCTGGGGGTCTATGAAGTAACAAAATTCTAAAGGACCCTCTAAAAGAATGTGCAGGGGGTCCCAGGGACGCACTAGAAAAATTATGTTTAGCATTCGCAATGCCACTTAGACCCTCTATCCCGCCTCTAGGACCCTCTATACTGTCAGTGAAGGAGTCCCTGGGACCCCTTGTTTTGCGGGGCGATTGGGAGCCCTGAGCATACACAAACAACTGACACATAAAGCCAGTCGAGGACTATATAAGCAAGCAGTAGGCTACAAATGTCAGTGTCTGCTTGGCGCTCGCAGCGAAAACTTCCCTTTTCAAACGAAAGAGGGAAAAAATAAGCTGCGCGGGCAAAAGCCTGCAGTTAGGAGAGACTGTGGCTTCTTTCTCTCTCTCTCTCCCACTCGCAACTGAAGACCCGATTCCTGGGATCGGCTCTTTTATACCCCAGTTGTGCCTTTAAGTGAAATTACCCTCCCTTGGCATTGTTGGCAATCCCACACACTAGCAGCTTCTGTTCTTTCTTTCTTTGTCGCTCGCTCAGTTTCCTGCCATATGAGCGCAGATGCGTCATGCTGCCGTTATGCGCCTCACTACAAAATAGTTAGGCTTAGCATGTCTTCGGCTGGATAAAATGTATGTAAGAGTTTCTAGAAAAAAAAGGCAGGAGAATGGACCAGTGAGGCAGGAAGATAGTAGATGACAGTAAGCAAAGGGAAAAAGGCAGAGTCAAATAGAGTGACAGATTAGAGGAAGCTACAAGCGCAGTAGAGAACAAGCGCAGCCCCACCCATTTGTGCATGCTGTGTGCAGACCTGTTTACCTCTATTTTGAAAATTTGCAATTCCTGAAACAAAAAATAGTAACTTTGAAGAAAAAAACTGTAATCCAATGCGCAGCTGACTCTTTTTCTTCACAAAACCTGATTAACAACAAAACTATTTATAATTACACAATTATATGCAAGCAATAGTGCACTGGGAGACCTTTAAAAACATTTTTTAAACCATGCATTTGCCTTTTCTTTGGTGTCTTTCCATCAGATTTTGGATCATTTGACCTAGAACTCTCACCACGCGGTCGCTTTGATGCCATCTTGAAACAGAATGAAAAGAAATTGACGCGCATTGTATGCTGGGAACTGGAATTACTTTTCACCGCATTGTTTCAAAAGCATCACTTGCCGACGCAACTGTAGTGGTGGGGGGGTTTCGTGGGGGTTTTTCGTCGCCATAATTATCGTAATTTTACTTTTGTTTCGTAAACATTACGGCAAAATCGTAAAGGTAAACAGGTCTGCATGCAAGTTTGTGTCACCCATGCCACCGGCGCAACACGACCTACTCCTACCGAATAGTGGAATGGGCTTTAACGTGTGCGCAAGATCTTGTGCATGCGTTCGCAAATGGGACCTCGGTTTTAAGTCTCATCCGGAGGACTAAGAAATAGGAGCAAAGTGTCTTTCCCAAGGACACAACACTGCAGATTGGAGCTGGGTTAGAACCTCTGGCAAACCCGTTGGATTAGGAACTGGTGACCAACTAAAAGAGCCGCACTTCTCAACGCACTGAACGTTTTATGCAAAGCAGGTGAGAACTCCGACCTACCTTCTCTTTCAGGTCGGCCACTTCCTTCTCGTACTGGGTCACTTTGTTCTCCAGTCCGGCCACCTTGGCCTCCGACTCTTGTTTGGCCGTCAGGGCCACTTCCAACTTAGAGTTAACCTCTGTCATGGATTGAGAGTCCTCGATTTTGGCCTTCTCCGCAAGGTTGCCTGTTCAAAGGAGCACAAGTACTTGCATTTTGCATGATCTGTTGGTTTAAATGATTAATGCATTGTCAAATTTATACATTTCATTCTATTTTCAATACATCTACACACACCCGCTGAGGAAGAACAGAGTTAGAAAGCTTCTATTGTCTACTCCATCAGGCCAGATCTACCTCTTAACTATTTTCCTCTGCATTATATCATGACCTGGCAGCCACCATTTTCAACAACATAATTCTTACTCAGTTGGTTTCTTTTTGTATATAAAAATTATCCTCTTGGGCTATCAAAAAAGCTAAAATCAGCCTAAAGGCTAAATAAAAATAAATCCATGCCTGCAAAACTGATGGACTAAACCTGAATTTACATATGATAAAAACGCAGACACTCACTAAGCAGGGGTTCCACGTCAATTTCAAATCTTTTTGTGTGCCTGAAATCAGGATCCACCCCACTCCTGTGCAGAACGATTTGGGACACACACTCCTCAATCAGCTTGTAGTACTGCGGTCTGCACATACATGAGCGTGCACACACAAATATGCATGAACACACGCAAAACAGGCATGCACACACACACACACACATGCATGCACGCACACGCACACACACACACACACACGCACGCATGCAGACACACACACACACACACACACGCACACACACACACACACATACACACATAATGTATGATCATGAAATGTATATGATCAATTCAACGTGTAACTTATCTAGAAAAAAATCCATAAAACGTCCATATTCTTTGCAGATGATACTCAGTTATGTGGCATGCAAAGCCACAGAATCTGAGACATTTTTTTTCTTTTTTGATGATTGATGGAAATGAGGCGGATGACAATGATGATGATGATGCTATGGAGTTCTGTATCGGTCTGAGACTACGTGACAGGGCTGTATTCTACTCTTCCTTTCATTGTAATATACCGGCGTTAACCAGGCCCGAGAACTACAGACACCTGCAGTGTTGGTCATGAAATTAGAGCAACACTCTCAGAATTGCATCCGTTAAGCGGATGAAGCTCTACTGCGTGGTTTCAGTCTTCCCATTGAGCCCACAGCCACTCACTCTGGGTAGGAGTCGGTCCAGGACTAGGAGAAATGTTTTGTAATATACAGCAGAACCTCCATTATAAGACCTTCCCTATAAAGACTCCCTCTAAATGTGACCAAAAACATGTTCACCGATTTTCCTCCTTTTTTATCCGGACTAAGTGTCCACTTCCCAATAGGACCCCTCTCTATAAGACCCTTCTTTGGCTGATTTTAAGGTCTTAATATGGAGGTTCCACTGTACCTGGTAAATTCTACACAGCAACAAAAATGGCATTGAACACAATTACTGCTAGCTGCAACAAAGTTGACAACACGATGAACAATAAACACAAATGGCATTGAACACAATTACTGCTAGCTGCAACAAAGTTGACAACACGATGAACAATAAACACAAATGGCATTGAACACAATTACTGCTAGCTGCAACAAAGTTGACAACACGATGAACAATAAACACAAATGGAATTGAACACAATTACTGCTAGCTGCAACAAAGTTGACAACACGATGAACAATAAACACAAATGGCATTGAACACAATTACTGCTAGCTGCAACAAAGTTGACAACACGATGAACAATAATCACAAATGGCATTGAACACAATTACTGCTAGCTGCAACAAAGTTGACAACATGATGAACAATAAACACAAATGGCATTGAACACAATTACTGCTAGCTGCAACAAAGTTGACAACACGATGAACAATAAACACAAATGGAATTGAACACAATTACTGCTAGCTGCAACAAAGTTGACAACACGATGAACAATAAACACAAATGGAATTGAACACAATTACTGCTAGCTGCAACAAAGTTGACAACACGATGAACAATAATCACAAATGGCATTGAACACAATTACTGCTAGCTGCAACAAAGTTGACAACACGATGAACAATAAACACAAATGGCATTGAACACAATTACTGCTAGCTGCAACAACGTTGACAACACGATGAACAATAATCACAAATGGCATTGAACACAATTACTGCTAGCTGCAACAAAGTTGACAACACGATGAACAATAAACACAAATGGCATTGAACACAATTACTGCTAGCTGCAACAAAGTTGACAACACGATGAACAATAAACACAAATGGCATTGAACACAATTACTGCTAGCTGCAACAAAGTTGACAACACGATGAACAATAAACACAAATGGCATTGAACACAATTACTGCTAGCTGCAACAACGTTGACAACACGATGAACAATAATCACAAATGGCATTGAACACAATTACTGCTAGCTGCAACAAAGTTGACAACACGATGAACAATAATCACAAATGGCATTGAACACAATTACTGCTAGCTGCAACAAAGTTGACAACATGATGAACAATAATCAATAAGGGAAAACTTTTACTTTTTTTAATGTATACAATTATGACCCTTTTTTTCTTAACAAGTATTCAATGATTCAAGATGATAAAAAAAAGAATGCAATGTCACTCTCTTTGACCCTGTCTTTTCCATTTGCTTACTGTCATCTTGTGAAATCTTCAGAGGCGCCCCTCCAGTCAACTATGAGACGCCCCTCCGGTCAACTATGAGACGCCCCTCCGGTCAACTATGAGGCGCCCCTACAGTCAACTATGAGACGCCCCTATGGTCAACTATGAGATTCGTGATTCGCTACAGTCATCTACTATTTTTCAGCTTTACTGGTCCATTCTCCTGCCTTTGTTCTAAAAACTCTTACAAAGATTTTCTCCAGCCGAAGACGGACATCCTGGGCCTAACTGTTTCTTAAAGACCCCCCACGTCACGCGTCACATTCCCTCTTATGCTAGGAGGATTTCTTACCAGATATGAGGGAAAACGCGTGAAAAGCATCATGTTGACACGTGATGTGGTGGGTCTTTAACACATAAAGGCAGCATGATGCATTTGCACTCATAAGGACATGAAATTGTCTGAGTGATCCATGAGACGAGTCTACACCAAGATTCATACTGATTTTACTACAGCGTCTCCCAACCAACCCTTTCCCCAGACCAACGTTGATGAACCTAACACCAGGTGTACCTGCTACATCGAAGACTACAGCACCAGAATTACTTGTCCCTAAGAGCAATTGCTATGAGGACGTAAAACCTTCTACTACCTACCTACCATCTGAGTGATCGAAGAAGAAGAAGAAGAAAAAGAAGAAGAAGAAGAGGTTCATAGAAAACAAACCAACAGATCCTACCTGGCATACAGGTCCTCCCGTATATAGAGCAGGTGTTGCAGTATGGACAGGAAGTAGGGCTCTGCCACAGTGTTCTTCACCGTGTAGTGGAGCATCTTGAAGCAGGCCTCTGGATCGCTGAGGTACCGATAAGGACATCAACTCACTTCAAACACTCCCCCCAGGGGCTCTTTGTACAAACAGTTCCCCCACCTTCTGTGATTATAACTTCCTCTAATCTCTCACTCTTTGACTCTGCCTTTCCCCTGTGTGTACGGTCATCTACTATCTTTCTGACTTGCTCAGTTACTGGTCCATTCTCTGACTTTCCCCTGTGTGTACGGTCATCTACTATCTTTCTGACTTGCTCAGTTACTGGTCCATTCTCTGCCTTTCCCCTGTGTGTACGGTCATCTACAATCTTTCTGACTTGCTCAGTTACTGGTCCATTCTCTGCCTTTCCCCTGTGTGTACCGTCATCTACTATCTTTCTGACTTACTCAGTTACTGGTCCATTCTCTAGCCTTTTAATAAAAATTAAAAAACAACCATCCTCCGACTCATTTTCTGCTTTGTGCTCCTCCACGGAATGTGTCGGCTGAATGCAGCGGGGAGACCGGTGAGAACTGAAAACCGGACACATACGTACCTCACCCTTTATGGCCTTATGGCCTGGGAACGAAGAAGAAGAAAAAGAAGAAGAAGACTTCAAGGAATCAATGAGGCTTTATACCGAAAATTCTCTGCCCCTGTCTTGTGACCTGAGATGCGAACGCCACCTACTTAAGATTATCGCCCTTGCCTGTCAGGAACTAGTAGCATATATAGCCACAGAAAATTATCTGCTCCTGACTCATCACCAGGGGGCATCAGCTGTTCGGGCCTAAAATTATCGCCCTTCAGCCCTGAAAGTGGAAAATGTTGTCCACCAGCCTTTGGCTGGTAACTTTAAAAAAATTTACCAGCTAAACTAACTGTACACATTTTTTGCAAAAAAAACACAGTATGGCAAATAAGGCAGATAACTTACCACAGGTAGCATGCACTGGCTAGCGAGCACGCAAATTGCCTATCGTATTTCCGGTGCGTGGGAAAAACATGGATTGGGAAAGGAATCTCGCGCAAGAAAGAACATCGCTTTTTGCCCACTCGCATTTGGCGGGTGAAGTGAATTATAAACTGGCCAATTTTGTTTGTCACTGGCCACTTTCAGGGCTGCCCTTTGGTGTGGGCAAGGAGTGGCATAACGCCTCATTCTATGAGCACGCGCACTAAGTGGAAGGATACTCTAGCTCCAGCCGCACGTCCTCGTAGCGGTGGACAAACTCATCCAGGTCCTCCTCCTTGTGCTCGTGGAAGATGTTCAGGTGGGTCTTCAGCTCATCCTCATCCTCAGCCTGGATGTCCAGAAACTGCAACAACAGTGTCACAAACAATACATGTAATGATAATAATAATGTTCAGGTCTTCAGCTCCTCATCATCCTCAGCCTGCATGTCCAGAAACTGCACACACAGCAACAGTGTCACAAATACATGGGTGCTTCGGGGAAATTTAAGGGACCGCCCAGTTAAAGGCACAACTGGGCTATAAAAGAGCCGATCCCAGGAATTGGGAAGTCAGTTGTGAGTGGGAGAGAGAGAGAGAAAAACAAGCCAGCGACTCTCCTAGCTGCGGGCTTTCGCCTGTGCCAGCTTAGTTTTTCCCTCCTTTTTCGTTTGAAAAGGGTTGCTTTCGCTGCGAGCGCCAAGCAGAAACTGACATTTTTAGCCTACTGCTTGCTTATATACTACTGCGCTGACTTTAACAACTTGACATAATAAATCCCAAAACATTTATAAATAGGAATCCGGCTTTTCCATGCGATAACAAAAATCCTGCATTTCAGGACATCCTGAAAGCAGGAGCATCCATGCAAATAATATCACAGTGGAACCTCTCTATTAAGACCTTCCTAACAGGAAGTGTTCAGAAATAATTAAGGGAGTAATTTCATGGTGTGTGGGAGTGATCTTGCCTAATTCAATCGGTCAAACCGGTGAAGTTACTCTACCATCAGGTAGATCTCCAGCTCTCGCCTTGTGTGCTTGAGTAGACTTACATCACTTAGAACACTGTGCGTCATTCTAAAATTCATATCATTTATATTTTTACGTCACAATTTGCAAGTTCTATCAGTTTGCTGATACTGGCCGCCCCTCATTTTTCTAAAAGAAAATGTTTGCAAGTCGCTGACTGGCATCCTGTGGCTTCAAGCTTCGACGCCATGGTTGCTATGGTTTTTGACCGAGTAAGTGGAGGTAACCAACTCTAATTTTCATGAAGTGCTCTCCCCTATTTTTTTCCCCGAAAATCGTCTATCAAGACATGTGACAACAAAATGTTTTTTACCAATCCCCCCCCCCCCCCCCCCCCCCCCCCCCCCCCCCCCCCCCCCCCCCCCCCCCCCCCCCCCCCACCCCCCCCACCCCCCCCCCCCCCCCCCCCCCCCCCCCCTCATATTTGATCGACCAAGAAAAAGAAAAGAAAGAAAACCGTCTGGATCTTACAGCGATGAGGTCCGACATGCCGGTCCTCATGATCTCGTTGCGGAGGTGCAGCCTGAAGTCCAGGTCATCGGAGGTGCTGAGGAGGGCGTTGACCAGCTGGACACAGGCCGCCTGGGACAGAATAATAATAACTATAATAACAATAGTAAGCAGTTATCGCACTTAATCTTAGAACAAAGCCCTAAGCGCTTACAAAATAGGTAAATATATAAATCAATACTGTCAAGCAACATTATTTCAATAAATCACAAAAGCATCCATCATGCCCATGATCATGGAGATGAAGAGGTCCTGGTTGCAATGTATGGAAATGGAGTCATACCTGCATGGGGACATTGTCCCTCATGATCATGATCATGGAGATGAAGCGGTCCTGGTTGCAATGTATGGAAATGGAGTCATACCTGCATGGGGACATTGTCCCTCATGATCATGATCATGATGATGAAGAGGTCCTGGTTGCAATGCATGGAAATGGAGTCATACCTGCATGGGGACATTGTCCCTCATGATCATGATCATGATGATGAAGAGGTCCTGGTTGCAATGTATGGAAATGGAGTCATACCTGTATGGGGACATTGTCCCTCATGATCATGATCATGGAGATGAAGAGGTCCTGGTTGCAATGTATGGAAATGGAGTCATACCTGCATGGGGACATTGTCCCTCATGATCATGATCATGATGATGAAGAGGTCCTGGTTGCAATGCATGGAAATGGAGTCATACCTGCATGGGGACATTGTCCCTCATGATCATGATGATGAAGAGGTCCTGGTTGCAATGTATGGAAATGGAGTCATACCTGCATGGGGACATTGTCCCTCATGATCATGATGATGAAGAGGTCCTGGTTGCAATGTATGGAAATGGAGTCATACCTGCATGGGGACATTGTCCCTCATGATCATGATGATGAAGAGGTCCTGGTTGCAATGTATGGAAATGGAGTCATACCTGCATGGGGACATTGTCCCTCATGATCATGATCATGATGATGAAGAGGTCCTGGTTGCAATGCATGGAAATGGAGTCATACCTGCATGGGGACATTGTCCCTCATGATCATGATCATGGAGATGAAGCAGTCCTGGTTGCAATGCATGGAAATGGAGTCATACCTGCATGGGGACATTGTCCCTCATGATCATGATGATGAAGAGGTCCTGGTTGCAATGCATGGAAATGGAGTCATACCTGCATGGGGACATTGTCCCTCATGATCATGATCATGGAGATGAAGAGGTCCTGGTTGCAATGCATGGAAATGGAGTCATACCTGCATGGGGACATTGTCCCTCATGATCATGATGATGAAGAGGTCCTGGTTGCAATGCATGGAAATGGAGTCATACCTGCATGGGGACATTGTCCCTCATGATCATGATCATGATGATGAAGAGGTCCTGGTTGCAATGTATGGAAATGGAGTCATACCTGCATGGGGACATTGTCCCTCATGATCATGATCATGGAGATGAAGAGGTCCTGGTTGCAATGTATGGAAATGGAGTCATACCTGCATGGGGACATTGTCCCTCATGATCATGATCATGGAGATGAAGCGGTCCTGGTTGCAATGCATGGAAATGGAGTCATACCTGCATGGGGACATTGTCCCTCATGATCATGATCATGATGATGAAGAGGTCCTGGTTGCAATGCATGGAAATGGAGTCATACCTGCATGGGGACATTGTCCCTCATGATCATGATCATGGAGATGAAGCGGTCCTGGTTGCAATGCATGGAAATGGAGTCATACCTGCATGGGGACATTGTCCCTCATGATCATGATCATGATGATGAAGAGGTCCTGGTTGCAATGCATGGAAATGGAGTCATACCTGCATGGGGACATTGTCCCTCATGATCATGATCATGGAGATGAAGAGGTCCTGGTTGCAATGTATGGAAATGGAGTCATACCTGTATGGGGACATTGTCCCTCATGATCATGATCATGGAGATGAAGAGGTCCTGGTTGCAATGCATGGAAATGGAGTCATACCTGCATGGGGACATTGTCCCTCATGATCATGATCATGGAGATGAAGAGGTCCTGGTTGCAATGTATGGAAATGGAGTCATACCTGCATGGGGACATTGTCCCTCATGATCATGATCATGGAGATGAAGCGGTCCTGGTTGCAATGTATGGAAATGGAGTCATACCTGTATGGGGACATTGTCCCTCATGATCATGATCATGGGGATGAAGAGGTCCTGGTTGCAATGTATGGAAATGGAGTCATACCTGCATGGGGACATTGTCCCTCATGATCATGATCATGGAGATGAAGCGGTCCTGGTTGCAATGCATGGAAATGGAGTCATACCTGCATGGGGACATTGTCCCTCATGATCATGATCATGGAGATGAGGTCCTGGTTGCAATGCATGGAAATGGAGTCATACCTGCATGGGGACATTGTCCCTCATGATCATGATCATGGAGATGAAGCGGTCCTGGTTGCAATGTATGGAAATAGTCATACCTGCATGGGGACATTGTCCCTCATGATCATGATCATGGGGATGAAGCGGTCCTGGTTGCAATGCATGGAAATGGAGTCATACCTGCATGGGGACATTGTCCCTCATGCCCATGCCCATGATCATGAGGATGAAGCGGTCCTGGTTGCAATGCATGGAAATAGTCATACCTGCATGGGGACATTGTCCCTCATGCCCATGCCCATGATCATGGGGATGAAGCGGTCCTGGTTGCGGATCTCCCCACACACTGTGATGCCTTCCAGCGTCTTCAGGTGGCTGAAACACATGTATGCGTGGAAATAAAGTCATTATGTTGGCCCATGTCTGAAAGGAGTTTGTTGATTGTAAAATAGTTTGGAAGTTATTCAAAATTATGTAAATTGCGTTGCGTCATATTCACTGATTTCCATTTAAGGATTTTTTTATATTTTTAACCCGATTTCGCTGAAATTTGCTGGAAAATTGATGGACACAATTCTTATGCTAAATTTTCAATATTAAACTGATTGGCCAAATTTGGGCCAAAATAGAATGACCAAGCCAAAATATATAGTGTTGCACACACGTACACCGGGGATGTTTGAGCCCTTTGAGATCAACTATTTTCTTAGAACCGTATTACAGAATATCTTTATGCTTCTTCTATAAATGTTACATTAATTGTGCAGGACTGTTGTGCATAAAATCAGATAAAGTACCATCCATAAGTGCCACAACACAGGAAGAGAGGTGAGGGAGGTTGGAGTGGTGAATCCTCCCATGTTTGCTCTGATGGCAAACATAAGCCCTCTTGTTATTATTATTATTATTATTATTATTAGAGCGACCACCTCACAGTTACGGACAGTTGTGGCCAGTCTGTAGGGTGGTCGCAATACTGAGGTTCCACTGTATCCAGTATAGCGACCACCTGACAATTACGGACAGTTTTGGCCAGTCTGTAGGGTGGTCGCAATACTGAGGTTCCACTGTATCCAGTATAGCGACCACCTGACAATTATGGACAGTTTGGGCCAGTCTGTAGGGTGGTCGCAATACTGAGGTTCCACTGTATCCAGTATAGCGACCACCTGACAATTACGGACAGTTTGGGCCAGTCTGTAGGGTGGTCGCAATACAGAGGTTCCACTGTATCCAGTATAGCGACCACCTGACAATTACAGACAGTTTGGGGCAGTCTGTAGGGTGGTCGCAATACTGAGGTTCCACTGTATCCAGTATAGCGACCACCTGACAATTATGGACAGTTTGGGCCAGTCTGTAGGGTGGTCGCAATACTGAGGTTCCACTGTATCCAGTATAGCGACCACCTGACAATTACGGACAGTTTGGGCCAGTCTGTAGGGTGGTCGCAATACTGAGGTTCCACTGTATCCAGTATAGCGACCACCTGACAATTACGGACAGTTTGGGCCAGTCTGTAGGGTGGTCGCAATACAGAGGTTCCACTGTATCCAGTATAGCGACCACCTGACAATTATGGACAGTTTGGGCCAGTCTGTAGGGTGGTCGCAATACTGAGGTTCCACTGTATCCAGTATAGCGACCACCTGACAATTATGGACAGTTTGGGCCAGTCTGTAGGGTGGTCGCAATACTGAGGTTCCACTGTATCCAGTATAGCGACCACCTGACAATTATGGACAGTTTTGGCCAGTCTGTAGGGTGGTCGCAATACTGAGGTTCCACTGTATCCAGCAGACTACCGCATCAGAAGAACTTGTCCCTGAGGGCAGACGCCATGAGGACATCAAACTGTTGTTCGTACGACTGCGAAGTCGCCACGGGCCGACCTGGCATCGCAGTACCTCCAGGATCGCCCCCTTTATTCAGAAGACTACCGCATGATAAGAACTTGTCCCTACAGGCAGACGCTATGAGGATGTCAAACTTTCTTTGCACTAACCCACTGGTGAACCCAAAACTGACCCGTTGGGTGGCACGAAGCACATGGCAGCCAACAAGAGGGGGGGTGTCGGGGGGGGGGGGGGGGGGGGGGGGGGGGGGGGGGTCAAAGGGGTTCACGGCCCAATGTAGTGCAATATAGTAAACACTGACCCGTTGGGTGGCACGAAGCACATGGCAGCCAACAGGGGGGGGGGGGGGGGGGGGGGGGGGGTCAAAGGGGTTCACGGCCCAATGTAGTGCAATATAGTAAACACTGACCCGTTGGGTGGCACGAAGCACATGGCAGCCAACAGGAGGGAGGGGGGGGGGGGGGTCAAAGGGGTCAACAGCCCAATGTAGTGCAATATAGTAAACACTGACCCGTTGGGTGGCATGAAGCACATGGCAGCCAACAGGAGGGGGGGGGGGGGGGGGGGGGGTCAAAGGGGTCAACAGCCCAATGTAGTGCAATATAGTAAACACTGACCCGTTGGGTGGCACGAAGCACATGGCAGCTAACAGGAGGGAGGGTGTCGGGGGGGGGGGGGGGGGGGGGGGGGGGGGGGGGCGGGGGGGGGTCAACAGCCCAATGTAGTGCAATATAGTAAACACTGACCCGTTGGGTGGCACGAAGCACATGGCAGCTAACAGGAGGGAGGGTGTCGGGGGGGGGGGGGGGGGGGGGGGTCAAAGGGGTCAACAGCCCAATGTAGTGCAATATAGTAAACACTGACCCGTTGGGTGGCACGAAGCACATGGCAGCCAACAGGAGGGGGGGGGGGGGGGGGTCAAAGGGGTCAACAGCCCAATGTAGTGCAATATAGTAAACACTGACCCGTTGGGTGGCACGAAGCACATGGCAGCCAACAGGCGGATGGCTTCCAGCATGGTGGGGGGGTCAAAGGGGTCAACAGCCCTCGCCAGAATGGTCAGCGCCTCCTCATGGTCCACCATCTGCTTCAGCCCGTACTGGAACACACACACGCATACAAAAATGTAATAACAATCATCATGGACAATTGCATAGCATTTTTACATGCCTTTGTTCTAGAAAATCTTACAAAGATTTTCTAATCTCTGCCTTACAAAGATTTTCTAATCTCTGCTTTACAAAAATTTTATAAAGCGCTCTACTGCCTTTGCAAGGAGCTCAGAGCGCTGTACATTAACATTGAGCTAAACACTACAAACAATGAGTAATGCCTACACGTACACACAAGAAAAATAAAATAAAATAAACAAAGCATTGTACATAAACACTGATTATATATGAAAAGATAGAAACACAGATCATAATAGATATAAAGAACAAAATAGGTTTACACTATTTACAATGAGGAGGGGGGGGGAAATCCCACTCACCTTGTTGTTCATGAAGGCTTTCAGGCAACGCACACATTCGTAGGTGCTTTTTCTCTCCGTTTTGCTGGGAAAAAATGATAAAATACTTCTTATACAATATATCACTTTAATAATGATTACAAATACAGCCTAAATTAAAAGAAAGCCAGTCCAAAACTACAGAAACGTTTTTTTAATAATCGACAATTATCTTTTATTAAGTAGCCATACACAATCACAAAATGTATCATCGCAAGGGCAGATAGTCCATTCTCAGAAAAAAATGCTTTTATTAAAGTTTTCATTGAGTACAATTCTTTCTTGCAAGCAATGAAGTGGACATTGTCCGAATTATTTCAATTAATAACTGCGCAGATGTTAAGGGGAAGTGAGAAAAAAGAAAACCAGCAACAAAATTCATAAACTCAAATCACATATCTATGTACATAGAACAAACCCGGATGGGGGGGTGGGGGTGGGGAGGGGGGCAATCAAGCAGATGTTTTCATTTCCATTCAATAGAAACGTTCCATCATCCCCAAAATACTTTTAAAGCTTTTGTTTTTGTTTGTTTACTTTTCCCATTTTAGTTGGCAAGAGAGAGAAGAGCTATGTATTCAACATATGTAACTCTTCTAGCACCATGGGCGAATACATTCACCCGAGACATCACTCTACACTCCCACCAAATGCAAAGACATTCACTGCCAAGCACCCTGCCAATGAGCTAGTCTATTTTTAGAGCTTATGTGACTATTTCTTCCATTAAACTAAAAGCAGCGCATGCGCACTACAAAAAAAAAACATGGCGTTAGAAGAGCTAAGTAATGCGCTGCGGTATGCCGCAACAAAACCGCACACGTTCTCCACACTTATTACAGCAGTATGCCGCAACAAAACCGCACACGTTCTCCACACTTATTACAGCAGTATGCCGCAACAAAACCGCACACGTTCTCCACACTTATTACAGCAGTATGCCGCAACAAAACAGCACATGTTCTCCACACTTATCACAGCAGTATGCCGCAACAAAACAGCACACGTTCTCCACACTTATTACAGCAGTATGCCGCAACAAAACAGCACATGTTCTCCACACTTATTACAGCAGTATGCCGCAACAAAACAGCACATGTTCTCCACACTTATCACAGCAGTATGCCGCAACAAAACAGCACATGTTCTCCACACTTATCACAGCAGTATGCCGCAACAAAACAGCACATTTCTCCACACTTATTACAGCAGTATGCCGCAACAAAACCGCACACGTTCTCCACACTTATTACAGCAGTATGCCGCAACAAAACAGCACATGTTCTCCACACTTATAACAGCAGTATGCCGCAACAAAACAGCACATGTTCTCCACACTTATTACAGCAGTATGCCGCAACAAAACAGCACATGTTCTCCACACTTATTACAGCAGTATGCCGCAACAAAACAGCACATGTTCTCCACACTTATAACAGCAGTATGCCGCAACAAAACAGCACATGTTCTCCACACTTATTACAGCAGTATGCCGCAACAAAACAGCACATGTTCTCCACACTTATAACAGCAGTATGCCGCAACAAAACAGCACATGTTCTCCACACTTATAACACAGCAGTATGCCGCAACAAAACAGCACATGTTCTCCACACTTATAACAGCAGTATGCCGCAACAAAACAGCACATGTTCTCCACACTTATCACAGCAGTATGCCGCAACAAAACAGCACATGTTCTCCACACT